>JARQOC010000003.1:254560874-254877581 GCA_033576535.1 Allobates femoralis | reverse complement strand
TGTACGTACTACCTTAATACAGGTTAGGGACTAAAATCCTCTCGTGAAACCATTAAAGTCACCAGACAGGTGTACGTACTACCTTAATACAGGTTAGGGACTAAAATCCTCTCCTGACACCATTACAGTCACCAGACAGGTGTACGTACTATCTTAATACAGGTTAGGGACTAAAATCCTCTCCTGACACCATTACAGTCACCAGACAGGTGTACGTACTACCTTAATACAGGTTAGGGACTAAAATCCTCTCCTGAAACCATTACAGTCACCAGACAGGTGTATGTACTACCTTAATACAGGTTAGGGACTAAAATCCTCTCCTGAAACCATTAAAGTCACCAGACAGGTGTACGTACTACCTTAATACAGGTTAGGGACTAAAATCCTCTCCTGACACCATTAAAGTCACCAGACAGGTGTACGTACTACCTTAATACAGGTTAGGGACTAAAATCCTCTCGTGAAACCATTACAGTCACCAGACAGGTGTACGTACTACCTTAATACAGGTTAGGGAACTAAAATCCTAACCTCTTGTGATCTCAACAGTCACCACACTGGTGTACGTCATACCTTGATACAGATTAGGGAACTAAAATCCTAATCTCTTGTGATCTCAACAGTCACCAGACTGGTGTACGTCATACCTTGATACAGGTTAGGGAACTAAAATCCTAACCTCTTGTGATCTCAACAGTCACCACACTGGTGTACGTCATACCTTGATACAGGTTAGGGAACTAAAATCCTAATCTCTTGTGATCTCAACAGTCACCACACTGGTGTACGTCATACCTTGATACAGGTTAGGGAACTAAAATCCTAATCTCTTGTGATCTCAACAGCCACCAGACTGGTGTACGTCATACCTTGATACAGGTTAGGGAACTAAAATCCTAACCTCTTGTGATCTCAACAGTCACCACACTGGTGTACGTCATACCTTGATACAGGTTAGGGAACTAAAATCCTAATCTCTTGTGATCTCAACAGTCACCACACTGGTGTACGTCATACCTTGATACAGGTTAGGGAACTAAAATCCTAATCTCTTGTGATCTCAACAGTTACCACACTGGTGTACGTCATACCTTGATACAGGTTAGTGAAATAAAATCCTAATCTCCTGTGACCTCAACAGTCACCAGACAGTTGTCGCTCAATACAGGCAAAATGCGCAAAGGCGTTGGCAAGGGCGTTGGCAAGGAACAAGGAAGTGGACGTGATGGTGGTGCAGGCAGAGGCCGAGGTCGTGTGCAAGCACTAATTTCGCAACAACAAAGGGCCACATCTCCTCGCTCGCACGTCCTGTCCCAAATTCTTGGGGCCCGCAGCAGTACACCGCTGTTGAACCAAGACCAGTGTCAACAGGTTGTTACTTGGATAGCGGATAATGCTTCTGTCACATCGCCATTGGACTCGGTGGCTGGTGTTCCTGCCTCGGCCGCTGGGAGGAGCCGGATTCCTTCGGCTGGTGGCGCCGGTGATAGGAGGGCCTTGTCCTCATATGGAACTGCTCCCGCGACGTCTGCCTCTGTCGCTGAGCGCCGCTGTGTTTCCCCTCTGGGTGGTGTTGGTCGCAGAGGAGCGGGCCCTGCAGAGGTGTCCGTTAGGCGCAGCCTGCGTTCTTCTGTCAGAGGTGGCGTGGGTGGAGCCAGTCGTGCATCTCCATCTGGCCTGGATCTAGGGGCAGTCCGGTTGAGGTCATCAGGCTGTGAGCTCCAGCCTATGGGAGGTAACCGCGCCCTTCAAATACATTGGAGCCTGTCTTGCAGGCCGCCAGATATAGTTTTGGTTCCCCAGTGATATAGTGTATGTTTAGTTTTGTCTCTGACCTTGCCTGGATTTCTGACTCTGCCTCTGCCTATTGATTTTGTACCTCAGCTGCCCTCTTGGTTTTGCCCTTGACCTTTGCCTGGATTTTTGACTCTGCTACTGCCTGACGATTTTGTACCTTCGCTGCCCTCTCGGTTTTGACTCGGATTTCTGACTTCGTTTTTCGGGTCTTGATTTTCCCCTGGCGACCTCCCCGGCTCTGTTGCTCATATAGGCAGCTACCCCCTGGGCTCCGCTGTAATTCCAGATCCCTGTATAGGGGTTAAGGATCTCGGGGTTTCTCGGGAAGCTGCCTACCAGCAGCTCGGCCTCACAGGGGATGGTCGTCACATTATATCTGGCCATACCATTCTTTATATATATAGATAGACTATATATAAAGCATTCCTTTTTTTTTTCTCCTCTCCTTTTCCCAATGGTTTTTTTTTTCTTTTCTCTGAGCTGTGTCTGCTGATTGCTCCCTGAAAGCACCTGTGTTTCCAGCTTCTCAGTCCTGTGGAGGAACACTCCCATCATCTCATTCCAACATGCTGTACAAGCCACAAGCTGGAGTCCTCTGCATGAACACTGGAGATCAGAAGGCCTCATACCCTGGATGTCAGCACCTGGGGGGCTCTGGCTCGGCCTGCCTGGGTGCTAAGGTATTGCCAGCGGATGCTGCCAAAGTTTTATTACCTATTTCTTTATCTTACCTTAAGAAATCTGTGTGTTTAGAGGCTTATGTTGACAGTGGTTCAGAGGGGAATTTCATGGATCTCCATGTAGCGAGAACTCTTGGTGTACCACTGCTAAGGCTTATTGCCCCCATTAGAACCACTGCAGTTAATGGCACTCCCCTCATCCAGGGTGGAGTGGAATTTGTCACTGAGGAAGTGTCAATGCTGGTGGGGTCGTTACATGCTGAAAATGTGTCATTTTTTGCTATCAATAATTTATCATCTGCAGTAATCCTTGGCATGCCATGGTTACGTAAACATAACCCAGTCATAGACTGGCACTTGAGTGACATCGTGCGCTGGAGCCCAAAGTGTCAGGAACACTGTATCTCGCTATCTGTAAACCAAGTGAATGTCAAGTCTCCTCTCTTTGTACCATATGCCTTTAGAGACTTTGAGGATGTGTTTTCTATTCAGGAATCAGAGAAATTACCCCCTCACAGAAAGTATGATTGCGCCATAGATTTGGTACCTGCTTCTCGTCTCCCAAAGGGGAGAATATTTAACCTCTCTGGTCCAGAACGTCAGGCCATGAATGATTACATAGCAGACAGTCTGAGAAAAGGGTATATTAGACCATCCACCTCACCAGTAGGAGCTGGGTTCTTTTTTGTGGGAAAGAAAGATGGCGGCCTCAGACCTTGCATTGATTACCGCGAATTAAACGCGATCACTGTGAAAAACCAGTATCCTCTTCCATTCATCCCTGTTCTTTATAATCAGCTGTTGGGAGCCAAGTATTTCACCAAACTGGACCTCAGGGGAGCATATAACCTGGTCCGTATAAAAGAAGGCGATGAGTGGAAGACCGCGTTCAATACGCCTCTCGGCCATTTTGAGTATCTCGTAATGCCGTTCGGGTTAAGTAACGCACCTGCAGTGTTTCAGAATTTTGTCAATGATATTTTCAGAGATATCAGTGGTGTATATGTGGTCGTATATTTGGACGACATTCTGGTTTTTTCTCCCGGTCTTTGGTCACACGTCCGACATGTCCGTACTGTACTCCAGAGACTCAGAGAGCATTCTCTATTCGCCAAATTAGAGAAATGTGTCTTCATGGAGGAAGAGATAAATTTTTTGGGATATATTATATCGGCTAAAGGTTTTCGCATGGATCCTGCCAAAATTAAACCCATTAAGGAATGGGTACAACCCTAGTCTCTGAAGGCACTGCAGCGATTCTTGGGTTTCGCTAACTATTATCGTAAATTTATTAAAGGGTTTTCAGAGATAGCCAAACCTCTCACTGATTTGACACGTAAAGGGGCGGATGTGGTTAATTGGAAGCCTGAAGCCATTCATGCGTTTTCTAAGTTAAAAGAATGTTTCTCCGCGGATCCAATATTGGTGCAGCCTGATTTGGACCGCCCCTTCATTGTAGAGGTAGATGCCTCTGAAGTTGAAGTGGGAGCAGTGCTATCACAAGGCACCGCATCTCTCACTCAACTTCGTCCGTGTGCCTTCTTTTCCCGAAAATTTTCCTCTACAGAGATGAATTATGATGTAGGTAATCGGGAATTGTTGGCAATCAAATGGGCCTTCGAGGAATGGCGCCACTTCCTCTAAGGCGCCAAACATAGGATTACCGTAATTACTGATCACAAAAATCTAACCTATTTGGAGTCAGCGAAAAGACTGAATCCTAGACAGGCTAGATGGGCCTTGTTCTTCTCCAGATTCAATTTTGTGATCACTTTCAGACCGGGTACTAAAAATGTGAGGGCTGATGCCCTGTCTCGAAGTTTTTGCCCCTTACAAGTCGAGGACGTGGAACCGACTCCCATTTTAGCCAAGGGGATTGTTGTCTCGGCTGTGTCTTTGGATCTTCTGGAAGAGATTCGTAGATCTCCAGAACAGGCCCCTGACACTACTCCTGCCCAGAAACTATTTGTCCCTACCAAATTCCGCCTCCAAGTTCTTAAGGAATCTCATGATTCCGTCCTCGCAGGGCATCCTGGTATCAATAACACCATCAGACTTGTAACCAGGAGTTTGTGGTGGCCAACCATAGTAAAGGACTGTAAGGAATATGTACTGGCTTGTGAAACCTGTGCTCGCGCTAAGCCTCCCCGAAACCGCCCTGCCGGGTTGCTCCAGTCCTTGCCTACCCCTGAGGGTCCTTGGACTCATATCTCCATGGATTTTATTACTGACCTGCCACTCTCAGAAGGAAAGACTTGTATCTGGGTAGTGGTAGACAGATTCAGCAAGCAGTGTCATTTTGTTCCGCTGTCCTGGTTACCTAATTCCGAGACCCTGAGCAAAGTATTCATTAATCATGTTGTGCGATTGCATGGTGTTCCTGTGAATATTGTTTCTGACAGGGGCACCCAGTTCGTTTCTAAATTTTGGAGGGCATTCTGTAAACGGATTGGAATTGACTATTCCTTTTCTTCTGCCTATCACCCTGAAACCAATGGTCAAACCGAGCGCGCAAATCAAGCTCTCGAACAGTATCTACGTTGTTATGTCTCTGAGCATCAATCTGATTGGGTGGAACATCTGCCACTAGCAGAATTTGCCATGAATAACCAGTACCAAGAGTCCATCAAGACCACCCCTTTCTACTGTAATCATGGGCTGCACCCACGCTTTTGTTCATTTTCCTCTAGGCTTTCTGACGTCCCTGGGGTAGAAAGGTCCGTAGATCAGTTAAAGACTATCTGGTCTGAAGTGAACGAAAACTTAAAGGGGGCTCAGTCTAGGCAGGCGTCTTCTGCTAATAAACGGCGCTCCAAGGGTCCGGACCTGGGAGTTGGAGACAAAGTTTGGTTGTCTACGAAAAATATCAAGCTCAAAGTGCCGTCTGCCAAACTAGGTCCCAGGTTTATTGGTCCGTATGAAATAATTGACGTGATTAACCCTGTAGCCTTTCGTCTGAAGCTCCCTCAATCATTCAAACTGCCCAATGTATTCCATAAATCCCTTCTCAAATTGTACCGATCTCCGATTCGTCCTGTCCGGTCCCCTCCTCCTCCGGTCTTGGTTGGGGGTGCCGTGGAATACGAAGTTCAACGGATCCTTGATTCCCGTTTAGTGAGAGGATCCGTGCAGTATCTGGTACATTGGAAGGGCTATGGTCCGGAGGAGAGGTCCTGGGTGCCTGCCAGTAATATCCATGCCAAGGGTTTGATCAGAAAGTTTCATCTTCTTCATCCCAATAAACCGGGTTTTGTGGGTCCGGAGGCCCCTCGTAGAGGGGGGGGTACTGTCACATCGCCATTGGACTCGGTGGCTGGTGTTCCTGCCTCGGCCGCTGGGAGGAGCCGGATTCCTTCGGCTGGTGGCGCCGGTGATAGGAGGGCCTTGTCCTCATATGGAACTGCTCCCGCGACGTCTGCCTCTGTCGCTGAGCGCCGCTGTGTTTCCCCTCTGGGTGGTGTTGGTCGCAGAGGAGCGGGCCCTGCAGAGGTGTCCGTTAGGCGCAGCCTGCGTTCTTCTGTCAGAGGTGGCGTGGGTGGAGCCAGTCGTGCATCTCCATCTGGCCTGGATCTAGGGGCGGTCCGGTTGAGGTCATCAGGCTGTGAGCTCCAGCCTATGGGAGGTAACCGCGCCCTTCAAATACATTGGAGCCTGTCTTGCAGGCCGCCAGATATAGTTTTGGTTCCCCAGTGATATAGTGTATGTTTAGTTTTGTCTCTGACCTTGCCTGGATTTCTGACTCTGCCTCTGCCTATTGATTTTGTACATCAGCTGCCCTCTTGGTTTTGCCCTTGACCTTTGCCTGGATTTTTGACTCTGCTACTGCCTGACGATTTTGTACCTTCGCTGCCCTCTCGGTTTTGACTCGGATTTCTGACTTCGTTTTACGGGTCTTGATTTTCCCCTGGCGACCTCCCCGGCTCTGTTGCTCATATAGGCAGCTACCCCCTGGGCTCCGCTGTAATTCCAGATCCCTGTATAGGGGTTAAGGGTCTCGTGGTTTCTCGGGGGGCTGCCTACCAGCAGCTCGGCCTCACAGGGGATGGTCGTCACAGCTTCAAGTCAGATGGGCACCTCCACAAACACCCTGTCTTCCACACGGTCAACTGTCAGTAGCCGTGATACTTCACCGCACATTTCCCAACCTGATCCTCCTTCCTACCACCTGGCCGAGTACACGTCCACGGACATTACTGATCCCACACTAGGACACTCGGAAGAGCTGTTCACGTATCCATTCGCAGAATCTGGCCTGTCGCCACCTCCTCTTGAAGTGGGTGATGAGGAGATGGTATGTACAGATGCCCAAATATTTGAACAGCCACGTTATGACGAACGGAACATTGTCAAAGTGTCTCAACAAGGGGTGGACGATGATGAGACACAATTGCCAGGAAGTCAGGAGGAGGATCAGGGTGCGGAAGAGGAAGACGACGTGGTGGATGATCCAGTAGCTGACCCAACATGGCAGGAGGATATGCAGAGCGAGGACAGCAGTGCACAGGGGGAGGGAGGCGTAGCATCCCAACAGGCAGTACGAAGCAGGGTTGCGTCCGCAGGCAGAAGGCAGGCAACCGTTCCCCGGAACAACAACACGACTCAAGGTGCCTGTGCAAATGTTCGGTCTTCCCGAGTCTGGGAGTTTTTTAAGTTGGCTCCAGAAGACTCTAAAAAGGCCATTTGCCACACCTGCCATGCCACTATCAGCAGGGGTACGAAAACTAGCAGCCTGACCACCACCAGCATGATCAGGCACATGTCAGCCAAGCACCCGACTTTGTGGGAAGTACAACAGAGTTGAGGAGCGGTGCTTGCTGATGTCACTGCTACGTCTTCACCTGTTGTGCATGCAAGCCAATCCCCTGTCCATGCTGGCCGCGAACAAGCCTCCGGCCCTGCACCTGAAGTTGCCCACGCACAAATTACACCACCATCAAGCACGTCCTTGTCCCAGCGCAGCGTTCAATTATCCATTCAGCAAACATTTGAACGCAGGCGCAAATACGCTGCCAACGCCCCACATGCCACAGTCCTGAATGATCACATTTCGCGACTCATAGAGCTAGAAATGTTGCCTTTCCGGCTGGTGGAGACGGACGCATTCCAGCGACCTGATGGCGGCTGCTGTCCCACGTTACTCGGTCCCCAGCCGCCACTATTTCTCCAGATGTGCCGTCCCCGCATTGCATAACCACGTGTCCAACAGCATCACACGTGCCCTGAACAATGCTGTTTCAGCCAAAGTCCACCTAACAAAAGACACGTGGACAAGTGCTTGTGGGCAAGGCCGCTACATCTCCTTGACGGCACACTGGATTAATATTGTGGAGGCTGGGACCCAGTCTGAGCGAGGGACGGAACACGTCCTTCCCACACCAAGGATAGCAGGCCCTACCTCTGTCAGGGTTTCACCGACACTCTACAGCTCCGGAATGTCATGCTCTTCAGCCTCCTCCTCCTGCGCATCCTCATCCACTGTACCCTCCACACCAGTCCCAAGCTGGAAGCACTGCAGCACTGCCTCTGCAAAGCGGCAACAGGCTGTGCTGAAGCTAGTCTACATAGGTGACAAACCCCACAATGCAGAAGAGGTGTGGACAGCTCTGAAACAGCAGGCAGATCACTGGCTCACACCTCTGAACCTAAAGCCAGGAAAGGTCGTGTGTGACAATGGCCGGAACCTGGTGGCAGCTTTGAGGCGAGGGCAGCTGACGCATGTTCCATGCGTGGCCCATGTGCTCAACCTGGTGGTTCAGAGGTTTATGAAGTCATACCCAGAGGTGTCTGACCTGCTGGTAAAGGTTCGGCGTCTGTCTGCACATTTTCGCAAGTCACCTGCTGCTTCAGCCGGCCTTGCCGGCTTTCAGCGCCGTTTGCGTCTTCCGGCCCACAGACTGGTGTGTGATGTCCCCACGCGTTGGAATTCAACTCTGCACATGTTAGTCAGGATATGTGAGCAGAAGAGGGCAGTTGTGGACTACCTGCATCACCTAAGCCGTCGGGAAATGGGTCAAACTCCACACATAACATCTGAGGAGTGGAGATGGATGTCGGACCTATGCACCGTCCTCCAAAACTTTGAGGACGCCACCAAGATGGTGAGCGGCGATGACGCCATTATTAGCGTCACCATACCACTACTCTGCCTTCTAAAACGGTCTCTGCTGAAAATCAAAGAGGATGCATTGCAGGCCGAGCGCGATGACTTTGAGCAAGAAACAGTAGTGGGTGTGGGTGAAAACACACAGCCCAGCCTCATCTCATCACAACGTGCAGTGGAGGACTATGATGAGGAGGAGGAGGATGAAGACATGGAGCAACTCTCTGGCCAAATTGAGGATATGACATGCACACCAGTCATACCCTCGATTCAGCATGGCTGGCCAGAGGACAGGGGAGATGAGGAGGAGGAGGAGGAGGAGGAGGAGGAGGAGGACAGCATGTTCAGTCATCGTGTTGGTCAGGATACTGAAGTGATGGCTGTTAAGAGTCTTGTGCACATGGCTGACTTTATGGTAAGCTGCCTGTCTCGTGACCCTCGCGTTCAGAACATCTTGGCCGACAATCAGTACTGGTTGGCAACACTGTTAGACCCACGCTACAAGGAGAACTTTATGTCTCTCATTCCTGAGGCAGAGAGGTCAGCCAAAATGCAGCAGTTCCACAGGGCCATAGTCACGGAAGTAGTGAAATCATTCCCCTCACAAAACGCTAGCAGCATAGGTCAGGATTCGGTGGACAACCAAGGCGTACGGCCGAGAGGGGCACAAGTCCAATCCGCCAGAGGCAGGGGAACTGTCTTTACGATGTGGGACAGTTTTCTCAGCCCCTCACGTACCACAGCCCCTGAGGTGCGGGGTAGTGCCACCAGAAATGCTAAGTTTGGGCAGATGCTGAAGGAGTACCTTGCAGATCGAACAACTGTACTGTGAGATTCCTCTGTGCCTTTCAATTATTGGGTCTCCAAGCTCGACACGTGGCATGAATTGGCTCTCTACGCCTTGGAAGTCCTGGCCTGCCCTGCCGCTAGTGTTTTATCAGAGCGTGTTTTCAGTGCTGCAGGTGGAATCATCACTGATAAATGCACCCGCATGTCAACTGAAAATGCGGACAGGCTGACTCTGATCAAGATGAACAAGGGTTGGATTGGGCCAGACTTCACCACACCACCAGCAAATGACAACTGAATTAAAATTTTGTTATTTGAATTTGACATGTACCTCCACTCACCCATGAGTACACACTTCCGGACTTTGGCTAATCGCTGGACTGCTCCTCCTTCTCCTCATGTGACACCATGATGACAGTTACAATAGTTAGGCTGTTGTTTGAGGTATACCCGCAGTGGTAAATTTTTTCGCCCATTCTTTTAGAATGGGCATTACAATGACAGGAGACCCGCTCCTTTTCAATGGGAAAAATGTTTCGAGGCCCTCCTGCACGTCTCTATCCAGGGACAATGTGGAGCCTCCCAATTTTTGTCTGCCCTGACCAAAGGGCTATACTACAATACACCCACTTGAGGGTTACAGGCCCTACTGCATGTCTGTATGCATGGGTCATTGTTGAACCTCCCAATTTTTGGCTGCCCTGACCAAAGGGCTATACTACAATACACCCACTTGAGGGTTACAGGCCCTACTACATGTCTGTATGCATGGGTCATTGTTGAACCTCCCAATTTTTGGCTGCCCTGACCAAAGGGCTATACTACAATACACCCACTTGAGGGTTACAGGCCCTCCTGCACGTCTCTATCCAGGGACAAAGAGGAGCCTCCCAATTTTTGGCTGCCCTGACCAAAGGGCTATACTACAATACACCCACTTGAGGGTTACAGGCCCTCCTGCACGTCTCTATCCAGGGACAAAGAGGAGCCTCCCAATTTTTGTCTGCCCTGACCAAAGGGCTATACTACAATACACCCACTTGAGGGTTACAGGCCCTCCTGCACGTCTCTATCCAGGGACAAAGAGGAGCCTCCCAATTTTTGGCCGCCCTGACCAAAGGGCTATACTACAATACACCCACTTGAGGGTTACAGGCCCTACTGCATGTCTGTATGCATGGGTCATTGTTGAACCTCACAATTTGTGGCTGCCCTGACCAAAGGGCTATACTACAATACACCCACTTGAGGGTTACAGGCCCTACTACATGTCTGTATGCATGGGTCATTGTTGAACCTCCCAATTTTTGGCCGCCCTGACCAAAGGGCTATACTACAATACACCCACTTGAGGGTTACAGGCCCTCCTGCACGTCTCTATCCAGGGACAAAGAGGAGCCTCCCAATTTTTGGCTGCCCTGACCAAAGGGCCATACTACAATACACCCACTTGAGGGTTACAGGCCCTACTACATGTCTGTATGCATGGCTCATTGTTAAACCTCCCAATTTTTGCTTGCCCTGGCCAAAGGCCTATACTACAATACACCCAGTTCTTCTTTACAGGCCCTCCTGCACGTCTCTATCCAGGGACAATGTGGAGCCTCCCAATTTTTGGATGCCCTGGCCAAAGGGCTATACTACAATACACCCAGTTCTTGTTTACAGGCCATCCTGCATGTCTGTATCCAGGGGCATTGGTGAACCTCCCAATTTTGGACTGCCCTTGCAAAGGAAGATACTACAATAGACCCAGTTCCTCAAAATGGGCACTTTATTTCTAGACAGGGCTTCATGTACGTCTCTTGTCAGGGTCATCGGAGTGTCGCACAATGTTTTCACGTAAAATCTTTCATGTAATCACAAAAAGTGACATACACCAGCTGTATCTCACTATTGGGTATGTGCCCTTAACATTTACACCCTAAATATTCATTTTGGTGTCATTTTGGAAGGTTTTCTGGAGACTCCGTAAAATTGGCGTGAAACTCGGACAACATTGTTCACAGCTGTGACTTTTGAGTGAGAAATGCTTCCAGGGGTCTTCCCCATGGTGTTGCCATGTCATTTCAGCACTCTTCTGAGACTTTTGTGACGTTTTTAGGGTTTTTCCATGCTGCCGGCAGTCATTTCATAAAAATACTCGTGTCTCCCATAGGATAACATTGGGCTCGTTACTCGGGCCGAGTACACGAGTATCTCGGGATGCTCGGCCCAAGCTTCGAGCACCCGAGCATTTTAGTACTCGCTCATCACTAGTGATGATCGCTGAAACCAGCAAGTACAGCCAAGTCCTGACAGTGAGTCCATTACACAGTTTGGATTGGACTTGCTATGGTGCCTAATATTATATTTAAAATGGTTGTCCAGGTTTGTAATGAAAGTGAGTTCTCACAGAGCGTGTACCGTATACTATCAGGATTTTCCTGTGTTGTCGAAAAAAATTAATCAAGCGATTGGCATACTTCTGGAAACATCCTGACAAGACATAGCCTCACTCGCAAGACAGCACATGTCTATTCAGCAAGCGAGACCTTCCGCTTGTACTTCAGGCAGCAGAGAATCATGACTGTGTGCAGTGTGCACGCTGTGAGATTTACAAGGTCTGTAGTTTTTCATCACAAATTTTTTCAATACCTTTAATGCTCCTAAAGAATAAAAATGTAGTAACTTAAATTGTCAATGGCATAATACTTTTTTAACATAGCCATATGTCACAAAATCTTACATGTTTTGGATTGTTATGTGTACAGGATCATAACCAATAACTGCACAAGAATACATCACCAGAACTAACAGCAGTACCAAAAGAAACCCATCAGTGCAGAAACACAGTATCACTACCCTTATCATTAAAGAAATACATAATCAGAACTACCAACAGTACAGAAATACAGCATCACAAAACCGATTAGTATAGAAATAGATCACAAGAACCACCTTCAGTGCAGAAATACATCACCATAGCAACCAGCAGTAGATGAATACATCACCAGGACCACTATAAGTACATGAATAAATCAACGGGACCATCATTAGTACATAAATAACCACCATCAGTACATGAATAAATGACTAGGACCACCATTTGTACATGAATTTTAATACTAGGACCACCATTCATACATGGTACACCAATTGTAATGTCAGGTCAGGCCCTTATACAATTGTATTGCATGAACCTCCAACTGCCAGTATGTCCTTAATAATGGTAAGGAGATACTGGGAGTTGTTGTTATCAGTCATCAGACTGCGGAACCACAGTACTGATGAGATGCAGACAGGATCACAAAAAAACATTTACATCCTGGAACTTTATAGGTGACATCTCCATTTAGAATCATTATCTTTTTTTTTCTTCATCTTGTCCAAACACCATGCTGACTTTTCACATCCACACTCCCCCTCCTCGACATACTATCCTTTCCTTGCTGTGCCCTCACAATGTCCTTACATCCAGTCCCCTCTCTCTTTTACGTCATACTGTTTCCTCACATCTTTACCCGATCACTAGTCTCCATACTAACTCCCCAACTGCTGACAGTGCCCCCTGCCTGCCCTCAGATATCCTGCTGACATACACACATTTTATAAAAAAAAATACATAAAATTCTATATACGCAGATATGCATGCACACATTTCACAGACCTGTACATAATACAGTACGAAGACATGCAGACACACCTGCAGATAAGCACATACACACATGCATGCACATACACACGCATAACCAAGAAAAAAAAGAAAAGACAGTATTTAAAGAGATGCGCACACCAGAAAATAGGTAGGTAGTTATCTAAAAAAAACAAAAAACTTTATTATATATCAAAGGAACATATAAGAACAATGAAAAACAAAATATGATGACACTCTCAATAACCCCAATAGGCAACTGCAGAAACGGCCCTGTGAGCAAAAATATAATAATCACAGGACAATACAATAAACCAGCAGCACTGATAGGTGACCAGAGCAGTTAGTGCTCATAGAATTCTATGATAGGCCAAGACCTATAAATACAGGACTATAAAAATGACCAAAATAACAATACATGAGCAATGAAAGATACCTATACCTGATCTGTGTGCTGGAATGAAAAGGGCTGTTTCTGCAATTGCCTATTGGGGTGATAGAGAGTGTGATCATATTGTGTTTTTTATATGTTTTTTTAATATATAATAAAGTTTGTTTTTTTAGATACCTACTCTCTTTTCTGTTGGGCATCTTTTAAGAACTGTCTTTTCTTTTTTTTGGTTATTCTTTGCATTCTTTACTTGATGCAGCACCTGCAGCATACATCACTATAAGGGTTTGTGCACACGATCAGGAGACACTGCATCTTGGATGCAGCGCCTCCAGACCTGAGAATAGCCGCAGCTGAAAGCAAGGAGACCGAAGCCACCCTGTGCCCACGATTCGCGCTCGGTGCAGGGTGACTTTTTCCTGCCTTCACCTGCTGGTGATCTCTTCTGACTCTACAGCAATAAAATGACATGGTGCGGACAAGCAGTGGCACGAAAAGCCGACCCTCAGGTCAGTTTACACTGCGGAGGAAAGAACAGGGGGAACAGGATTTCTGTGAATCCCATCCACTGTGCTTGTACTGTATAATGCAGCATTATGGACTCAGCACAAGCACACTGGGGCCATAATGCTGCAAACACTAAGGCTAGGGTCACATCCGGCTTTTTTTTGTAAAACCTGATCCGGTTTTGAGCTTTTAAAAAGCTCAAAACCGGATCAGGAAACGCTCTTCATAGGAGCCTATGATAAATCCGGATTGCTTCACAAGCAATCCGGTTTCTGTCTCCGGCTCTGCGGCCTGCGTGAAAAATCATGCAGGCTGCAGTTTTCAGAGCGGTTGTAACATCCGCAAAGCGGGAACCGGATTGCTCAGAATGTGTAATCCTGAGCAATCCGGTTCCCGCATATACTTTGCTTATCCCGGCTGCAGCCGGGATAAGCAAAGTGTTCGGTGCGTGTGTAAACGTTTTATTTTAGTAATAAATGTTTCTATAAAGTCTCTAGGGGGTGCCCCCTCTCCATAGAGACCTTCCACCCACTCAGGTGGCCATATAATGCTTTAATCAGTTATGTTAAGCTGCCCATAGATATCCTGTAAATGGCTTCAGGACCTCGGACAGCGCACATACTATAGCAATAGCTATAGTATGCACGCTGCTCTCAGAGGAGCCCGGCGCCTTCATTGATAAAACTGTACAGCAGCTGACAGGAGTCAGCTGCTGTACATAACTGATTCAAGCATTATATGGCCACCTGAGTGGGTGGAAGGTCTCTAGGGGGAGTGGGCACCCCCTAGAGACATTATAGAAACATTTATTAATAAAATAAAAAGTTTACACACACATAGAACACTTTGCTCATCCCTGCGGCAGCCGGGATGAGCAAACTATTCGGTAACCGGATTGCTCAGGATTACACATCCTGAGCAATCCGGTTACTGGATTGCGGCTTCAGCAATCTGGTTCCCGGATTGCTGCTTGTCGGAAGACAATTACGTTCACCGCGTCCAGATCTGGACGCCGTGAATGCAATCCTATATTTAAGTGTGACCCTAGCCTTATAGTGTGCCCACAGCCTAGCAGAGCCCCTTAGGCTAGGGTCACACTTGAGCCTTGGATCAGGTTTTTGCATTATTTTGTGCACTTTTTTTTCTAAGTCCAAAACCTGATGCCAAAAACTGATGCTGCACTCAAGTGTGACTGCAATGGTGTGACTGCAGTGGGTGCAGTAAAAAAAACTGATCTGGTTAGTTAACATGGGGCCCTATGGGAATCACATGCAAATCCACATGGCACTAAATGATACCATGAGTATTCGCATGAGTATTCACATGAGTTTTTTAAGGCTAGGGTCACACGTGCATGCGTTTTTTAAGGTTGTTTTTGACAGCCTGTGTTTTTGGGCTGTGTTTTTGCTGTCAGGTCTGGAGCAGCCTTAGAAAACTCATGGAAAAAACTCATGGCACTTTAGCCATGCTTTTTTGGCATTGGGGCATGCGTCTTTTGTATTGGGGCCTATGGATAAGTTTTTGCATGCGTTTTTCACAAAATACAAGTGTGAAAAACTCATGGGAAAAACTCATCCACAATGCAAGTTTCACCCTAGCCTGTCAAAAACAACCTTAAAAATGCATGCCAAGTGTGACCCTAGCCTTAGGCCATGTCCACACACCTCCGCTGTAAGTATTTAGTGGTTCTCCGCTAAACACTTAGGTTTTTTCAGAGAAGCGGAGGTGCGTGTGTCCTGCCGCTTTCTGCGGACGCAGCCCATGGTTACCCGATGTGTATCATGGTAACCACTTCACACAGCAGGCTGCCTAGTGTCCGCTTAAGCCGAGCAGACAGGGAAACGCTGCTACAGCGCAAACACCAAACACCAAGCATGTAATTGCATTTCTTTTTGCAATTTCACTGCACTTTGAGTTTTTCCCCACTTTCCTGTACACACTATATAGTAAAATAAATAATTTCATCTGAAAGTACAAATTGTCCGGCAATGAAACAAGCCCTCATATGTCCATGGCTAGGGTCACACTTAAAACTTGAATTGCGTTCACCGCATCCAGATCCGGATGCGGTGAACGCAATACCGGTCACACACATTTTTTTTTCAAAAATGTGTGCAAAATACCGCTCTGCAGTAACCGGATTGCTCAGGATGTGTAATCCTGAGCAATCCGGCTACTGCATAGTTTGCTGATCCCGGCTATTGCCGGTAGGAGCAAACTGTACTATCAATTGTAAAGTGTTAAATTTGATAAATAAAAGAATGCTTGAGGTCTCTAGGGGGCTTAGTCCCCCTAGAGACCGGACGCCCACTCCGGTGGGCTTCACCTACAATGCCCCCATGCCACTGGCTCCTCCGAGCTCCGTACATGTCCCCCAAACTCCCCCCCCCCGTATCTCTATAGAAGGGTCCCTGCACCCCTCTTTTATAAGTCTCCATAATTGTGGCATAAACTAAGTATTACATTACATAATTAGGCTCATAGTTACGTGTATTGTCATGAAGTTTCATTATCACTCCATGGGCAGGTTTCGTGTGCTACTGCCTCCGCCCACGAAATCATGATACCCGCCCCCTGTGGCCTTAATCCTGTGTTGTCCGGGCGGTCGCGTCATGAAAGGGGCGGGGCTATCGGTATGACGCGAACTTAGCCCTGCTCCTTTCATGGTGCGGCCCCCCGGACAACACAGGATGAAGGCCACAGGGGGCGGGCATCATGATTTCATGGGTGGAGGCAGCAGCACACGAAACCCGCCCATGGAGTGATAATGAAACTTCATGACAATACACGTAACTATGAGCCTAATTATGTAATGTAATACTTAGTTTATGCCACAATTAGGGAGACTTATAAAAGAGGGGTGCAGGGACCCCTCTATAGAGATACGGGGGGAGGAGTTTGGGGGACAGGTACGGAGCTCGGAGGAGCCCGTGGCATGGGGGCATTGTAGGTGAAGCCCACCGGAGTGGGCGTCCCGTCTCTAGGGGGACTAAGCCCCCCCTAGAGACTTCTAGCACTCTTTTATTTATTAAATTTAACACTTTACAATTGATAGTACAGTTTGCTCATGCTGGCAATAGCCGGTGTAACAGGCCAGATTAACCCCCCGACCAGAATATACCCGAGGTTAAAGTGGCCTAGCCCAGATTATACCCCGGGTATATTCTGGCCTAGCCCAGTTTATACCCCGGGGTATAGTTTGGGCTAGGCCAGAATATACCCCCCTGGGCCAGAATATACCCCGGGTATATTCTGGCCTAGCCCAAACTATACCCCGGGGTATAAACTGGGCTAGGCCAGATTATACCCCTCCATATACCACAGCAGCTGTAGATCAGGGGCCCAAGCCGTGCACAGGGCCCCAAGCAATGCATGGGGGCCCGAAGCTGCACAAAGGGGCCTCAGGCAGTGCTAGGGCCCCAGGCAGTGTTAGGGGCCCTAGGCAGTGCATGGGGGCCCGAGGCAGCATACAGGGGCCCCAGGCTACACACAGGATCCCAGGCTACACACAGGGGCTCGAGCCAGCATACAAGGGCCCCAGGCAGTGCACGGGGCCCCAGGCGGTGCACAAGGCCCCAGGCAGCACAAAGTGGCCCCAGGCAACATACAGGGGCCCCAGGCAGTACTAGGTGCCCCAGGCTACACACAGGGGCCCCATGCAGCATACAAGAGCCCCAGGCAGCACAAAGGGGCCCCAGGCAACATACAGGGGCCCCAGGCAGTACTAGGGGCCCCAGGCTACACACAGGATCCCAGGCTACACACAGGGGCCCCAGACAGCACAATGTGGCCCCAGGCAGCACAATGTGGCCCCAGACAACATACAGGGGCCCCAGGCAGTATTAGGGGCCCCAGGCTACACACAGGATCCCAGGCTACACACAGGGGCCCCATGCAGCATACAAGAGCCCCAGGCAGCACAAAGGGGCCCCAGGCAACATACAGGGGCCCCAGGCAGTACTAGGGGCCCCAGGCTACACACAGGATCCCAGGCTACACACAGGGGCCCCATGCAGCATACAAGAGCCCCAGGCAGCACAAAGGGGCCCCAGGCAACATACAGGGGCCCCAGGCAGTACTAGGGGCCCCAGGCTACACACAGGATCCCAGGCTACACACAGGGGCCCCATGCAGCATACAAGAGCCCCAGGCAGCACAAAGGGGCCCCAGGCAACATACAGGGGCCCCAGGCAGTACTAGGGGCCCCAGGCTACACACAGGATCCCAGGCTACACACAGGGGCCCCATGCAGCATACAAGAGCCCCAGGCAGCACAAAGGGGCCCCAGGCAACATACAGGGGCCCCAGGCAGTACTAGGGGCCCCAGGCTACACACAGGATCCCAGGCTACACACAGGGGCCCCATGCAGCATACAAGAGCCCCAGGCAGCACAAAGGGGCCCCAGGCAACATACAGGGGCCCCAGGCAGTACTAGGGGCCCCAGGCTACACACAGGATCCCAGGCTACACACAGGGGCCCCAGACAGCACAATGTGGCCCCAGGCAGCACAATGTGGCCCCAGACAACATACAGGGGCCCCAGGCAGTATTAGGGGCCCCAGGCTACACACAGGATCCCCATGCAGCATACAAGAGCCCCAGGCAGCACAAAGGGGCCCCAGGCAACATACAGGGGCCCCAGGCAGTACTAGGGGCCCCAGGCTACACACAGGATCCCAGGCTACACACAGGGGCCCCATGCAGCATACAAGAGCCCCAGGCAGCACAAAGTGGCCCCAGGCAACATACAGGGGCCCCAGGCAGTACTAGGGGCCCCAGGCTACACACAGGATCCCAGGCTACACACAGGGGCCCCATGCAGCATACAAGAGCCCCAGGCAGCACAAAGGGGCCCCAGGCAACATACAGGGGTCCCAGGCAGTACTAGGGGCCCCAGGCTACACACAGGATCCCAGGCTACACACAAGGGCCACATGCAGCATACAGGGGCCCCAGGCAGCACAAGGTGGCCCCAGGCAACATACAGGGGCCCCAGGCAGTACTAGGGGCCCCAGGCAGTACTAGGGGCCCCAGGCTACACACAGGATCCCAGGCTACACACAGGGTCCACATGCAGCATGCAGGGGCCCCAGGCAGCACAAAGTGGCCCCAGGCAGCACAATGTGGCCCCAGGCAACATACAGGGGCCCCAGGCAGTACTAGGGGCCCCAGGCTACACACAGGATCCCAGGCTACACACAGGGGCCCCATGCAGCATACAAGAGCCCCAGGCAGCACAAAGGGGCCCCAGGCAACATACAGGGGCCCCAGGCAGTACTAAGGGCCCCAGGCTACACACAGGATCCCAGGCTACACACAGGGGCCCCAGACAGCACAATGTGCCCCAGGCAGCACAATGTGGCCCCAGACAACATACAGGGGCCCCAGGCAGTACTAGGGGCTCCAGGCTACACACAGGATCCCAGGCTACACACAGGGACCCCAGCCAGCATACAAGCAGTGCACGGGGCCCCAGGCGGTGCACAAGGCCCCAGGCAGCACAAAGTGGCCCCAGGCAACAGAAAGTGGCCCCAGTCAGCAGAAAGTGGCCCCAGGCAGCACACAGGGGACCCAGGAAGCACACGGGGTCAGAGGCAGCACAAGGGTGGGGGAGAGACAGCGCGCAAGGGGGCAAGAGACAGCGTTCAGGGCCCCTTTGTGCTGCCTGTGATCCTGTGCGTAGCTTGGGGCCCCTGTGTGCTGCCAGGGGCACCTTTGTGCTGCCTGAGGCCAATTTGTGCTGCCTGGGGCCCCTAACACTGCCTGGGGTCATTGTATACTGGCTGGGGACTCTGTATGTGGCCTGGAGCCCTTTTGTACTGCGTGGAGTCACTTTGTGCTGCCTGGGGCCCCGTGCACTGCCTGGGGCCCTTATATGCTGGCTGGGGCCCCTCTGTGTAGCCTGGGATCCTGTGTGTAGCCTGGGGCCCCTAGTACTGCCTGGGGCCCCTGTATGTTGCCTGGAGCCCTTTTGTACTGCGTGGAGTCACTTTGTGCTGCCTGGGGCCCCGTGCACTGCCTGGGGCCCTTATATGCTGGCTGGGGCCCCTCTGTGTAGCCTGGGATCCTGTTTGTAGCCTGGGGCCCCTAGTACTGCCTGGGGCCCCTGTATGTTGCCTGGGTTCACTTTGTGCTGCCTGGGGCCCCTTTGTGCTGCCTGGGGCCCTTGTATGCTGCATGGGGCCCCTGTGTGTAGCCTGGGATCCTGTGTGTAGCCTGAGGCCCCTACTACTGCATGGGGCCCCTGTATGTTGCCTGGGGCCACTTTGTGCTACCTGAGGCCCTTGTATGCAGCATGGGGCCCCTGTGTGTAGCCTGGGATCTTGTGTGTAACGTTGGGCCCCTAGCACTGCCTGGGGCCCCTGTATGTTGCCTGGGGCCACTTTGTGCTGCCTGGGGCCCTTGCATGCTGGCTGGGGCCCTTGTGTGTAGCCTGGGATCCTGTGTGTAGCCTAGGGCCCCTAGTACTGTCTGGTGCCCCTGTATGTTGCCTGGGGCCACATTGTGCTGCCTGGGGCCCCTTTGTGTTGCCTGGGGCTCTTGTATGCTGCATGGGGCCCTTGTGTGTAGCCTGGGGCCACTTTGTGCTGCCTGGGGCTCCTGCATGCTGCATGTGGACCCTGTGTGTAGCCTGGGATCCTGTGTGTAGCCTGGGGCCCCTAATACTGCCTGGGGCCCCTGTATGTTGTCTGGGGCCACATTGTGCTGCCTGGGGCCACATTGTGCTGTCTGGGGCCCCTGTGTGTAGCCTGGGATCCTGTGTGTAGCCTGGGGCCCCTAGTACTGCCTGGGGCCCCTGTATGTTGCCTGGGGCCCCTTTGTGCTGCCTGGGGCTCTTGTATGCTGCATGGGGCCCCTGTGTGTAGCCTGGGATCCTGTGTGTAGCCTGGGGCCCCTAGTACTGCCTGGGGCCCCTGTATGTTGCCTGGGGCCCCTTTGTGCTGCCTGGGGCTCTTGTATGCTGCATGGGGCCCCTGTGTGTAGCCTGGGATCCTGTGTGTAGCCTGGGGCCCCTAATACTGCCTGGGGCCCCTGTAAGTTGCCTGGGGCCACATTGTGCTGCCTGGGGCCACTTTGTGCTGCCTGGGGCCCCTGTATGCTGCATGTGGCCCTTGTGTGTAGCCTGGGATCCTGTGTGTAGCCTGGGGCCCCTAGTACTGCCTGGGGCCCCTGTATGTTTCCTGGGGCCCCTGTGTGTAGCCTGGGATCCTGTGTGTAGCCTGGGGCCCCTAGTACTGCCTGGGGCCCCTGTATGTTGCCTGGGGCCCCTGTGTGTAGCCTGGGATCCTGTGTGTAGCCTGGGGCCCCTAGTACTGCCTGGGGCCCCTGTATGTTGCCTGGGGCCACATTGTGCTGCCTGGGACCACATTGTGCTGCCTGGGGCCCCTGTATGCTGCATTTGGCCCTTGTGTGTAGCCTGGGATCCTGTGTGTAGCCTGGGGCCCCTAGTACTGCCTGGGGCCCCTGTATGTTGCCCGGGGCTCCTTTGTGCTACTTGGGGCCCTTGTATGCTGCATGGGGCCCCTGTGTGTAGCCTGGGATCCTGTGTTTAGCCTGGGGCCCCTAGTACTGCCTGGTGCCCCTGTATGTTGCCTGGGGCCACTTTGTGCTGTCTGGGGCCTTGTGCACCGCCTGGGGCCCCGTGCACTGCCTGGGGCCCTTGTATGCTGGCTCGGGCCCCTGTGTGTAGCCTGGGATCCTGTGTGTAGCCTGGGGCCCCTGTATGCTGCCTCGGGCCCCCATGCACTGCCTAGGGCCCCTAACACTGCCTGGGGCCCTAGCACTGCCTGAGGCCCCTTTGTGCAGCCTCGGGCCCCCATGCATTGCTTGGGGCCCTGTGCACGGCTTGGGCCCCTGATCTACAGCTGCTGTGGTATAAGGAGGGGTATAATCTGGCCTAGCCCAGTTTATACCCCGGGGTATAGTTTGGGCTAGGCCAGAATATACCCGGGTATATTCTGGCCCAGGGGGGTATATTCTGGCCTAGCCCAAACTATACCCCGGGGTATAAACTGGGCTAGGCCAGAATATACCCGGGGTATAATCTGGGCTAGGCCACTTTAACCCCGGGTATATTCTGGTCGGGGGGTTAATGTGGCCTGTTACACCGGGATCAGCAAACTATGCAGTAGCCGGATTGCTCAGGATTACACATCCTGAGCAATCCGGTTACTGTAGAGCGGATCACAGAACCGCTCCGAAAACTGCAGCCTGCATGATTTTTAACGCAGACTGCAGTGCCGGAGACGGACACCGGATTGCTTGTGAAGCAATCCGGTGTTTAGCATAGGCTCCTATGAGGAGCGTTTCCTGGTCCGGTTTTGAGCTTTTTGAAAGCTCAAAACCGGATCAGGATTTAAAAAAAAAAAAACGGAAATGTGACCCTAGCCTATATTGATTGAAAAACAAAAAAGTAATGGCTCTTTGAAGAAGTGGAGGGAAAAAAGAAAAACGAAAAATGGAAAATTGCCAAAGGATGAAGGGGTTGTCAACTATTAGGAAAACCCCTTCTGATTCCACCTCTCCCCCCAGTAAAATAAAAGAGCCTGTACTCACCTCTCATGCTGGTTAGTTACAGCACTATCAGTTATCGCAGTTCCAGGCCTTATGTAACTTTGTGATGTCATGCGAACCCTACATCCAATCACTGCTAGCTTCTGTCGCCCCGCCTTTGGACCAAAATAGGTAGTCACCAGGATGTGAGTGCTGTGGCTGCCACCCACTTCCTGTTGATTGCTCCGTGTCTGAAGGTGTGGCGAGAGACGTTGGTAGGGATTAGACGCAGAGCTCACATGATGTCACAATGTCATGTGAGGCCGGGAACACTGATTACCTACACCGATGGAATGGTGCCAGCAGAGGAGGTGAGTACAGGTCCATTTAATTTACTTGTGGGAGACATGTGGAATTAGAAGAAGTTATCCTAGATGTAGACAACCCCTTGAAGCTATAGAATGTTAATGATGCACAGTTTTTAATGAACCAATAACATTAGTTTAGGCAGTAGAGTCGTCAAGTGTACAATTTTTATAAATGTGTCAAAACTCAATTCTACTAGACTTGAATATAACATTTACACATGCTGATAAACTATTCTGAAACATTTTAGCCTGCAGACTTATATGATATAAAAGGCATACATACCTGCAGAGGAACTAGAAAAGCCTTATTTCAAAGAAGGTACAACCAATAACTTCTGACACCATTATGGCTTTTTGTGGGTCAATTATATGAATGCTCTGGTATCTACTAAAACAGCTTTCACTGGAGTCAGTTCTAGTGATCTGACCTCTTTAGAGCTTAAAGTGATAAAAGAAAAAAAATAAATAAAACAGAAAGTGAAAGTTAGTTAACAGTGGCTGAATCCAATTTTCTTTACGCTCAAGTATGCATATGGTGAAAGAGAATCTTAACTCTGGTGACATTTGATATATCTTGATTGTTAAATTGTTTATTGTACATTGTTATCTTGAAATTGCTCTAGGCTGAAGTTTTAAAAGGTAAAAGATTATTAGATTTTTTTAAAAATATTTCCACAGCAATCAATCTAGTACCACTACATGCAGTTATGAGCAGTATTGCTTTTTCAGATAGTGCATGGTGTTTATTAGACTTGCTGCACAATATCTTTTTTCTGTATTTAACCCCTTGCATGACTTTTGACATATATGTACGTCAAACGTTGTGTCCCTTTCTTTAAAACTGGTGTGGCGCCCCTGCGGATCGGTGGCCACAGAGTAGTACAGCAGTTAAGATGGTGAGCCATCCACCCCAAACCAAACACCCAACACTCCCCCGAATCCCTAGACCTAGGACTTTAAGCCAGGCAGTGGGGAGGTGGGGGAAGGCTGAGTGGTGGGTGGAGCTTAGCAGAGATGGCTGTGAAAGGGGAGGAGCAACAGTAGTTACCTCAGGGGAGAGTGACAGTTAGTCAGTCGGTGAGGAGAGCTCCTGGCGTGTAGGGCAGAGGAGGAACCGGACTCCGAGCTGAAACACCCGATATAGCTAAAAGACTGTAACAACCAGAAAGAACAGGGGCCCGGCGGCCAGTGTCATCTTATGGCTGACCGGGTCCGAGGCTACCGACCAGGTGTAGAGGAGAAGGAGTCCAAAGTGGAAGACTGGATTTACAGAGACACTGAGGGACTGGGTCGACTGACAGGGAACCGGCCCTGTAATAGTGGTTGGCTGCTATATGCCCCGGCCACAGATTAACTGGTGAAGCAAAGTGTCACGCTGGGAGTGGGGAAGACACCCAGCGTAGGATAACGACGGGGGGGGGGGATCAGGAGTCCCTAATGCTAAGGGCACAAGAAGGAGACGGTGACCCCTAGACTTCCTAGAGCTGACCCTGTCTGCCCTAACGTCCCTATACAGTCTCCTCAACTGTCGCCGACCACGAACCTCGTCCCTCTCTGATCCTAGATCTATCTTATCTAAGGATCAGATGGAGAGGTTCACTAGACCCCTCCACTATCAACTAAAGACAAACACCAGGGAAGACAGACATTTGGGAAAAGGAAACACTTATCTGACAGCAGAACACAGCAACCTCCACAATCTCAGCTTCTGCTGGAGCAAGGATAAAGTGTGCACAAGGAACTATCACCTGCACCGAGGAAGGGTAATGAACCTCCTTATAAAGGTGGAAGGAGTCTGCTGGGTCCTAGTGACCTACAACATTGGTGGATAAAACCAGACCGAGCGCAAGACCTCCACAGCCGTCTCCCCATAATAGAGAGATCTCATCACACCTTCTTTCCATCAACACAGAAGGTAAATGCTCCTGAAAGAGACGGACCATCCTCCACCATTATGGCTGGTGGGCCAAACGCTGGGATCGTCTGCGCGTGGCCTCCACCCTGTCATCCGTGCCACCCGTGACAGTACCCCCCCTCCTACGAGTGGCCCCCGGACACTCAGGATCAGGCTTATCCGGATGGGAACGGTGAAAAGCGCGGACCAGCCTTGCGGCGGACACCTCCAACGCCGGCACCCACATCCGCTCCTCAGGACCGTACCCCCTCCAGTGCACCAAATACTGAAGAGAACGGCGCAACATGCGAGAATCAACCACCCTCGAGATCTCGAATTCCAGATTCCCCGCCACACAGATGGGCTCAGGAGGCAAAGGAGATGGGTTAGACGACGGCACATACGGCTTGAGGAGCGACCTGTGAAACACATCGTGAATCTTAAGAGCAGGAGGCAACGCAAGACGAAACGCCACGGGATTGATAACGGCGGTTATCCTATAGGGGCCAATAAACCTGGGCCCCAACTTCCAAGAGGGCACCTTCAACTTCACATTCTTGGTAGACAACCACACGTAGTCATTCACACATAGGTCCGGACCTGGCGCACGCTTCCTGTCAGCCATACGTTTGTACCTGTCACCTAAGAGCTTCAAGCTACACTGTACACCCCGCCAAACCGAGGAGAGGGACGAGGTAAAACGGTCCTCCTCCGGAACTCCGGAAGGACTCGTACCGCTAAAAGTACCAAACTGAGGATGAAACCCATATGCACCGAAGAACGGTGACTTGCCAGTGGACTCCTGAAGATGATTATTAAGGGCGAATTCGGCCAAGGGCAAATAATTTGCCCAAGTCTCCTGATGGTCAGAGACAAAACACCTCAGGTAAGTCTCCAAATTCTGATTCACACGTTCGGTTTGACCATTAGACTGAGGATGAAAAGCAGAAGAAAAGGACAACGTTATCCCCAAACGTGTACAAAAAGCCTTCCAAAATTTGGAGACGAACTGAGTACCGCGATCAGAAACCACATCGGAGGGAACCCCATGAAGCTTCACAATCTCACTTACGAACACCTGTGCCAGAGTCCGAGCATTAGGAAGTGCGGGCAGTGCCACAAAGCGAACCATCTTACTGAATCTATCTACTACTACCAGTACCACCGTCTTGCCCGCAGACGCCGGAAGATCGGTGATAAAATCCATTGACAAATGTGTCCATGGCCTCTCAGGAATAGACAATGGCACGAGAGACCCAGACGGACGGGTATGCGGAACCTTAGCACGTGCACACACACCACAGGCGGATACGAATTCCACTACGTCCTTCCTCAACCCCGGCCACCAAAAGCGACGAGACAAGAGATCGAAAGTGGCCCTACCGCCCGGATGCCCCGCCAGTACAGAGTCGTGATGCTCTGACAGCACCCTGAGGCGCAAAGAGAACGGCACAAAAAGCCTCCCAGAAGGGCAGGAGGCAGGGGCGCCCCCCTGAACCTTCAACACCTCCCCCTCTAGATCAGGGCAAAGAGCAGAAACAACCACCCCCTCCTGCAAGATGGGGACGGGACTCTCATGAGTACTACCACCCGGAAAACTACGCGATAATGCATCCGCCTTCACATTCTGAACCCCCGGACGGTAGGTGACGGTAAAATTAAATCTCGTGAAAAACAAAGACCACCTGGCCTGCCGGGGATTGAGACGCCTGGCGGACTCAAGGTAAGACAGGTTCTTATGGTCGGTAATAACCGTGACGGGATGGACAGCCCCCTCCAGCCAGTGCCGCCATTCCTCAAAAGCCAACTTAATAGCCAACAGCTCCCTATTACCCACATCATAATTCCTCTCGGCCGAAGACAACTTCTTGGAGAAGAACGCACAGGGCACCCATCTCCCAGGCGAAGGGCCCTGCGACAACACAGCCCCCACCCCCACCTCAGACGCATCCACTTCCACAATGAAGGGCTGAGAAAGATCGGGCTGACAAAGAACAGGCGCGGACGCAAAACAACGCTTCAGGGAGGAAAAAGCCTGGCGAGCAGAATCAGACCACTCAGAAAAATCCGTCCCCTTCCTAGTCATGTCCGTAAGAGGCGTCACCAGTACCGAATAGTTCTTAATAAATTTACGGTAAAAATTGGTAAACCCCAAAAAACGTTGCAATGCCCGTAGATTGTCCGGCTGTTCCCAATCCAGCACCGCCCGGACCTTTTCCGGATCCATCCGGAAACCCAACGGCGACAAGAGGTACCCCAAAAAACGAACCTCCTGAACGGCGAAAACACATTTCTCGAGTTTAGCATACAGTTTGTTGTCCCGTAAGACCTGCAACACCTGTTTGACATGGGACTGATGCGTCTCCATATCGGGAGAATAGATCAAGATATCGTCCAAGTAAACAACTACAAATCTACCCACCAAATGATGGAAAATATCATTGACAAAATGTTGGAAAACTGCCGGGGCGTTAGTGAGCCCGAACGGCATTACGAGACTTTCAAAATGGCCGTCCGGGGTATTAAACGCAGTTTTCCATTCATCCCCCTCTCTGACCCTAATCAGGTTGTAGGCCCCCCTCAAATCCAACTTGGAGAACCATTTGGCACCCACAACTTGACTAAATAAATCAGGGATCAGAGGGAGGGGGTATGGATCACGGACAGTAATCCGATTCAATTCCCGAAAATCCAAACAAGGACGGAGGCCCCCATCTTTTTTTTTCACAAAAAAGAAACCAGCCGCAACCGGCGACGTGGAGGGCCTAATGTGTCCCGTCTCCAGACTTTCAGAAATGAAATCCTTCATTGCTTGTCTTTCGGGACCAGATATAGTAAACATCCTAGCTTTGGGCAGTTTAGCTCCGGAACGAGGTTGATAGGGCAATCATATGCCCGATGAGGGGGCAAGTCTCGGCACCCCTTCTCTGAGAATACATCCTCATACTCCGATAGGAATGGGGGCAGAGATTCAGCAGATACCACCGAAAGGGATGTAGCCAAACAATTCTCCGAACAAAAATCACTCCATTCCACAATGTCCCTGGACTGCCAATCCACTACGGGATTATGTTTAATCAACCATGGCAAGCCCAGGACAATGGGAGCGGGGAGACCGTCTAAGACATAGCAAGATAACGTCTCCTGATGTTGGGATCCAACCGTTAACTTAATGTTATGTACGATATGTGTGAGACTACCCTGAGCAAGAGGGGCTGAGTCGATGGCATAGATACGGATGGGGCGAGACAATAAACAGCGGTTAAGCCCATGAGCGTGTACAAAACGAGCATCCACCATGCAGATCCCCGCACCACTATCCACAAACACAAAAATGCCTTCCGTTTTGCTCTCTAGCGCCACCTCTGCACTCAGGAGAAAATGGGAAGTACAAATGGAGGATACACACACATCCCGCTCGACCACCTCCACACCCCCCATAGTCACATGAGGTCCCGGCACCCTAGTCCGTTTAGGAGCGTAGGGACAGGCCCCGATAAAATGGTCTCCTTTCCCACAGAAAAAACAGACCCCCTTCCCCCTGCCCCGGGAGGCACCGGAGGAGAGCCTCGAGGCCGCCGCTCCTCCAAGCTGCATAGGTTCCTCCCCCCTCGGGAGAAATGACTCGCCCTCCGAGTGACCACCCGGCAACAAGGAACCACCATGAGAAGGGCCCCCAGTTGCAGGAGGTCTACCCCTCCGCTCCTGGAGGCGTCTATCCATGCGAATAGCCAACGACATAGCTGCCTCCAGGGACGGGGGGGTCTCATACACTGCCAGGGCATCCTTCAGTCTTTCTGAAAGACCCTGGCAAAAATGACTCCTGAGAGCCGGATCGTTCCACTTTGTGTCCATAGCCCACCTGCGGAACTCAGAACAATATGATTCCGCCGACCGAGTCCCCTGGTGGAGATGGCGCAATTTGGATTCAGCCAAAGAGACACGGTCAGGGTCATCATATATGAGGCCTAAGGCGTCAAAAAATCCATCCACAGACTGGAGACAAGTAGAGTCCTGTGGCAGAGAGAAAGCCCAGGATTGGGGATCCCCCTGCAGCAATGATATAATAATTCCTACCCGCTGCTGCTCATCACCAGTGGAATACGGCTTAAGCCTAAAGTATAATTTACAGGCCTCTTTGAACACAGTAAATTTGTCTCTGCCTCCTGAAAACCTGTCAGGGAGGGCAACCTTAGGTTCCGGTCTGGCCGGACCCACTGCTTGATTCCCCAAGACACCATTTTGCGGTTGTGGTCCCTGCAGAGCCGACCGAAGGTCCGCAACCTCCAAAGACAAGGTCTGCAGCTGCTGGGCCAAAGCAGACACAGGATCCATAAGGAAAGGAAAGAAAATCAAATCCTCCCCTTCCTTCACTTACAGTTATGGCAGGTGATAATGTCACGCTGGGAGTGGGGAAGACACCCAGCGTAGGATAACGACGGGGGGGGGGATCAGGAGTCCCTAATGCTAAGGGCACAAGAAGGAGACGGTGACCCCTAGACTTCCTAGAGCTGACCCTGTCTGCCCTAACGTCCCTATACAGTCTCCTCAACTGTCGCCGACCACGAACCTCGTCCCTCTCTGATCCTAGATCTATCTTATCTAAGGATCAGATGGAGAGGTTCACTAGACCCCTCCACTATCAACTAAAGACAAACACCAGGGAAGACAGACATTTGGGAAAAGGAAACACTTATCTGACAGCAGAACACAGCAACCTCCACAATCTCAGCTTCTGCTGGAGCAAGGATAAAGTGTGCACAAGGAACTATCACCTGCACCGAGGAAGGGTAATGAACCTCCTTATAAAGGTGGAAGGAGTCTGCTGGGTCCTAGTGACCTACAACATTGGTGGATAAAACCAGACCGAGCGCAAGACCTCCACAGCCGTCTCCCCATAATAGAGAGATCTCATCACACCTTCTTTCCATCAACACAGAAGGTAAATGCTCCTGAAAGAGACGGACCATCCTCCACCATTATGGCTGGTGGGCCAAACGCTGGGATCGTCTGCGCGTGGCCTCCACCCTGTCATCCGTGCCACCCGTGACACAAAGAGTCTCTATGCCCGGAACCTACAGACCGTCACACCAAAGGAAATGCCTCAGATAAGACTAGGGATCCAAAGAGAGGATATCCAGGAAAGTCCACGACTGCTAGCCCAGAGATTGTGAGCGGTCCTGAAGAGACCCAAAAGGCATTGAGAAAGGGGGTGCTTTTGGTGATCCATCTCAGCTGCTGACTGGCTACCGGTATCGCTCACTGCAGAACCGAGACTGTGTAAAAATATGAGCAACAGTAGTGAGTAAAGTACCTGGTTGAACTTGAGACTTGTGTGAGAGTTTTATTGAGCGTCCTTGGTTGCAGACTCTGGCTTCTGAGAAGTTGCGAGGCTGAGAGATCAGAAACACAGCTGTCAATAGTAAGTTGCACCCCCATGGCTACCTCACAGTCACCTCACTATAAACTTTTATCACCGGCACAGGGGATAAACCAGCCCTGCCAATGGAGGGTTCATCACCTTGCTGTCTCACATAATCATCCCTCGGAGCTGAGACAAGCAGAGACGGTCACATCTGGCCTTATACCACGGGTGGCGGGACAGTGATAAACTTTTTTTTTTTTTTCCTTTTTACCCTTTTTATATTTTTCCCTTTTTAAATTTGTTGCGAACCCTCCAGGACCACGGAACCAGTCCACGGCCATTACTGTGTCCTTCCCCTGTGACCAGACAGCAGGACCGGTCCCGAGTAACCCATGGCCCTGGTGGGCGATGCACAGGCTTGCTGTTACGGGGTGCTAATAGCGCATGAGAGGGGTAGAAGCATGAAGAGAGAGATGGACTAAGGGAATCAGGGGAACTAGTTTGACCCTGTAGACTGGGGTCCCTAGCTGATCCTGCTCCCAGAGGTACCTCTGAAGGTGAGGAGGTCTGGGCCACCACTTTTTCCCTGCTTCTCAACCAGCTCTGGCCTAACACCCCCTCACTTCCACACATGGATCGGGATAGCAACTGTAAGAAGATGATCTTCACAGATCGGGAAACTTCTGAAGCACAGCACACGATTTCACAGCTCGAGGTCAAAGCAGAGATTAAACTCTAACAGCGACACCTAGTGAAAGGAAGTGGAACTATTTAAAGACTGGGGCAGAGGACAACTTCATTATCTTACCCACCCCCTCACCTGCAGAGCTACCCAGACATAGCAGTAGCTTCTAACCTTTACTCCGAATGTGCCAAAGGAAATTTATTTCTAGTTAAACTACCACATATAATTTCACATGGACTGTAGAGCAGTCAATACGTAACTCTTGTACTTTGAGCCCACATCATTCTATGTACCAGATGGCTGATTTAATCAGCCGTAATGTGTTTCTAAGGCTACTTTCAAATTACGATTTCTCTAAATCCGATGCTGTCCGATAAAAATCGGACAGCATCGGATCCAAACTGATCTCTGCAATCGGGTGCCAAATAGGCATCCGAATCCTACTTTTTACAGGATCAGTTTGGGCTGTCACGTATCTCCCCCTCCTCTCTCCCTCCTGTCATCTTGCTGTCTCCCTGCTGTCCCCCTGTTTTGCCCTAGTGTCCCCCTACTCTCTCCCTACTGTCCCCTCTCATGTCCCCTTTCATATCCCCTCTCATGTCCCCTCTTGTCCCCTTTCATATCCCCTCTCATGTCCCCTCATGTCGCCTTTCATATCCCCTCTCATGTCCTCTCCTGTCCCCTCATGTCCCCGCTCATGTCACCTCAACATAACAAATCTTTATTCTCACCTTCCAGCGCTCCCTCGGCGTCTCTATCAGCCTCCGATCGGGTGTGCAGGACCTGTGATGACGTCAGAAGCGTCAGCGGTTACCGCGGTAACCGGTCATGTGACCCGATCAGCTGATCGGGTTCTGACGTCATCACAGGTCCTGTTACCGAGCGGCTGCAGCTGGAGACGCCGAGGGAGCGCTGGAAGGTGAGAATAAAGATTTTTTTATTTTAAACACTTGATTTAACTTATATTTAACTTCTGCAATGTATGTATATACATTGCAGAAGTTAAATTAGGCGGCACATACTTATGGGCGAATCCTAAAATTACTCGGAATCGCTTGACTCTAGCGAGTCCGAGCACAGGACTCGCTACTCGTTGCGAGTCTAGCGAGTCCAATGTTAATGAATGGGGAAGCGAGTAATAGCGAGTAGTGCGGAGCCCCACGCATTTTTTTAAAATTATTTCATGAAATTCTGAGATTCTGACTCTGACTCTGAGACTCTGACTCTGAAATTCATGAAATAATTTAAAAAAAATGCGTGGGGCTCTGCGCAATTTCTATGTCTAGCCAGGTACAGCTAAGCAGCTGGGGGCTGGAATCCGCAGCGCAGGGATGCCCAAGCTTTCTGGGCACCCCCCGCTGCAAATTGCAGCCCGCAGCCGCCCCAGAAGATGGCGCGTTCATTGAAGCGGCATCCTCTGGCGCTGAACCCCGCTCTTCCAGCGGCCCTGGTGGCGGTAGCACGCTGGGTAATAAAGGGGTTAATACCAGCTTTGTTATACAAGCTGGTATTAAGCCCGAGATTCTTAATGTCAGGCCACGTTTGACCCAGCCACTAAGAATCTCCAATAAAGGGTTAAAAAAACACAGAGAAAAATTTTTATTTGAAATAAAAAAAAAGCCATTAGGGACTCCATCTTTAATTAAAAAAATCCTCTTCCGTCCGACGTAGTCCAAAACGCGATGTCCTCTCTGCTACATCCCCTGTGCATAGATAGATGTCTATGCACAGGGAATGAGCAGACTGAGAACAATCTCAGCACTGCTACATCATGTCTGTGAGCAGGCGGGCTCTAGGACCCTGGAGCTGCACAGAGAAGACAGCTGGACTCGGCTCGCAAAGAAACAGCAGTTACTTTGCGAGTTTCCCTGCTATCACTGGCACAGTAGCCGAGTCTAATGCAAACAATGGCAATCCTAGTTTTGTCAGCGTTTCTGACAAAACTAGGATTGATATTGATTTGCATTGGACTCGTGCGAGTAATCACTGGGAAACTCGCAGACTACCGAGTCCTGCGAGTCCCTTACTACTCGCCAAGTAACGAGTCCTAGCGAGTAGATTCGCCCATCCCTAGCGGCACACAATAGGTTTAGTGCACTGAGCATGTACTGAGCATGCTCAGTACACTAAAATCGGGTCCGAGGAGACATCAGATGTTTCCTCGGACCCAGCTCCATAGGGCCCCATGTTAACGGGATCGGGTCGGATCGGATGTGCACTAAATGCCATCCGATTTGGTCCGATCCTATTTTGTCAGATGTTATTTTCGGTGCAAAAATCGGCGCAGGCTCCGATTTTTGCACCGATAAAAACATCGGACAGAATCGGATCGGACCAAATCGGATGGCATTTAGTGCACATCCGATTCGGTCCGATGCCCATAGGGCTGCATGGGGCCAAATTCGGATCCGATGCTGTCCGATTTTCATCGGACAGCATCGGATTTAGAAAAATCGTAGTGTGAAACCAGCCTAATAGACAGATTGGCTATCCGCCTGTGGCTGTTAACCAGTTAAATTTCACTGGTATTCTCAAACAGCAAGATTTAATATGCACCAGCAGGGGAACAAGTTATTCTCTGTTCCCATTGACAGGTTGTCATGAAAGCCAGGAGATTGTCATTTTTTACTATACAGAGCATTCCCCTAAGGTGATTAGTAAATACAATAAAAAGCAAAAAAAGTTTTAAAAAAATCTAAAAAAGGTAAAAAAAAGTTCAAATCACCCACTTTTCTCCATTAAAAATAAAACAATTAAAATAAAGTTCATATATTTGGCATTGCTTCACTTAGAAATGTCTGATTAATAAAATTAATTAGTCCAATCGCTAAATAGTGTAACAATAAAAAAAATCAGAATGCCGTAATTAAGTTTTTTGGTTACAACATTGCAATTAACCCCTTAAGGACCGAGTCACTTTGCAGCTTAATGACCGGACCATTTTTTGTAATTCTGACCACTCTCCCTTTATGAGGTAATATCTCTGGAACGCCTCAACGGATCCTCGCGATTCTGAGATTGTTTTTTCGTGACATATTGGGCTTCATGTTAGTATTAAATTTAGGTCGATAATTTTTGCGTTTATTTGTGAAAAAATAAAAAATTTGGCAAAAATTTTGAAAATTTAGCAATTTTCAAATTATGAATTTTTATTCTGCTAAACCAGAGAGTTATGTGCCACAAAATAGTTAATAGATAACATTTCCCACATGTCTACTTCACATCAGCACAATTTTGGAAGAAAAAAAAAAATTTGGTAGGACGTTATAAGGGTTCAAAGTTCATCAGCAATTATTCATTTTTCCAGCAAAATTTACAAAACCAATTTTTTAGTGACCACATCACATTTGAAGTCCCTTTGAGGGGTGTACATGACAGAAAACACCCAAAAGTGACACCATTCCAAAAACTGCACCCCTCAAGCTACTCAAAACTATATTCAAGAAGATTATTAACCCTTCAGGTGCTTCACAGGAACTAAAATAAAGTTGAAGGAAAAAATGGACATTTTAATTTTTGTAACAAAAATGTTCATTTAGCCTCAATTTTTTCATTTTCACATGGGCAACAGGATAAAATGCATCCTAAAATTTGTTGGGCAATTTCTCCTGAGTACACCGATACCTCATATATGGTCATAAACCACTGTTTGGGCGCATGGCAGGGCTCAGAAGGGAGGGAGCGCAATTTGAATTTTAGAGCCAATTTTCCGTTCAAAAAGTGAAATGGCGCTCCTTCACTTCTGAGCCCTGCCGTGCGCCCAAACAGTGGTTTATGACCACATATAAGGTATCGGTGTACTCAGGAGAAATTGCCCAACAAATTTTGGGATGTATTTTATCCCTTTGCCCATGTGAAACTGAAAAAATGTAGGCAAAAAGAATTTTTTTGTGAAAAAAAAGTGTTTTTTTAATATTTATGAATGAATTTGTGAAGCATCTGGGGGTTCAAAGTGCTCACTATGCATCTAGATACCTTCCTTAGGGGGTCTAGTTTCCAAAATGGGGTCATTTGTGGGGGAGCTCCAATGTGGAGACACACAGGGACCCTCCATACGCGACATGGTGTCCGCTAACAATTTGAATGGAAAATGAGCTCAAATTGTTAGCGGACACCATGTCGCGTTTGGAGGGTCCCTGTGTATCTCCACATTGGAGCTCCCCCACAAGTGACCCCATTTTGGAAACTAGACCTCCGAAGGAACGTATCTAGATGCATAGTGAGCACTTTGAACCCCCATATGCTTCAGAAATTCATCCGTAAAAATGAAAAAGCACTTTTTTTTCCACTAAAAAATTATTTTTTCATTATTACGGATCAATTTGTGAAGCATCTGGGGGTTCAAAGTGCTCACTATGTACCTAGATATGTTCCTTTGGGGGTCTAGTTTCCAAAATAGGGTCACTTATTGGGGAGCTCCAATGTGGAGACACACAGGGACCCTCCAAACGCGACATGGTGTCCGCTAACAATTTGAGCTCATTTTCCATTCTAATTGTTAGCGGACACCATGTCGCGTTTGGAGGGTCCCCGTGTGTCTCCACATTGGAGCTCCCCCACAAGTGACCCCATTTTGGAAACTACACCGCCAAAGGAACATATCTAGATGCATAGTGAGCACTTTCTACCCCCAGGTGCTTCACAAATTGATCTGTAAAAATGAAAAAAAAAAATTTGTGTGGAAAAAAAAGTGCTTTTTCATTTTTATGGATGAATTTGTGAAGCATCTGGGGGTTCAAAGTGCTCACTATGCATCTAGATATGTTCCTTAGGGGGTCTAGTTTCCAAAATGGGGTCACTTGTGGGGGAGCTCCAATGTGGAGACACACCGGGGCCCTCCAAACGCGACATGGTGTCCGCTAACAATTTGAATGGAAAATTAGCTCAAATTGTTAGCTGACACCATGTCGCGTTTGGAGGGTCCCTGTGTATCTCCACATTGGAGCTCCCCACAAGTGACCCCATTTTCGAAACTAGACCCCCAATGGAACATATCTAGATGCATAGTGAGCACTTTGAACCCCCAGATGCTTCACAAATTGATCCATAATAATGAAAAAAGAAATTTTTTTGTGGAAAAAAAAGTGCTTTTTCATTATTACGGATGAATTTCTGAAGCATATGGGGGTTCAAAGTGCTCACTATGCATCTAGATATGTTCCATTGGGGGTCTAGTTTCGAAAATGGGGTCACTTGTGGGGGAGCTCCAATGTAGAGACACACCGGGGCCCTCCAAACGCGACATGGTGTCCGCTAACAATTTGAATGGAAAATGAGCTCAATTTGTTAGCGGACACCATGTCGCGTTTGGAGGGCCCCCGTGTGTCTCCACATTGGAGCTTCCCCACAAGTGACCCCATTTTGGAAACTAGACCCCCAAAGGAACATATCTAGATGCATAGTGAGCACTTTGAACCTCCAGGTGCTTCAGAAATTCATCCGTAAAAATGAAAAAGCACTTTTTTTCCACAAATAATTTCTTTTTTTATTATTACGGATCAATTTGTGAAGCATCTGGGGGTTCAAAGTGCTCACTATGCATCTAGATATAATCCTTTAGGGGTCTAGTTTCCAAAATGGGGTCACTTGTGGGGGAGCTCCAATGTGGAGACACACAGGGGCTCTCCATACGCAACATGGTGTCCACTAACAATTGGAATTGTTAGCGGACACCTTGTAGGATATGAAGAGCCCCTATGTGCCTAAACATTGGAGCTCCCCCACAAGTGACTTCATTTTGGAAACTAGACCACCCAAGGAACATATCTAGATGCATAGTGAGCACTTTGAACCCCCAGGTGCTTCACAAATTGATCCGTAAAAATGAAAAAAGAAACTTTTTGTGGAAAAAAAAACGTGCTTTTTCATTTTTATGGATGAATTTGTGAAGCATCTGGGAGTTCAAAGTGATCACTATGCATCTAGATACGTTCCTTTGGGGGTCTAGTTTCCAAAATGGGGTCACTTGTGGGGGAGCTCCAATGTTCAGGCACACAGGGAGGGGCTCTCCATACCCGACATGGTTTCCGCTAACAATTGGAGCTAATTTTCTATTGAAATTGTTAGCGGACACCATGTCGCATATGGAGAACCCGTGTGCCACCAGCACAAGGGCAACTGGTAGAGTTGGGGTACAGCACCAGAAAATGCCGTCTCTAATGAATGCGCTATTTTCTTGGGTGGCTGTGGGTTGAAATTTGCAGCGTGGGGGATCCACAACATTTGAGTCTCTCCACACTGAGGATTCCAGTCAGCCAGCTACCAAGCTGTACATGGCTGGCTACAAATACAGCGAAGGCTTTTTTTTATTTCTAGAACTAATTCTAGAAAAAAAAAATGACGTAGGGCTCCGCCATATTTTTGGTCCAGCCAGGTACAACTTGGCAGCTACAGACTGCCAGCAACCCCCAGCTGCCTCGTTGTACCTGGCTGCAACCAAAAATACAGCGAAGCCCATTTTTTTTTTATTTCTAGAACTAATTCTAGAAAAAAAAAAATGACGTAGGGCTCCGCCATATTTTTGGTCCAGCCAGGTACAACTTGGCAGCTACAGACTGCCAGCAACCCCCAGCTGCCTCGTTGTACCTGGCTGCAACCAAAAATACAGCGAAGCCCATTTTTTTTATTTCTAGAACTAATTCTAGAAAAAAAAAAATGACGTAGGGCTCCGCCATATTTTTGGTCCAGCCAGGTACAACTTGGCAGCTACAGACTGCCAGCAACCCCCAGCTGCCTCGTTGTACCTGGCTGCAACCAAAAATACAGCGAAGCCCATATTTTTTTATTTCTAGATCTAATTCTAGAAAAAAAAATGACGTAGGGCTCCGCCATATTTTTGGCCCAGCCAGGTACAACTAGGCAGCTGGGGGCTGGAATCCTCAGCATGGAAAGGCCCAAGTGTTCTGGGCCCCCCATGCTGCGAATTGCAGCCCGCAGCCGCCCCAGAAAATGGCGCATTCATTGAAGCGCCATTTTCTGGCGCTGTACCCATGCTCTTCCAGTTGCCCTGGTGCCGGTGGCAAACTGGGTAATAAAGGGGTTAATGCCAGCTTTTTATTGGCAGCTGGCACTAAGCCCGAGATTCATAATATAGGGCCAATGTTAGACCCGCCATTAGGAATCTCTGGTAAATAGTCAGAAAATACACACATAGAAAAATCTTTTTATTTGAAAAAAAACACAAACAAAATTCGGACTCCATCTTTATTATAAAGATCCGACGTAGTCCACAACGAAGGTCCCACGACGCTCGATCGCCTCCGACGTAGTCCACAACGAAGGTCCCACGATCGCCATGCAGGATCGGACTGCAAAGTAGCGATCTGACAGCCCGGGTGCAGTGATCCACTATGTGGATCACTGCACCGGGGCTGTGAGATCGCTTTCTGCAGCTGAATCTGCATGCAGACGGATCGGACTGCAGAGCAGCGATCTGGCAGTTCAGGTGCAGCGCTGGGGCTGCGAGATTGCTTTCTGCAGCTTGATCCCTATGCAGGAGGATCGGACTGCAGAGCAGCGATCTGGCAGCCCGGGTGCAGCGCCGGGGCTGCGAGATCGCTTTCTGCAGCTGAATCTGCATGCAGACGGATCGGACTGCAGAGCAGCGATCTGGCAGTTCAGGTGCAGCGCTGGGGCTGCGAGATTGCTTTCTGCAGCTTGATCCCTATGCAGGAGGATCGGACTGCAGAGCAGCGATCTGGCAGCCCGGGTGCAGCGCCGGGGCTGCGAGATCGCTTTCTGCAGCTCGATCCTCATGCAGGTGGATCGGACTGCAGAGCAGCAATCTGGCAGCCCGGGTGCCGTGCCGGGACTGCAAGATTGCTTTCTGCAGCTCAATCCCCATGCAAGGGGAATCCCCTGCATGGAAAGCAAGCTGCAGAAAGCGATCTGACAGCTTGGGCGCAGTGGTCTGAAAGTCCGGATCACTGTGCAGTGGATCACTGCACAGTTTGGACCACTGCACCCAAACTGTCAGATTGCTTTCTGCAGCTCAATCCCCATGCAAGGGGATTCCCCTGCATGGAGAGCAAGCTGCAGAAAACAATCTGACAGCTTGGTTTCAGTGATCCAGTGGATCACTGCACAGTTTGGATCACTGCGCCTGAGCTGTCAAGATTGCTTTCTGCAGCTCAATCCCCATGCAAGGGGATTCCCCTGCATGGAGAGCAAGCTGCAGAAAACAATCTGACAGCTTGGTTTCAGTGATCCACTGGATCACTGCACCCGAGCTGACAGATTGCTTTCTGCAGCTCAATCCCCATGCAGGGGAATCCCCCTGCAAGGGGATCAAGGTGTAGAAAGTGATCTGACAACTTGGGCACAGTGATCTACTGGATCACTGCACCTGAGCTGTCAGATCATTCTGCAGTTTGATCCCCATGCAGGGGGATGGGGGGATCAGGGATCCCCCTGCAGGGGGATGGGGGATCAGGGATTCCCCTGGAGGGGGATGGGGGATCAGGGATCCCCCTCCAGGGGGATGGGGGATCAGGGGTCCCCCTCCAGGGGGATGGGGGATCAGGGATCCCCCTGCAGGGGGATGGGGGATCAGGGATCCCCCTGGAGGGGGATGGGGGATCAGGGATCCCCCTGGAGGGGGATGGGGGATCAGGGATCCCCCTGGAGGGGGATGGGGGATCAGGGATTCCCCTGGAGGGGGATGGGGGATCAGGGATCCCCCTGGAGGGGGATGGGGGATCAGGGATTCCCCTGGAGGGGGATGGGGGATCAGGGATTCCCCTGGAGGGGGATGGGGGATCAGGGATCCCCCTGGAGGGGGATGGGGGATCAGGGATCCCCCTCCAGGGGGATGGGGGATCAGGGGTCCCCCTCCAGGGGGATGGGGAATCAGGGGTACTCACCTAGGGCCGCACCGTCTGGGCTGGGGGAGCGGCAGTGGAGAAGGGGGCGGTGCCACCACCGCACACTGTCCTCCTGGCTCCTGCGTGCCCGGCACCGGCTGCAGGTAAGCGGCGGTGCAATGCCGCTGGAGGGCGGGCGGTGCTGGGCAGCGACACCCCCCCCCCTCGCTACTAACATCAGCAGCTGCAGGGCCCCCCGCCGGTCACCGGTACTGTGGCGGGGGGCCGGAGACAGCGCGGGATGAGGGGGGGGGGAGGTCGGACACAGCAGGGGACGGGGAATGAGGGGGGGGAGGGCGGACACAGCAGGAGACAGGGGGAATGGGGGGAGGGAGAGCGGACACAGCAGGGGACAGGGGTGATGGAGGGAGGGCGAACACAGCAAGGGACAGGGGTGAGGAGGGGGGGGGGGATGCGGACACAGCGGGTAGAGGAGACCGGGAGGGAGGAGAGTGGGCACAGGGGCAGTGGACATAGGCAGGGCATGTGTGCAGGAGCCGGGCACAGCTGACAGCCCGGCTCCTGCAGCGATCACTCAGGGAAGTGCTGACATTCAGCACTTTCCTGTGCGATCATGATGTGATCGGTCGGTCAAATTGACTGACCGATCACATCGCTCTGAGTGTGGGGACCCCTAAAAAGGGTCCCCACACCTCTGCCCCTGACCCTTGGCTGTCACTGACAGCTTTTAGAATTGAGCTGTCACTGTTCGTTTAGGAGCAGTGACAGTTCAAAGCCATGACGAGTATACTCGTCATGATGCGGGAACTGACAGCTTTTCATGACGAGTATACTCGTCATTAGTCGTTAAGGGGTTAAATACAATAAGAGGTGATCAAAACATTGTATCTATTCCAAAATGGCATTAGTAAAAACTTCAGCTCTGGATGCAAAAAGCCCTTAGGCTGCCTTCAGACTTGCGTTCGCATCCACTGTGTCTTGCGGCGGGCGAACGCAAGCTGAGCGCAAGCACCGCCCATCGCTATGTTTGTCATGGGGACGCACGGTGATGCGCTCAGCTGCGGATTGCCATGCGCACCCATTGACTTCCGTGTGTGATTTGTACACATGTCACGTTCAGGGTGTGGATGAGAATGTATGTTTGTACGCAAGCATCCGCATGCATACAAATCACACAAGGAAGTCAATGGGTGCACACGGCAATCCGCAGCCAAGCGCATCACAGTGTGTCCTCATGATAAACATAGAGATGGGCAGGGCTTGCACTCAGCTTGCGTTTGCCCGCCGTCTGCAGCGTCTTGCGGCGGGCGAACGCAAGTCTGAAGCCACCCCTACACAGCCCCAGATCCATAAGGATGAGAACATTATGGGCAACAGAAAATGGTGTTACAAGCAAAATATTTTTTGTTTACAAATTTCAGAATTTTTTCACCATTTAAATAAAAAATATATATGTTTGTTATTTATGTATTTGTACTGATCTGGAGAATCAGTATAGCTAATTATATATCAAATGGTGTGCACTATTATTAAAACCCTTAAAAACCGCATTATGTAATTCCAGATTTTTCACACGAAAACTGTTTTTATTTCTTTCTTACAGAAAAACAATATATACATAAATATACTATCCATGGCCATGTATTCTAAAAATCTATTTCACCTAAAAATCAATCTCATAAAATCAATTAATTAATATAAAAAGAAAAATAGCACACATTAGATTCAGCAACTCTATATGCACACAACCCTCCTCCACAGATAGTAAAAGTGCCACTATCACTCTTGGTCTGCAGCACAATGCCAGTTCTTTTTATCAATATATATTGCCAGCCACATCCAAATATATTATTGTCTGTTTCCATAAAATTGTTGCTTAAAATGTCAGTTTAGTGGCAATACATTGCTGTTTGCCATAACGATTCCAAAGTTACATTATGCACATTTGTATGCCAGCTCCTGAGAATTTCCAAACAGAGATTGAGCAGGTACCTGTTAGCTGGAAGTGTTCTCAACGCCACTATATCAGTGTCTCGCGTGGTGCCACAATGGTTGAGCCTGACTTAATCCCAGGATCGGGTAGCAGAAGCCCACTGTGATGCTCTGGCTCTACGACTCTCTCCTTGGCAGCGATCTCCTTCCAAAGCTCCCTCCACCAGTAAGTCTCAGATCATTGCTGAGAGGTTGGTGAGCCCTATGATTAGACTTCCAAAGCTCCCTCCACCAGTATGTCTACAGTCTCAGACCATTGCTGAGAGGTTGGTGAGCCCTATGATTGAACTTAACCCCTGCAGTGGGTTCTCCACAGCACTTCCATCTCCACTCCTGGTTAGTAGACCACCGACCGTTTTGGAATGAGCGTGTTCCTTCCTCAAGGGAAAGACCCTTGAGAAACCTCTGGAATGACATACTGCACTTCTTAAGGGTTTTAAGAATAGCGCACCCCATTTGATATATAATGAACTATACTCTCTCATAAAATGTGTATGCTATATGTGTCTATTTGTCTATTTGTGGCCATTTGATGGTTGTGATGTCAATTGTAGCCTATCATGTTGCTTGTATGTTGCAATATTGTTTTTAATTTCGATCATATAATATTTTATTTTGTCTATAAAAGGAACATAGTTAAATAATTAAATGTGTTGCCCAAATATTAATTATTTAGACATGAATGATCTTATTTGTCTAAGGCAATAAAAGAAGTTGTATGTTCCATACAAATTGCACAACTGGAAAGCTATGACCATCTTTCAATTGTCTATGCCTCTTAGGGTACCTTTACACGCCGCCACGGTGGCGAGAAATCTTGACAGCGATATGTCGCCCTGCGATTTGCTTTACAACTGTGCTGAAAATTTAGCATAATTGCAACAAAAACAAAAAACGCTGCTAAAACATGACCTGTGATGTCTCCTTGAGGACTTGTTCACTTACAGTATATATAACCCTACCGGGTCATTTTCCTTTGGCTTGGTAAAAAAAGTTTGGTGTCTAGTGGTATCAGTTGTGACTTCAGATGTGCCAGGAAGGAAACTTAAAATAGATAATAAAATGAAAAAAAAAATTGAGATTGCATCTTTTATTTTGGTTTTCTATTATTTATAGAGGCACTATAGTTAAGATTAGATAAGATAAGATAAGATAAGATACACATTATTGATCCCGAGGGGATTTACAATATCACAGCAGCAGAACAAGACATGAATTACAACATAACAGTAGACAATTGACCATGGAGGTTACTCATACATGTATGCATACAGTTCAGTACCGTACATGATTAAGTTAAAGCGCTAACAAAGTTTGCCTAGAAAGAAATGGCACTATCTTCAAAAAGTGTAGCCAACTCTTATCAGGGCTAAACATCACACATAAGGAACGTACTGATGACAGAATTGCTTAGTCTTTGTGATGATGATAACCTATATAATGATACTAAGGCTTCATGCAATGTGAATGGGGCTGATGTAGAAGGCAAATGCATTCTTGGCATACTTTTATTGACCTTCAGAATCAGTGTTGTAGTCTAGGATCAGTGCATGCATTTGCTAGAAAGCATAGCTTAATAAAAACTTTGCTATACTGATATACAAAGCACTATTATATGTACTAGCTGACAGTGTAATGAGCACAAAACAAAGGCAAGCCACAAGCCATCATGTTCAATAACATGTACTATTGAAAACACAATTAGAGCACAAACACAAGGTCACCCGAGCACGACCTTACTTAATGATAGATAATTAGGGCAATACAATGTTTTATACTTTTCTGACAAACTCATTTGCTAAATGCTAGTCATTTTTTAGCTTAGCAAATGATGACCTAAATTGTATATTAATATAAGAGCCTATTGAAGACCTTTGTGATATATGTTGTCCTTTAAAATCTCATTATGAAATATAAAAATAACTTTGCTTGGAAGATTTATGATATTTAACACACAGGCGTCTAAGGTTGAGTTTGCATAGAGACTAAGGCTAGGGTCAATCTAACATTTACCCTTGCGTTCTGGGAGTTCCGTCTAAAGCTTAGAATTTTTCAGCATTAACGCAGTGTTACCAGAAAGGTAAGGCTAGGGTCAGACCTGCGTCATGCATTTGTTAAATGCATTCGCTATTTTTTTGTGCAAATCGTGAAAAACGCATTTGGTAACGCACCCATAGGCTCCAATGCAAAAAAATGCATTGCTAAAATGCATTGTGCTTGACGCTATGTGTTCTTGTCAGCACGTTGAAAAACATGGTCTGCAGCATTTTTTGGTGCTTGGGCAAAAACGCATGCATTTTTTAACATGGCTGTCTATGGGCGACGCATCTGTTAACGTATTGCACATATAGAGGAGTGCATTAACGGATGCGTTTTTTATTTAAGGTGGCTGGAAATGCAAATTTCGTGTTGTCAGTGGTCACGTGACCTTTGGAGGCTATTGGAGCTGCTGTGCCAGGCAAGAAGTGACATCTTGCACCCTGTTCTGCAATACTCTGTTGCTGTGATTTCTACAGAAAGGTATGTACACATGTGTTGCATGTGTTCATGGTTATGTATGTTGCAATACAACATACACAGTACACATCATACATGTCTGTTTATGTCTGTCATACACAGATGACTAATTCAGACCTCTCTGTGCCTCAGACCCTGTCTGACTCGTATGACTCCAAAACGTCTGTGAGTATTTTATGGTTCATATGAAATGTGTAGCATTTTGTAGGCATCTTAAACCAGTATTTGGGCACCCACTTGTGTCATTTGTGGGGTCCTGCCATAGGTTTCCAAGAATGCTTGTGGCTAGGGATGAGCGAGTAGTGAAATAATTGGACTCGCTATGCTCGTAACGAGTAGGTCCCAATACTCTGGTACTCATTATGAGTAGCGAGTCCAATGTAAGTCAATGGGTAAAGCGAGTAAGCCGAGTAATGTCTCTGCTGGACCCTACAAAGTGGCCTGGGGGCTGAGGAAAAGGCTGAAATGGGTGCATAATTGTTCAAAAACCGGTGGTAAAAAGCCGTCGGGTTTTAAACAATCACTCAGCCCCATCCTCAGCTGCCCCGCAGCCTCCCATCCCGATCCTCCACTTCTCCCGCCACCTCCCATCCTGATCCTAAGTTAAGACTGGGCAGGGAGCACAGCACCAGTGAGCAGGGAGCGAAGGACCCGGGTGGGAAACCCGGCTGTGAAAATACTTCACCGCCGGCTTTCCCATTCAGTGCTGCACTCCCCGCTCCCTGATGCTTGCTCCCCACTCCCTGGTGCTTCACTCCCCGCCCGGTCCTAACTTAGGATCGGGCGGGGAGGCGGCATCAGGGAGCAGGGAGTGCAGAACCGAATGGGAAAGCCAGTGGTGAAGTCTTTTCACTGCTGGCTTTCCCGCCGGTTATTTCAAATAAACAGCTGAGGTATCAGCTGATGCTGATCAGCTGTTCATTTGAAGCAGCCGCGCATTGCTGTCAGAAGGTTCATGTGAGTTCATGCTTGACTGCATGAACTCACATGAACTTTTCCACGGCTGCAGAGCTCAACTACATCTCTGGTAGAGGTTCTCTATCAGATGTAGCTGAGCTAAAAAGAAGACTGGATTGGACTACGTCAGCGGAAGATTATTTTTTTTTAATAAAGACAAAGTCTATAAGTGTTGTTTTGTTTTTTTTCTAATAAAAGATTTTTCTCTGTGTTGTGTTTTTTTTTTAATACTTTAATAGAAATTCATGGCGGTCATGTCTAATATTGGCATGACCCCATGAATTTTGGGCTTAGGGCCAGCTGATAATACAAAGCTGGCCCTAACCCCTTTATTACCCAGTAAGCCACCACACTAGCCCCTCAAGCATTCTGGCAATAAAACATTTTATACAGTGTTTTCAGGCTGACACGTCAGATATGTTGCTTTTTCGCATATGTGCAGGTGAAGGAGTCATCCCAAGTTGGTGATAGCAGTATGGCAACAAGAAGATCTGTGGTTATAAACAAAGTTCCAGATGTAAGTATTTATATAAAATAGGAAGGGGGAACAAGAGGCGCAATAGTGCCCTATCACTTAGACACTAAGAGATGAGAGGTATATTGTCAAAACCACTCACCTATTCCAGTTGTGATGACCCACAACTGGCTTGAAGGCATACAATCAATACCGGTTACTGCAGGACCTCCACCAACCACTCGCACGTGGAAAGACTCTCAGGAAGCTGGGAAAAGGTGTGTGACAGTCCGCGCCACCGGGTACCAAAGAAATCACCTGGGATGCAGGAAGTTATTTCAAGCTTTATCTTTATTCTCCAACATGTTTCAGCGCTCCACCTGGCGCCTTCCTCAGGGATATTACAATGTACAAGTGCAGTGGGGTTTATATAGCACCTCACATGGTTAGCTGTGGGTGTGCCAGAGGGGTGTGTGATATCACAAAGTGGGCGTGGTTACAAGTTTTGGAGCCATTTTCACTAACATATCAAACTAAACATCATTTTAATCACAAGCTGGTATCAAACATTTGTTAAAAATCGCATCATCAGAATGAGCTAAAAAACATCTCAAATTTCATAACGAAAAAGCATATAAAACCATTGTTGCCATCAATACTGCCAAAAAATAAAAATTGGGTGACTTTATAGTGCTGCCTTCAGGTGGGATCAAACCTGTGTTTTTACCATTATAGGGTACCTGACTTGCATTCTAGTGACTTGTGCCTCTGTGACTGGCGGAAGTTGCTATTGCACATAGATCTTAAGTATTGCATAATACTGTGATAAAATATCTATTTCTTTCTCTTTTCTAGGACTATCTATAATGGTGTCTATCAGTATTCTACTTATGAGGATGTAAGAGACTACAAATCCTCCAAAACAGAACAGCAAGGAAAGATTAAAACATAATCAATAAAAACATTGCTAAAAAATGGATAAAATAAAATTCTCTACAGTGGCTTTGTTTTTCTTGTCGTTTTTCAATATGTGGTGGTGGATAAATGGTAGTGCCATAAGGCCGAAATCGCAATCCCAGGGGTTAGTGTGGGTTCCATCCCATCATCTATCTGATATTCATATAAGGTACATGTGGGTTACAATGTGAGAGATTGATGGATAACCAATTGATAGTTTCATTATTATGGAGGGGCAAAGATTCAACTATGTATATATGTAATTCCAGTACTTATGGTCCTAAAAAAAAAAAAAAAAAAAAAAGGGGGGTGGTCAGGGGTGGGGGTCAACATTCCTGTGTTCTGCCGAAATAGTTTGCTCTCGTGATGCTGTATTCATAAGATGACAGATTAGATAAGTGTGCATTATTTATTCCACTTTTTATCACTACATTATGTTTGCATTTGTTGTTGTATTTAATATTTATTTATATTATTAATAATCTGCAGATACACACCATGCACTAGAGACACTAGGTCACATTTAACACATTGACGAGCACTCTACTGTCATCTTATGAATACAGCATCACGAGAGCAAACTATTTCGGCAGAACACAGGAATGTTGACCCCCACCCCTGACCACCCCCCCTTTTTTTTTTTTTTTTTTAGGACTATAAGTACTGGAATTACATATATACATAGTTGAATCTTTGCCCCTCCATAATAATGAAACTATCAATTGGTTATCAATCAATCTCTCACATTGTAACCCACATGTACCTTATATGAATATCAGATAGATGATGGGATGGAACCCACACTAACCCCTGGGATTGCGATTTCAGCCTTATGGCACTACCATTTATCCACCACCACATATTGAAAAACGACAAGAAAAACAAAGCCACTGTAGAGAATTTTATTTTATCCATTTTTTAGCAATGTTTTTATTGATTATGTTTTAATCTTTCCTTGCTGTTCTGTTTTGGAGGATTTGTAGTCTCTTACATCCTCATAAGTAGAATACTGATAGACACCATTATAGATAGTCCTAGAAAAGAGAAAGAAATAGATATTTTATCACAGTATTATGCAATACTTAAGATCTATGTGCAATAGCAACTTCCACCAGTCACAGTGGCACAAGTCACTAGAATGCAAGTCAGGTACCCTATAATGGTAAAAACACAGGTTTGAAGGCAGCAGTATAAAGTCACACAATTTTTATTTTTTGGCAATATTGATGGCAACAATGGTTTTATATGCTTTTTCGTTATGAAATTTGAGATGTTTTTTAGCTCATTCTGATGATGCGATTTTTAACAAATGTTTGATACCAGCTTGTGATTAAAATGATGTTTAGTTTGATATGTTAGTGAAAATGGCTCCAAAACTTGTAACCACGCCCACTTTGTGATATCACACACTCCTCTGGCACACCCACAGCTAACCATGTGAGGTGCTATATAAACCCCACTGCACTTGTACATTGTAATATCCCTGAGGAAGGCGCCAGGTGGAGCGCTGAAACATGTTGGAGAATAAAGATAAAGCTTGAAATAACTTCCTGCATCCCAGGTGATTTCTTTGGTACCCGGTGGCGCGGACTGTCACACACCTTTTCCCAGCTTCCTGAGATGTAAGTATTTGGCCTAACTACACAGCATTTGTGCCTGTACTGGGCATTGTTGGGCTGCCAAACTTGACCTCAAAGCCAAAGGCTACTGGGTCAGCATCTTAAACATATAACTTTAAGGCAATTACATGACACATTTCAGGGCCTAACGTGCCAAGGCTTGTGTGAAGACCACCCGCTGTGAGGCCGAACTGCTGGCAAGGCAGCACCCCGAGAAACCCCGAGGCCCTTTACCCCTATACATATAAACAAAATAAAAGGCGGTCTAATGGAGCGCTAAGAAGGAGAGGATTACTAATCTTATATTAAAGCATCCAAACCTTTATTATGATGTCCCCTATACGCCACAACATGTTTCGACAGTCTACAGCCGTCTTCCTCAGGTGATATCACGAGACGGTTGTAGACTGTCAAACATGTTGTGGCTTATAGGGGACATCATAATAAAGGTTTGGATGCTTTAATATAAGATTAGTAATCCTCTCCTTCTTAGCGCTCCATTAGACCGCCTTTTATTTTGTTTATATGTTGGGAGGCTGGCAGGAGCTGCTGTGGGAAGGAAGATTAACTTTTAACCCCGGAGCCATTCACTGGAGCAAAAGTACCTGTGGTTGCTGGGCGACTGGAACCGTTTACAGGGAACCAGCGGTGACATGTTTCCGGGTCCTGGATCACGTGAGGTGTTGTGCGGAGGCGCACAACACACCAAGGTGAGCAATACTGCTACCCACTGACCAATTGAGTGTCTCAGGTGCTTCTCATTTGCGCCCCTCTGTTTTTGTTTCTTTACCCCTATACAGAAATCTGGAATTACAGCGGAGCCCAGGAGGTAGCTGTCTAAGATGAGCAGCGAACTGGAGCAGGAAGGTCACCAGGAAGGAAAGAAATACCAGGATCCGAAAATGTAGTCAGGAGTCCGAGTCAAACTGGGAGGGCAGGTAAGGTACAAAATCGTCAGGCCGAAGCGTGGTCAAAATTCTAGGCAAAGGTCAGAGTCAAAAGCAAACACACACTAGATCACTGTGGAAACCAAAACTATATTAGCCGAGGCAGGAAACCAGTCCAACGACGACGTGACAGCTTGCTGCTAAGGTTTCCACGAACTTTATATTCTGTTCTTCTTGTAGGCCACTGTGAAAAAAAAGCAAGCTCAATATAGTAGTTCTTGACGACAAGCCAAAAATCGACAACAAAACACTTGGAAAGCTAGTGGAGGCGCACCCGTCCATCTGGGATCAAGGGGACCGGTGCCACCCAGATGTGGTTAAAAACTGAATATTGTGGATCATGATCAGCGGGCAGATGTTTCCCAACTTTAAAAGTCTACCGCAGGAGTGCCAGCAGGAAATAGGTAAGTTAGCAGAATAGCTTTGACCAAGTCAAACCTAAACAACCACTCTGTCAATGTAAGAAGAGCACTGTATGTGTGAGTGCAATAATAACACTTGTTATATATTCAATTATGCAGAGAAAAGAGTGCATGTGCGCTGGCGTTCCATAAGAGACAGATATATCCGCAATTATAAGGATCTGGAGGCTGAGGACAGCGCTGAGGATGTTCAGAGCACCAGGCACCAAGAAGGAAAGATGCTGCCATCAGATGTCAGCCAACCGGAGCCACAGCCACCAAGGGCCGAAGCCACCCTCACCCCAGATGCAGATGAGCCCGTGTCTTCCATCCCCAGTGTGATACGTCCTAGACGCCGAACACTGGGGAAGGGAGACACAGAAATGTTGTTCCTAGATAGGCTACAATGTCTACAGGAGATGGTGAGGCTTCAGAACAGTGCTCTGCAGAGGTAGATCGATGAATCAAGCAGAAGGACTCGCTTCATGGGTGCAATGAGTGGCAACTCTTGATGGCATCCTATGTGCCACTCCTCTCCACTATTGACCCTGACAGGCACTTTGAGTTCAGAGAGGAGGTAAATCAACTCATTGGTCACTACAGCTGGAGGACCAGTTCCCACACCACCAAGGGGTCTGAGGAAATATCACACGATCTGGCCTAGCATGGTTGTATTTGGTCAGACATAAATTATGTTTTTGTTTGCTTCTGGCAAGGGCTGTTACAATGCCTGTAGGATGTTTGGTTTGAGGGGCATAAAGGTTTTCCAATTTGGCAAGCAAAAACAACTTTGTTTGCAGCACATTGCTGTTGGTACCATTGTTTAACACAGCTATGTGTTTGTTTGCTTTCTTCTGCATAAGGACAGGCTTTACAATACAGATTGTTTAACTGTGTTGAAACATGTGTCTGTGAGGCGCCCCCAGGCCATGGGGTACTCAGGAACCGGATCGCTGCTACTGTCGCTGGGGAGTCACTGAGTCGTGACCCGGTCCTGTGGCCTGGAAGTCAGTTGAAAAATTGGATATGTACAGGGTAGGTTGTCGTGACGCCACCTGTAGTATGAGGTCAGTGGAGACCACCGCTGCCGTATTCCTGCCGGGGGATGGTGATGAGGGGCAGCGTAAATGGTAAGCCCTACACGGGTATGGCTGGGTGTCCCCTGGGCAGGTGTAGTGGGGGGCTGCGTACTCTGGATGTTGCATCGGCTCTTCTCCAGCAGCTTTTCCTGCCAGCACGCAGGGACAACAGGGATGCGGCTCCGCAGGTGGAGAGCTCTGCAGCGGCGCAGTAAAGGAACAGTCTCAGGCACTTTTGAGCTCACCAGGTACTTTACTGTCTCAAAGTTCATTAGCAGCAGGTTACAGGTAACAGTTCTTGCAGTCTTAGGTCTTACAAGTTAGCACTGCTCCGGGCACCCGGGTTCTACTGCAGCTCAGACGGTTCCTCTGCGTTGCCTCCCTCAGAGTACCTTTCAGGCCCTGCTTGTCTCTCTCTCTGTCGTCGCTCACGGGTTCGGTCTGGCTGTCACGGGCTCTTTAGTGATGCTTCCCTCTGCTTTAGGATCACTAGCCGTAGTGTGATGGCTGTGTTCCTACTCCGTGGCTGTAGGTAGGTCGCAGGCCATAGATTTCCCGCACTACGCCGGTGAGTCTTGTGATTAGGGTCTTAGAATCTCCTTGGTCACCTCTACAGAGTCAGCTCTCTGGCTGTCATGGCCTAGCCCTCCAGTGACCCAGGTGTTATTTGGGCTCACCAGGCTCCCTCTATCTCTCCGGTTATCAGCTCTGGGTCCTTCAGCCAGCTATATTAGTGATGGCTGCCGGGCCCGGTGTTCTCCCAATACTCTGTGGTGTTCAGCTGTAGGGTGTGTCTGCTTGCTATGCTTCTTCCCTTGCCTCTGCCTCTAGAGTGAGCTTTCTCCCTTGGGTAACTGCCTCCAAGGTTCTGCATCCTCCAGGGAACTTCACCTCCTGGGAGTCCACCCCTCCAACTTAGTGTTCCAGTGTTTTTAGTACTGTTCCTCCACCCACTTGTCCAGGTCTGTCCTACTCTCCACCCACACTTCTCTAAACTCCCGCCACCCCTTGCCCTACATAGAGTCAGTGGCTCAGATTGGGTCGGTGTGTGGGTGTGTTTTGTCAACCGTCTTTACCTTGTCTGGCTGCAGTTCACCCTGTGGCCACACTGGTCGCAGTGGTGCCACATCTATGTGTTTTATTTATGAGGGCTTGTAAAAGTATGTACAAAAACTGCTCAAGAGGCAGCATCAGAAAAAAGTTACCATCAATGCCAAAAACAAAAACCAACACTGCACTTGCAGGATGCAGTCAGACCCCACTATGTGGAGCAAGCCCTGGTGCAAACAGATAAATCACCTCTACCTACAATGAGATGTGGGAGGCGACTTGCTATGCACGTAATGAGCTTGCATAGGACACCATTCAAACTGATACATATGATGTAGAGTGTCTGATAGCTACCCACTGGTCCTGCCACCTGACCAAGTGAGCCGCCCAGTACAATGTCTCGGCACCACTAGATGAACGGGGCCCCATGGGGCCCGGCTGCACCCCGAAAATGATAAAAGAGTGCAAAAAGGTTTTTCATGCACTTGGGCATTGGCAATGGCCATTAAAACAATAGAAAAGAACTTCTTATAATTGTAGAAGTTGGTGCCGCTATTTGGTGGCTTGTATATCGGTATATGCTTGCCATCAAGGGCACCAATACAGTTTGGAAACTGAGACACCTGGGCAAAACTGTTGACATTTTGCAGCCACATTTCGGGGGTGGGTGGCGGCAACACCAGGGACTGCAATTTTGCCCATATCACCTCAAATGTCTCAGGCACGATGACGCATATGGTGGAGCACCCAATCCTGAACTGGTAGTGTAATGAGGCATAACATTCCCCGGTCGCCAAGTACCTGCAATGATAATGGACCCACAGATAGCAATGAACACACACATGGCATGACGTAATGGTGACACATGGAGACATAACATCTGTACAGTGTGTGTGCTGGTGAAAAGGTAAATGGGCAACAAAACTGTCCACAGGGTAACTGTCAATCTCTCTGCTGGGGATGTGGCAGGCCAGCACCTTGTATCCTGGCGACAGATGTCTTCTTCAACCAGGCCAAAGAGAGCATCAAATGTTGAGACCAACATCCTCAGGAATCTCTGAAATTTCACCGGGAAAACCCTCAACTGCTGGTAGAGGACATGGAATGATCCATATTGGGGTCTCAGCAAGTTGACTTCATGGACCCACAGCCTACTACGTCTGGCATATTGCAACTGTCGCTGACGTAACACGAGGTAGCAAAGCTCCACGAACAGTGTGTCATCCATGATGGACGCAGAGCCACAAACGACACACAAAATGGCTAATGGCAACACTCCCAAAGACCAGGGCTTTTTATTGGGTGAGGGGTGTGGCTAGCCATCAGAAAAACAAAAAACATTAAAAAAAAAAGGGGACCGAAAAGGTGCCCTCTCCGTTAACGCATCCGTTAACAGATGGTACATGCGTGTGCCATGCGTTAACGCATGCGTTAATTTTGCCACCAAAACATGGCACAAAATGCATCAAAACACAAGCCAAATTAACGCATCCTGTTACGCATCCATCAAACAGATGCAATCTCCCAAGTGTGACCCTAGCCTAAGACTGCATTAATCGCTGACAATTCATTCCTATGGCAGACGGAACCTGAGAGCAGGTCAAATGCCGGCTTCTCACTGTCTGAGTTTAAAACCTTGCGCTTTTTCCAAGCGCATTACATGACGCAACCATCTTCATTCAAAACCAACAAAATGTTCTAAAAACAAACTAGCAAAATGTGATTATTAGGCACTCAAAAAAATAAATGAATAATTGCCTGTGCTTTATTAAAAGAAAAAGCGTACCAAGACTATAACTAAGTAACATTTTTATTTAAAAGCACAGATCAGTCCCAGGTCCACAGTCATTAAGTCGCGGGGCTTAGCAAGTGTCAGAAACACCTTGGGTGTAGGGCCAAGCACAGCACAGATGCCGAGCACAGACGAGAAGACCAGCTGCCAGGGAAGACCAAACTGTGGACACTGGACCTCTGGTAGCACCAATCGAGTTGTAATGCAATTTAAAGTGAATTTTCGTAGGTTTCCCCTTAGTCTAGTGGTATGAACTCCAATGCAGCACTTTATCAGTCATTTTATAATTCAGGTGTTACCTTTGTTGGCCTATATTATGGAACACCTGCTATTATCTATAAGGATTAGTTGTTGAACTCTTGCATGCTAAATGTCATAATTTAGAATAAAACCAAAATTAACTTACTGGATTATGAACATTATAGTCAACTGTTCTGCACATAGTCATGGTGCTCTTCTTTCCTAGAAAATAGCATGTCTCTCATTTCAAAACAGATTGACTAATTTTGAAAGCACTTCAATGAAAATGTTATCATAAAAGTTCTTGGACTTCTAGATAGAAATCTTGTAGATATGATTTATTAAAATGAAAAAAAAAATGCATTTTATTGTTTTTTGTTCATGTATGAATGACAGTCCTGAAGATCGCTTTGTATGAAATATCTATCCGATTACCAAAAATTCATGATTCAATAAGCTCTTTCATGTCATGGCAAATAAGCTTAATACTTCTTAAATAATAATGTAACATTAACTTATAATGAAATTCAAATGTTACTCTGGTTTATTTGCAATCTTAGATTATTCCCCAAAGCTTAAGAGCTTTAGTTTAAATGTGTCAGCGGTATACGGCTTACAAGAAACTGATTTATGTGAAAGGAGGAATACTTGATAAATAAATGTCAACATATACAACAATTAAAGTGTATGAATAAGTTTTCCTGATTCGTGATGCCAACCTAATGGTTTAATGCATTGCTCCACTCAGCAAAGTTTAAAAGAGTTTTAACTTTCACATTTATTTTTGGTCTTTTAAACTGTGGTTGAGCTCTCTGAGCTGTGTGCATTATAGAATGGTTGAGTTGGAAGGCACCTCAAGGGCCATTGGGTCCAACTCCCTGCGAGCACAGGATTTCCTAAATCATCTCAGCTACAGTGATTATGGAAAGTATTCAGACTCTTTACATTTTTCACTCTGTTTCATTGCAGCCATTTGGTAAATTCAAAAAAGTTAATTTTTTTCCTTATTAATGTACACTCTGACTCTGACATCTTGACTGAAAAAAACAGAAATGTAGACATTTTTGCAAATTTATTAAAAAAGAAAAACTGAAATATCACAAGGTCATAAGTATTTAGACCCTTTGCTCAGTATTGAGTAGAAGCACCCTTTTGAGCTAGTACAGGCATGAGTCTTCTTGAGAATTATGCGACAAGTTTTTCACCCCTGGATTTGGGGATCCTCTGCCATTCTTCCTTGCAGATTCTCTCCAGTTCCGTCTGGTTATTTGGTGAACGTTGGTGGACAGCCATTTTCAGGTCTCTGCAGAGATGCTCAATGGGTTTAAGTCAAGGGTCTGGCTAAGCCAGTCAAGAATGGTCACAGAGTTGTTCTGAAGCCACTCCTTTGTTATTTTAGCTGTGTGCTTTTGGTCATTTTCTTGTTGAAAGGTGAACCTTCGGCCATGTCTGAGGTCCAAAGCACTCTGGAAGAGGTTTCCATCCAGGATATCTCTGTACTTGACTGCATTCATGTTTCCTTCAATTGCAACCAGTTGTTCTGTTACGGCAGCTGAAAAACACCCCCTTAGCATGATGCTGCCACCACCATGTTGCACTGTTGGGATTGTATTGGGCAGGTTGGCGAGCAGTGCCTGGTTTTCTCCACACAGACCACTTAGAAGTATCACCAAAAAGATCTATCTTCGTTTCATCAGACCAGAAAATCTTATTTCTCATAGTCTGGGAGTCCTTCATGTATTTTCTTGCAAACTCTAGATGGGATTTCATATGCCTTGCACTGAAGGGAGGCTTCCGTCGGGCCACTCTGCCATAAAGGCCCAACTGGTGGAGGGCTGCAGTGATAGTTGACTGTATGGAACTTTCTCCAATCTCCCTACTGCATCTCTGAAGCTCAGCCACAGTGATCTTGGGGTTCTTCTTTACCTCTCTCACCAAAGGTCTTCTTCTTCTCCCATGATTGCTCAGTTTGGCTGGACAGCCAGATCGAGGAACGTCTTCAATTAGGGATTATAGAGGCCACTTTGCTCTTAGGAGCCTTGAGTACTACAAAAATTCTTTTGTAACCTTGGCCAGATATGTGCCTTTCCACAATTCTGTCTCTGAACTCCTAGGGCAGTTCCTTTGACCTCATGATTCTCATTTGGTCCGATATGCACTGTAAGCTCTGAGGTCTTATATAGACAGGTATGGGCCTTTCCAAATCAAGTCCTATTAGTTTAATTAAACACAGCTGGACTCCACTAAAGGAGTAGAACCATCTCAAGGTGGATCACAAGGAAATGGACAGCATGTGTCTTTGAGTGTCTGAGCAAAGGGTCTGAATAGTTATGACTATGTAATATTTCAGTTTTTCTTTTTTAAAAGATTTGCAAAAATGTCTACATTTCAGTTTTTTTCAGTTAAGATGGGGTGCAGGGTGCACATTAATGAGAAAAAAAATAATTTTTTTGAATTTACCAAATGGCTGCAATGAAACAAAGTGTGAAAAATGTAAAGGGATCTGAATTCTTTCCATACCCACTGTAAATGTTTATCCGGCATTATCTTGAAGATTTCCATTGATAGAGTGCTCACAACCTCCTGCGATAGCCTGTTTCACTCTCTGATGGCCCTCACTGTCAGAAAGTTTTTCCTTATGTCTTATCTACTTCCCTTTAATTCTTCCCATTTCTTCTTTTACTTCCTTGTGCTAATGAAAGTATGGTGGTTCCATCTGCATTGTGACATTCTTTCAGATATTTGTAGACAGCTATTAAGCCTCCTCTCAGCCTTTTTTTTGGAAAAGTAAACATTCATAGTTCTTTTAGCCAGTCTTCATTAGACATGGTTTGCAGATCTACCATCTTGGTTGCTCTTCTCTGGACTTGCACCAATATATCGATGTATTTTAAAATTGGGGCACTCTGAACTGTATAGATTATTTCAGGTGGGATCTGACCACCTATAGGTTATATTATAGGGTAATAATCACCTCTTTTGATCTTGATTCAATACTTATTTTGAAGACCCTTTTCCTAGGGTGTGCACAGCAATCAGTGGTCCCTGGTCCTGGGCCTGAATCTCTCCCAGCGACCAGCAGCTCTGTCTCCTCTCTCTTCCTTCTCACACTAGACTGAACTGAAACTACAGAGACTGACTAACTCCTCCCCTCAGGCCTGGATGTTCTTAAAGGGGAACTGGCTTAAGGCAGCCAGTAGAGCTCCCCCTTCAGGTCTGGGGTGGAAGGTGGTGTGTGCTGTGTTAACCAAGGTGTAATTCCCTCCTTGCACCGGTGGAACCTGTGGCAATCCCCAGTAGGGGTGCCACTTTTCCCCCTAGTTAAATACAGTCCTCCGGGACTGAAACATTTTTCCATAAACATAACATAACTATTTACATTTGACAATTCTACAGAGTCGTACAAAAACTACTAGAAAAAAAGCAGCATCAAAAAACCTTACCATCCATGCCAAAAACAGAAACCAAGTGCACTTACAGGACGCAGTCAGAGCCCAAATGTGAAGCAAGCCCAGCTGCAGGCTGATAAATCACCTCTACCAGCAAGATGTGGGAGGCGACCTGCCATGCATATACTGGGCCTGCATAGGACACCATTCACACTGATACATATGATGCAGAGTGTCTGAAAGCTACCCAACCGCTCCACTGCCTGAGCATTGGGCCGCACAGTACGATGCTTCTGCACCACTAGATGAATGGCGCCCCTATGGGCCCAACTGCACCCTGGATGGATAAAAAAGTGCAAAAGTTTTTTATATGATAAATTAAAAACCTTTATAGATGGGATTTTGGTTCATCTATTGGCCCAAGACATTTAAGCTGATGATCCACGTCACGGAATCCCATGCTCATCAGTCCTAACAAAACTGTACAAAAACTACTAGAAAAAAAGCAGCATCAACAAAACTTTACCATCCATGCCAAAAACAGAAACCAAGTGCACTTACAAGACGCAGTCAGAGCCCAAATGTGAAGCAAGCTCAGCTGCAGGCTGATAAATCCCTCTACCAGCAAGATGTGGGAGGCGACCTGCCATGCATATACTGGGCCTGCATAGGACACCATTCACACTGATACAGAGTCTTAAAAATGAAAAACTTACAAAAACCAGGGATAAATAAGAAAACAGGTAACCAGTCCATACAGCGCTAGTCCATCCTCTGCAGGCTGTTTTAGGGGGTGTTGAAACTGTGATGTTGCCACTACCAGTACTGTGGCTATGGTCCATTTTTGAAATAGGAAAGGGGGAATTGAAAAGTCCAACAGGTAAAGTCTCTTAAAGTTCAAATACATAACTATATACAATATGGGTGTCTCTGCTTAGTAGGCCTGGCTATACTTATAACCCCCAGGCACATTCTTTCCCTAACTTTATGTCCATGGGGGCTAATCCAGTTCCTCCACCCTTCTGTACACTACCATTGATAACATATTTACATTCTGCATATATTTACATTTTCCTACATTTTACAACTTATTCTCTGAACCTGAGTGGTGGGTGTCCTAGATTGACACGTGCTGACCTACGTGGTTCTGGTGTAGGGTCTGTGAGAGTGGGTCTACATGTAACTGGTAAACTGGGTAGCAGTCTGCAACTACCTGATCACACAGTAGGAATGGCAGGTACACCGATTGCAGGGATCTCTGGTTCCGGTACAACGGGTGGTACTTGTACTCTTGGCGTTTCTACTGCTGGTGGGAACATCAATGTTGAAATTAGGCATGTACCTTCTATTTGAGGCCAATCCACTGGTAACTCTCCAATGATTGTTTGGACTGTCTTTGACTTCTCTTTCTCTTTTGGCTTTGGACAAAGTACTTTTTCTTCTGGTTGAAGGTGTTGAGGGCATTTCTTCAAATGATCTCTGGACACTTTGCAGTTGTTTCACCATGATCCTTGCTTTTTAAACAGGTTTTCTGGTTATCAAAATTGGTTTTTCCAGATTTCTCTCAACGCATTCTTGGATTTTCTGATATTGTTCTTTCCTGCGAGTATCCCAATCTGCATCTGTAGTATCTGCTTCAGGAACTACTATGCCTATCTCTAAGTCTACTGGCAATTTTCCTGGGCTTGCTCTCATGAGGTATTCTGGGGTACAACTGGTTGAGCTTACTGGGATGTTGTTGTAGATGTCAACTAGATCTGGCAACTTCTCTGGCCATTGGTTTCGTTCTTCTAAGGGCAGAGTTTTCAGCATTTCACTTACCACGTGATTCATCTTTTCACACATTCCATTAGTTTAAGGATGGTAAGACGTGGTGCAAATTTTCTTGCATCCGTATAAGCGACACAATTCTTGAAATATTTCAGCTTCAAAGGCAGGTCCTTGGTCTGTCAATACCTGTTCTGGATAACCATGGGGTCTGCAGAAATAAGCTTGAAATGTTCTTGCTGCTGTCTCAGCTGTTAAGTCTTTTACCGGAGCTACCACAAGAAATCTGGAATAGTGGTATACCATGGTAAGAGTAAAGGTGTAGCCTGATTTACTGGGTGCGAGTTTGACATGATCTAAGGCTACCAGTTCTAATGGTTGTTTGGTGATGATAGGCTTGAGTGATGCTTTCTGGCTGTTACGGTCTCTTCTTCTTAATGAGCATGGTCCACAGTTTTTACACCATCTCTCTATGGAAGACCTCATGCTGATCCAATAGAATCTTTCACGTAACAGTATTTCCAGTTTTCTCCATCCAAAATGTCCTGATCCATCGTGGTACGCTTCCAATACCATTTGGACATCTCTCTTTGGAACCGCAACTTGCCATACCATTTCATGCGTTCTTGGGTTGATGTACAGGTGCACAGTTGACCTTGATAGATGAATAACCGGCTTCTTTCTTTCCACAGGTGTTGGTCTTCAAGTGGAGCATTCTTTTCAAGTTTGGAATCCGGTTGGGTTATCAACTTCTTTACAAGGCTTACTGCTGGATCACTGTCTTGAGTTTCCTTCCATCCATAGTGAGGCATCGGGTTTAGTTCAACAGTCTGGTGGTTCAGGTAGATGCGATCTTCAGCGATTTGCCATTTTCTACTTTTATGGAAAACTGGGAGTTCTATTTCCTCTAAGTCATCCTCTTCAATTCCTTGTAGATGGACTTGGGGGTTTCTGGAGAGGGCATCAGCATTTGCATTGTTGCGGCCTGCTCGATATTTGATAGTAAAGTCATAGTTCGATAGTCGAGCCTTCCAGCGTTGCTCCAGTGCACCAAGCTTCACGGTATCCAGATGTGTCAACGGATTATTATCCATGTAGACGGTAAATTTTGAAGCTGCGAGGTAATTCTTGAACCTGTTATGGCCCAGACCAAGGCCAGGAACTCCAACTTAAAGTGGGTTGAAGTTTTCTGCTGGCGTAGGCAGTTACTCGCTCTCTACCATCTTGAAGCTGGGAAAGGACTGCTCCCAGGCCTACATTGCTTGCATCGGTGTAAAGTATGAATGGTAGGTTATAATCAGGGTAAGCCAGGATTTCTTCACCGGTCAGAGCCTGCTTCATCTGTTGGAAGGAGTTTTCTTGTTCTTCTCCCCATTCCAATGGTGGCTCTGAGGATCTTCTCTTCTTAGATTGGCCTATCAGAAGATCTTGTAGGGGCGCTGCCATTTTTGTGTAGCCCTTAATGAATCTTCTATAGTACCCAACCAAACCTAACGACTGACGTACCTCGGTGATGGTGGTTGGTCTCTGCCAATCCTGGATTGCTGTTACCTTTTCCGGGTCAGGTGCTACTCCATCTGCGCTGACCACGTGTCCCAGGTATTGGATTTTAGGTTTTAACAGGTGACATTTAGATGGTTTGAGCTTCATCCTGTACTTTGCTAAAGCCTCAAATACCTCTGCCAGGTGTTCCAGGTGTTCTTGGTAGGTTTTGGAAAACACAATGACGTCGTCCAGGTATAAGAGTACTGTCTTGAAGTTCCGGTGTCCCAGGCAACTTTCCATGATTCTTTGAAACATTCCTGGTGCATTGCATAACCCAAATGGCATGCTGTTAAATTCGCATAGTCCCATTGGCGTTGTGAATGCAGTTTTCTCTCGGTCTTCTTCTGTAACGGAGACCTGCCAATACTAGTGAGATTTAACGTGGAGAAATAATTAGCAGTCTTTAATGCAGCAAGAGACTCCTCTATTCGGAGTAATGGGTAAGCATCTTTGTGAGTGATCTTGTTGACCTCCCTGTAATCCATACACATCCTCATCGTGCCATCCTTCTTTCTGACTAGGACTAAAGGGGCTGCCCAGGGACTACATCTATCTCATAACCCTGGCCTCCTTCATGTCCCTCAGCATCTCTTTGGCATGTTGGTAGTGACCTGGTGAAATGGGTCTGTGTCTCAATTTGATTGGGGGATGATCTCCTGTGGGTATGCGATGGTGTACCCCTTTAATCCTCCCAAAATCTAATGGATGCTTACTAAATATTTGCTCGAACTCCTGCGCTACCCGGTAAACTCTGTGCTTCTGGTGAGAAGGGGTGGCATCAGTTCCTACTTGCAACTGCTGACGCCACTCCTCTAACTGTCCTTTGGAGTTGTTATCCTCCACCTGGCTAGATGAGGAAACCGGTCCCACTGCTTGTATGTTGTTGTTACAAACAGTATACAACTTTACTACAGTAGCATACCGGGGTAGCTTTGCTTCCTCTTCCCCACAATTTAACACACGCATTGGTACTCGTCCCTTGCGTACATCCACCACCCCTCTGGTTGTCAGTAGTGTAGGTCTGTGCTCTGAAAATACTGGCTCTACAACTGCCTGGTATTCCTGTCCTCTGTGACCTATCGCTGCTCGACACCATATCATCATCTTGCTTTTTGGTGTTAACACAATGGGAACCGGGTCTGTTACCCGTACACTGCCAATTTCTCCCCCAGACAGATTTACCTGTTGCTTGTGGATGAGGGATCGGATCACTCATTGGATGACTCTTGTCCGCGCCATAACCAGCAGTCTGAGAAATATGTCGGAGTAAAAACAACTCTTCTCCAAAGCAGTTTTCAATAACATTTGTACCAATTACCATGTAGGGGCATTTTTCATTAGGATTATCTTCAACCACAAATAACCCTTGGTCTTTTAATTCCTCCCTCCCACACTTTATTGTAGCTGCTCTGTACCCCACCTGTTTCTGTGGTTGGCCATTAGCTGTAATAATATAAAAATTGCGGTTTGGGGGTTCAAGATCGTCATCAGACCGATATTGTTTATAAAGGATATGTGGGATCGTAGTGACTTGCAACCCGGTGTCCAGTAGGGCCGACATGGGGATGCCTTCTAGCGTAATGCTGAGGTACTGATGGCCTCCCACATACCGCTTACACCAGTCCTTTGGGCCCAGCTGCTCTACTCCTGGGAGCTGGCCCTCGGGCCCAGGAATCTTGTGTTTAAAGGGAACCTGTCACCTGGATCTAAGCCCCTACACTATCACTACCTGTCCCTGCACCTTCCTAGCTGCTCCCTATCTATCCCTCTCTGAGCTAAATCCACCCTATAAAACAGCAGAAAAATAACTTATAACTTACAGAAGTCCCTGAGGCTGGTGACTGAAAAAGCGGCCCCAGCCTCCTATCTGCCCCTCCTCGATGCAGCAGCACATGCCCCGCTGGGGGGCATTATTCTTTCTTCATCGCTGCCTCCTCCATTTGGAATCTCCCGCCTGCTTTACACCTATCATATTGTGGTGATGCGACCTCGATGTGTCCCCTGACCGGGCCACAGCATATGGGAGATTGTATCTTCTGCTCGGTAGCAGCACACACAGGGTAAGCTGCTACTGGAGCTGAGTGCTGATTGAAAGTACTGACATCCAGGTGTGCGGGTGAATAGGAGATGATATGAGCTGCCCTGGGCTGTGGGGAGGGTGTAGAGTGTGTCAGGACAGCAGCAGGATATGCTGTGTAGAGAGAGCTGTGTGAAAATTTAACACAGCCTGTGAGCTCTCTCAGAGTGGACGTTCATGAGGCTAATGAGCGGACGGTGAGGAGAGAAAGGTTGTGTGTACCTAACACAGCCTACCCAGGGGAAGGTACAGAGCTTCTATATCAGCTGTTGGAATTGTATAAGGTTGTACTCAGCTGCGCCCCGAAACCTGGAGGACAGTGAATATCTGAACTGGCCATTAAACTGTGTGCTGTGTGAGTAAATACCTGAGTCACTGCCTTCTGTAGTGCCGATCCTAACTGCTACCTTACAGTGTAAAGTGGGTAAGAGATTCCAAATGGAGGAGGTGGCGATGAAGAAAGAATAACGCCGCCCAGCGGGTCGTGTGCTGCTGCATCGAGGAGGGCAGAATGGAGCCTGGGCCCGCCTTTTCAGTCCCCAGCCTCAGGGACTTCTGTAAGTTATAAGTTATTTTCTGCTGTTTTATAGGGTGGATATAGCTCAGAGAAGGATAGATAGGGAGCAGCTAGGAAGGTGCAGGGACAGGTAGTGATAGAGTAGGGGCTTAGATCCAGGTGACAGGTTCCCTTTAAAGGACATCCTCTTCAGAAGTGGCCCGGTTTGTTGCATCGCAGGCAGATGGGTTGTCCTGAAGAATCCATGTAGTCCCTGGCTCTGCGTTGGAATGGTGCGTCGGTCCCCTGAACGGGCCACTTGTTGGTCCCCTCCACGGGCGACATGGGTCTACGTTGGAATGGTGCATTGGTCCCCTTCACGGGCGACTTGGTCTTCCTACCCATCCATGGGACATCCTCAGGGCAATCGTCTAGTTGGATAGTTTGCAAGAGTTTTAATACATAGTCCATGGTTTTGGTTAGCTGCAGCACCTCCTTACGCATTTCGTCATTAGCTACAGCTTGACTTTCTGCTTTTGCAAGTTCTGTAGAAACAGGTTGAAAGTCTATGAGAGAGGCATTAGCCTGCCAGGATTGGATTGCAGGTTCTGCAGGCGCTGGATCTCTTAACACAGTTATAGCACGATCTTTTAAGTCACTAAAGTTCACAGTTGGGTGATCCAACACGTACATATGTACCTGCTGGCGGTGGTAATCTGACCTCAATCCCTCTGTAAACTGCTCTGCAAGCATTTTATCCTCTTCCAATACTTCCTGTTTTAAGGACCGGATTGCCCCTTGTAAACGGACGGCATAGTCTCTGATGGTATCCTGCGGTCTCTGTTTACACTGGTAGAACAGCATTCTCAACTCAGACTGTGTGCGTTTTTCAAAAACAGTCTTTAGCTTATCAAACACTTTAGCAGCAGAGTCCCTGTCAGCATTACTCCAGGCCTCAGCCTCCAGCTCCGCTGTTAATTGTCCCAGCAGAACGGTGACCCGCTGCTTCTGTGTCATCGTATACATGTCCAGCATTGCACACATCTTTTGCTTAACACTAGAAGTCCCAGAGATGGGTGTTTTGACCTTTTTACCATTGAAAACCAAGGATCCTTTAAATTCCCGGGACTTCTAGTGTTAAAGGTTGCTAAGGTACCGGGTTTGCCTTCATATGTTGGTAACCATTTGGCACCCGGTATATACGACAAGGTTAGAGGCATTATTTGTGCCACTGCTCCGGGTGCTGCGTTCTGGGCATCTCCCCCGTCAGGTACCAGCACATCATCCGAATCACTCATGATGGGGCCCCCCTAGTTAATCGCTGCCAACCGGTGAGATGAAACGAACTTTTCCGGTCGTCGGCGGCTCTGCAGAGGGCGCAGAGCACCTCGGATATTTCCGGAGCAGGGAGCTGTGCTTCACGAATCTCTGACAGAGTGAAGGGGCGAGACTTATCTTCCCGCTCTTTTCTACCCGCGCTGTGGCGCAGCTCAATTTCTGTAATGGCGGCCCGGTTTTATAGTACATAAACGGTTAATAAAGTTCAGTTCTTGGCACACAGTACCCGGTTTTACCGGGCACGGGATCCTGTTCGTGATGCCAGGATTGAGGTGGTCGACAGGGTATGGGGTACTCGGGTACCGGGGCTGATGGTGGCTTGGATGGGGAAATCACGGCTGGTCAATCCCCTGTTCCGTGCCCTGGACCCTCAATGGCGGGGAACAGTGGGGGATAAGGGGGCTATTTACAATTGAACGTGACACCACCTGTAGTTCCCGGTAATATGGTACCGGCGCTGCAAGCCGGCCGCTGAGGTGTTGGTGGGTGCAGCAGAGTGTGGAACAGCTCCCACAGGTGGAGCTTTACCTCTGGGTAGCGGGGATGGATGAGGGGAGTAGTAGTTTTTGCTGATACAGTAGTCTTTGCTGATACAGCGGTGAATGGCGGCAGATAGACAGGCACACAGACACACAGGGATTGTTGTTTCGGTATCTTTTACTGATGATAATGTAACAGGTACAGTCCAGAGTAGTAACTAGGTCCCCGGTGCAACTTGGGACTTCCACCATAGAAGGTTATGAGGCCTCCTTTGTGTCTTTGTTCTGTGGTGTGGGATGAGTCCTGCCTGCGCCTGAACCCACCGCTTCTTCTCCCTCTTTGGGCTTTGTCCTAAACTGACAATGAGGTCCTTCTGCGGGGTCCCTGTTTCTCCTATGGCCCCTGGTCCTGTGCTTGGTCGGTTTAGTGTCTCTTACTCGCTCTCCTCAGGGCTGAACTCCTCCTGAGTCTGCTGGGCTTTTGCTGTAGCTCTGTATGCTGGCAGCATCGGACTCCAGTGTCCGGGTGTACTAAAGGGCTGAGCAACTGATTCCTTCCTTAGTTCCCTTCTTTCTCCACTTGCCTCCAACCCTTTCCCTAGGGTGTGCACAGCGGTCAGTGGTCCCTGGTCCTGGGCCTGAATCTCTCCCAGCGACCAGCAGCTCCGTCTCCTCGCTTTTATGAACTAATCAAACAATTAATAGTATGTTTTTAAAGTGGCATTTTATCAATTTGTCCCTTCTAGTGGGTGGAATGTAATCTTGTCCATAAATGCTTACTAGCAATCGCCATTTCCTTGTGTGTCAAAGAGTATGTCCGGCCTGTCACGGTGTTAGGCTCCGCCTGAGTTAATATCTGATTTTTGTGCACTTTTAAAATGTCTGGCTTTCTTGGATACACAAAGGATGGCACTGGACCAGAAGGATGCAATAAAGTCAATTCTACTTCTTCATTTTCACAATCTTTGGAGAGTACAGTAGCCAGCCACCAGTCCAATCATATTCATATTTTTTTTTCAAAAGGATTGCAACAGTGTCTATGATAAAATACTGTTTCTTGAGAAGTAGCAGCCATTGCTGTGTGGGAAAAATACAGTTAATATTAAGTAAGGAAGATAGGTAATAAAAATAAAGATTTACAGTACACTTGAGATAGAACTGTATTACTATAAAGTGAGTTTTAGGGCTAGCGCGCACAGTTTTTTCTGTCTGCAGATACACGCTGCAGTTTTGGCAGCTTGTTTTTCTACCAAGTTTTTACCACATATGCGTTAGTTTTTTTAATCGCTAGTGAAAAAAATGGCAGCTTTTTTTATATAAATGATAAATGCTGCGTTTATTGCAGTGATTAAAAAGTAGTTCAAGCAGTGATTTACTCACTCTTGAGTGTTTCCAAAAACACTGCATGTGGTGAACCCCATAGAAATCAATGGGGCTGTTTTTCTGAATGATGATCCCTAAGAATAGCACTGTGTGTATTGGCCCTTAATAATAAAAGCATTAAACTATTAATATATTTACTCACCCATATTTTAGTACACAGCCTTGATGGCTTTGTACAGACTATTGTTTGTTCAGGAGTGAAGATGTCCAGACATGTCAGGACATGAAAGGTCTGAACGAGCTGTCTTACTTCCTGAATTCAGTGGGTAGACACTTAACATGATTGACAGAGCTACTGGCCTATCATCTGCTCTGCATTCACTGTCTATCCCTGTGCTTTCTCAGGTTGAGCCCTAACAAAGCTTTTTCCTATATGTCCTCTCCTGCTTCTAAGCTGTAACATATCAAAATAATACAGTAATGTCTAAAAATAATGGATTTGATAAATATAGACCCCACGCTTTTAGACCACAGGTTGAACAGATCTGAATTCAAGATTTTTGAATTGACACTATAATAGTTAAATATTTTAAAATATGATCCCATCACGATCCCAACTTGATATTTGGTACAGATGTGGCTAAGAGCATAAAAGACACATGGGCAGTTTTGGAAAATTTTTATTAAAACGTATTTTCGGAAATGCGTTTCAAAATGTTGCGTTTGCGTTCGCATGGGTAAAAAATTAAAATTAACAAATATACTCTTGTTACATATCTGGTGAAAGCCAGGACAGTTCTGAGTAGAATGGTGTTTATTTTGTTTCTCTATCTTATTTCTAGCCCAAGATAAAAAAATGTAAAGTCATACTAGGCCAAAATTAAGTTTTTTTAAACTTTAAAAATCTGTAAAAAATTAACTGATGAAGAAAAAAATTCTAAACTTTTAATTTATAATTAACTAAAGTAGTAATTCATAAAGGAAAAAAAAATAAAAAAAATCTAAAGACGTCAGGTAAAAAAAAATATTCATATTTAGATCACTTGATATGGAATGACCCATTGACGCTATTAATAGTAAAATATTTTAAAATATGATCCCATCGTGATCTCAACTTGAAATTTGGTACAGATGTGGCTAAGAGCAAAGCAGACACATGGGTAGTTTTTGAAATATTTAAAGCGCGCAGATTTTTCGGAAATGCGTTTTAAAGTTTTGCGCTTGTGATCACATGGGTAAAATATTAACAAAGATCCTTTTGTGACATATGTGGTGAATGCCTGTATAGTTCTGAGTAGAATGGTGTTTATTTTGTTTCTCTATCTTATTCCTAGCCTTCGTTATGAGGAGAAACGTAAAGGCAGGCAACAGCGAAATTCGCACTTTTTCCGAACTTTGAAAATCATTTTTTTAAAAAATAAATTTTTTAAAAAAATTTTCTCTTCACATTTTGCATTGTCTGACATGCTATTATCAAATAACAAAATCTCAAAAGAATTAAAAATATAGAGGTAATAATCATTGGTTCACTTGACATGGAATGACCCGAAAGGGACATTAGTGCAGAATTTTGGGAATTGTCATTTTGCCTCCCAAATATCACAGCACGGCTTATATTTATACTACTATAAATACCACCAATCACCTCCCCCATAGCATGGCTGGTTGCAGGTGACACAACCACCCCCAATGCTTGGCCGGTTGCAGAAGATTGTGCACCGGTATTAAGACATCAGTGTTGCCTCTCAGTGGAGATATCAGCCTCTTGCTAAGTGCAATAGATGTTTTCATGGCTACCTTTTTGGTGAGTTTTCTTTTAATACGGCTTTCGGTAACAACAGCAGTAGCAAACATCCCATGTACTCCTCGAACACCAAGCCTATTACCCCTTCCACCACACTTTTTCCCCTTTCCACCATGACCTCAGGATTTCCCACTCATGTTTAGTGCATACAGATTTGGAAAGCACTTGTTTGAGGCCCAATAAAAGGTTATTTGACAACACAAGTTTGTCAATGGGTTTTTTGGAGGCCATTAAAAACTTTTTATGGCAAACACAAATATTTGGAAATCACTTATTTGAGGCCAAACACACCCTTTCTAGGAGAAATTGAAGGAGTTGGTAATCAGTAGTTTGAGGCCAAAAAAAAAACCTTTAAGGGAAACGGAAGGATTTGATCAGTTTGAGGGGTGTTGTTTTTAGAATTATGTCATTTTTGGGTGTTTTCTGTCATATAGGCTCCTTAAAGTCCCATCAAATGTGACATGGTCCCTAAACCAATGGTATTGTGAATTTTGTTGGAAAAAATTACAACGAGGTGAGAACCTTCAACTCCTTCTGATTCTAACAAAAAAAAGTTTCAAAAAGTGTGTTGATGTAAAGTATACAGGTGCAAAATATTAATGATTAACTATTGTGTGTGACATTACTCTCTGGTTTAAGAGCATAAAATTGAAAAGTTTGAAAATTGCAACATTTTCTCAAAATATCCAATTATTTAACAAAAAATCACTAACATGAAGTACAATATGTCATGTAAAAACAATATTGAAATCACTGGGATCTGTTGAAGCGTTCCAGAGTTATAATCTCATAAAATGACAAAATTCGCCTGGTCATGAGGTTGAAAACAGGCTGTGTGTTGAAGGAGTTAAAAAGATATATAGTAGAGGAGCTTCAAGGATACTAAAGTTCAGCTAAGTTAAGATATCCAGTGTCATTTCTACATGCATGTGAGTATGGTCCACACAGGAATCAAGAGAAATAGTCGTCCAAGCACCTAACACAGGCAGTGTATATTGTGAAGACGGAATACCAGTAGTGCTTCCAATTATAAATGCATACTTGTTTCCCAAATTTGCTAAAAGTAAGAAATGGGTTTTGGGATTATGATAATTCCAGCAAAAAAAGTGACCATTACAATGTGTTGATAGGGGCAGATTTTAAATGGCTCTACATTATAATAATGTATTGGGGAAGGGGTATAGGGGCCCTTATGGGTAATTTATTTTGCTAAGGTCTCTGTGATACATCTGTGTCTCCGGCAAGTGTGCTGTCCATGCACAGACATATGGAGATGTTTCACCCCAGAATCCGGTAGCCATGATGGCCTTGTCTCCCTTGGGGGTAAGGTCCTGCTTGGAAGAAAAGTAGGGTATCCACACAAGGTAACCCACAGCATACAACACCTTCCTGACTCCAAACCAGAAGGGGGAGCTCTAACCCAGGTTCAGGGGTCTCCCCTATAAATTCTGGCTGGAGGTGGGGTTAGTCAGTGCAGTTCCTCGGAGGATTGTGAAGAGGACCTGTGGACTTGAATAGTGCTAGGCTCGTCTCTGGTTGAGCTGAGTGAAGAACAGCATGAGGAGAGGAGTAGGCCTGGGGAGAGGAGCCTGTCACCGGTTCACCCCAGAGTAGAGTGCCAGAACCAGACACTGGGGTCCGAGGTTGCAAGAGTGCTTTAGGCCCAGCAGCCAAAACTGGGAGATTTTAAGTCTTCCGGCAAACACAGCACTTGTGGCACAGCACCGTAGAAGAACCCAGGGACAGTGGTCAGAGGAGAGGCACCCGGGAAGGGCTTGAGCTGCCTGCCATATGAGTGAAGGACTGACTAGCAGGAACAGAGGGTCGCAGCTTAGCTACAGGCATATAGGACCATCTGGCAAAGGTGCAGCAAGGAGGCCTTAGAAACAGCCGGTTGAGGAGAACCCTAACTTTCTTCTAGGCTACCCGGATTCCTAATATCGACTGTGGACTGTACCCTGATGTTAGCCACTACAGTAAAGGTAAAGGAAACTAGCCCTGCATGTCTGTCAGTTATTCAGCGCCCTGAATCCTGCACCCCAATGACCTACCATCGCTATAGACTGTTACGGTCACCCCGGGCAACCGCTCCACCTGTGGGGACCGATAACACCTCTGCTTCCTGTCCATCATCCCTGGAGGTCCCACACTGCAGCACCGGCCCCATAGCCGGATACCACAGGTGGTGTCACGACACCTATCTCCTCAATCCTTTTCCCCAGAGCTCCTCTTTTTGAAAACCTATCTCCAGGGTCATGGAAGTCGGGTGTGACTCCCCTGGACAAACTCCAAAGCCCAGTTTCGAGTACTCCACGGCCCTGGGGTAAGACAGAGTCACATTTTACTGTATGGCCCCTTCCACACATTTGTTTTTATGCTCGAGCTGTGTCTCCATGAGGAACAGATGCGTATCCGTGTGCTCCACACAGAGACATGTCCGTTTTTGGCTGACAGCACAAACCCATGGACCCTTTAAGGTCAATGGGTCAGTGCAAAAAATGTCCCACACATGGATGTCATCTGTGTGACATCCGTGTGCACGGTCATGAGTCAAGAGTTTTAAGTGTAAAAATAAATAATTTTATACTCACCTGTCTTCAGTGATGCTCCTCTCCCTCTCCCTTCCAGGGCCGCTCACTAGTCTCATGAATATTCACTGCTTTGAGAGCTACAGCGGGTCCGGAAGAGAGAGGAACAAGCAGCGCTGGAGACAAGTGAGTATATAAATACATGCTCTCATGGCCCCTTTACACGCAGCTACAGGTAACAGGTTTTCCACAGGTAACTTACTGGCTGCAGTGAAATCATGGAGACATAGTTCCATTTGTACACAGCAACAAGATAGAACCATGTCTCCATGATTTCACTGCAGCCAGTAAGTTACCTGTGAACAACCTGTTACCTGTAGCTGCGTGTAAAGTGGCCATCAGTGTGCTATCCGGATGTCACACAGATAGCATACGGACAGCACACATAAATCACATAATCTTAGTTTAAAGAGTTAATCTTATATTTCCACTGTGTAACTTTTGCTCTGTGCCATTGGCAGTTCATGATACTTTTTTCCAGGCCGTTTTGTGCTGCAGCTGTATATGTATATATAACCCAGTAAACTGCTAATCCATGCAGGATATATGTAAATTACTCCAGGGGGAAGGCTGAGGTGTCGTTATAGAGTATTGAGTTAAATCTGAAACAAAGTAATGTAGTTGTATTACACTGAATTATTACTTATGCAATGGCTCAAAAGCTAAAAAATTGTCAAGGAAATTGTTTTAGTTTGAGATGTTTCACATATCTGTATTCCCAGATATATTGAATTTGTGGTGCAATGTAACAAATCTTGCCCTCGGCATATGTTGGGTATTATATTTGTGGTTGCAGAGCAAGAGGAAAAGCCTATCATGTTTCACTTTAGTCTTTGAATTTTAACATATGATTTCTTAAGGAATTGATCTTTATCTTTTTTTTTGCATGAAATGGCAGACAGGTAAAACATATAAATAACAAGCAGCTGCATTTAGAGACCAAAGCTGACTTTAGGACATCAGAAAAACCAAAGAGCCACTATTAATTTGTCTGATTCCTTGTGTGGAAGGCGCAGTCTGCATACTGCTACTGCAATAAGGTACCGTATATACTCGTGTATAAGCCGACCCGTGTATAAGCCGACCCCCCTACTTTTGCCCCCAAAAACTGGGAAAATTTATTGACTCGCGTATAAGCCGAGGGTGGACTCCAGCACAGGGTATACAGGCCCCCAGGCACAGGGTGCACAGGCCCCCAGGCACAGGGTGCACAGGCCCCCAGGCACAGGGTGCACAGGCCCCCAGGCTCAGGGTGCACAGGGTGCACAGGCCCCCAGGTTCAGGGTGCACAGGGTGCACAGGTCCCCAGGTTCAGGGTGCACAGGGTGCACAGGCCCCCAGGCTCAGGGGGCACAGGGTGCACAGGCCCCCAGGCTCAGGGGGCACAGGCCCCCAGGCTCAGGGGGCACAGGGTGCACAGGCCCCCAGGCTCAGGGGGCACAGGGTGCACAGGCCCCCAGGCTCAGGGGGCACAGGGTGCACAGGCCCCCAGACTCTCAGGGGGCACAGGCCCCCAGGCTCAGGGGGCACAGGGTGCACAGGCCCCCAGGCTCAGGGGGCACAGGGTGCACAGGCCCCCAGGCTCAGGGGGCACAGGGTGCACAGGCCCCCAGGCTCAGGGGGCACAGGGTGCACAGGCCCCCAGGCTCAGGGGGCACAGGGTGCACAGGCCCCCAGGCTCAGGGGGGCACCGGCCCCCAGGCTCAGGGGGCACAGGGTGCACAGGCCCCCAGGCTCAGGGGGCACAGGGTGCACAGGGTGCACAGGCCCCCAGGCTCAGGGGGGGCACAGGCCCCCAGGCTCAGGGGGGGCACAGGTCCCCAGGCTCAGGGGGGGCACAGGTCCCCAGGCTCAGGGGGGGCACAGGTCCCCAGGCTCAGGGGGGGCACAGGCCCCCAGGCTCAGGGGGGGCACAGGCCCCCAGGCTCAGGGGGGGCACAGGCCCCCAGGCTCAGGGGGGGCACAGGTCCCCAGGCTCAGGGGGGGCACAGGTCCCCAGGCTCATGGGGGGCACAGGCCCCCAGGCTCAGGGTATGGCGGCCCCCCCCTCCATGCTGCCGCTGCTGTACACTAAATATAGTGTTATTATCTCACCGGCCGGTCTCAGTGAATCCTCCCTCCTCCCTGCGAGGCTGCGTGTCATGTGACCGGCCGGTGACGTCATCGGCGTGAGCCCCGGTCACATGACACGCAGGGAGGAGGGAGGATTCACTGAGACCGGCCGGTGAGATAATACCACTGTATTTAGTGTACAGCAGCGGCAGCATGGAGGGGGGGGCCGCCATACTGTGAGGGAATGGGGGGGGGGGCTGTATACCCCGTGCTGGGGGACTGTAATGGGATATGCACTGCTCCCCCCGTGGATGGGCGGGGGATGCAGTGCATATCATGAATAAGTTATGAGCGGCTCCACGTCACGAGCCGCTCATATTGCAGCCTTCCCCCCACCTCCTCCTGCCTCCTCCTGCTCCCGGACACAGCCCCCACCTCCCACAAAAGTATATACTCGTGTATAAGCCGACGGGGGGACTTTTCAGCCCAATTTTTGGGCTGAAAGAGTCGGCTTATACACGAGTATATACGGTACTTTAGATAAAAATATACGCTGCTTTTCAGGTATATACATGTTTAGGTTCATATTTCAATTAAAAATATTGAATCTACGAATGGAAAGAATGGATAATCGCAACCTTTTTCATTAAACGTAAACTGTCACCTAAAAAACTGCTTGCAATCTCTGGCAAGCATGTTACAAAGGAACAAAAACGTACAGATTAATCAATAGATATAATATATTAATATATCTGCTCATTGGATATACAGTATGCTTAAGAGTCCAGTAGGTGGTCCTAGTCAGTGATTGAGAGCCTTGTTTGTTTCCTAGACCATGTAGGTCACTATCAATAAATAATTAGGACTGCCTCCAGGACTCATAAACCCAGAATATGGCTGGGGTCACACTGCCATTATTTGCAGATTTTAATGGCCTGCGCTTAATACTTAGCAGATTTTCCAGAAGCGTTAAAGCTATGCACTTCGGGAGAACGCTGCCCTTGGTAACCCAGTGTGTTCCATGGTTACCAACCAAACACAAAGCTGCTCGGGGTGAGCTTTAGGTGAGTGCACAGAAAACGTTGCAGGCAAAGAGAAAGGGTGGGGGTGATAGACAGAGACAAGGGAGGAGATGTAGAGGGGTGCTGCACTGTGAAGAGCTTTGTGGGTGAGAACAAGCATTTTGAAATGTATCCTATAGTGTATAGGCAGCCAGTGCAATGACTGGCATAGAGCAGAAGCGTCTGAGTAACGGTTAGCTAGTTAGGTGATCCTGGCTGCTGCATTAAGCATAGACTGGAGAGGGGAGAGTCTAGTGCGGCGGAGGCCAACAAAAAGAGAATTACAATAGTCAAGGCGGGAAAGAATCAGGGCCACAGTGAGGGTTTTTGTGGTTTCCAAGGTGAGAAAGGGGCGAATTCTAGAGATCTTATTCAGGTGCAAGCAGCAAGAGCGGGCGAGAGATTGTATATGTGAGGTGAAGGAAAGATCAGAGTCAAACATAACAACCAGACAGCGAGCCTGCTGACTAGGCATTATTGTGGTGCCACACACTGAGAGAGTGATGTCATATTTAGGAAGGTTAGTGGAGTGCAGGAGCAGAGGAAGTTCAGTTTTAGAAAGGTTGAGTGTCAGGTAGAGCGCAAACATGATATTGGAAACTGCAGTTAGACAGTCATTGGTGTTCTGTATTAGAGCAGGAGTAAGGTCAGGGGAAGAAGTGTATAATTGTGTGTCATCAACATGGTACTGAAAGTCAAATCTGCTGATGGTCTGTCCAATCGGGGCCATGTAAAGAGAGAAGAGAAGAGGTCCAAGGACTGAACTCTGAGAGACTCCAATAGTGAGAGGAAGAGGGGAGGAAGTGGAGCCAGGAAATGATACACTGAAAGAACGGTCAGAAAGATAGGAAGAGAACCAAGACAGAGCCTTGTCCTTGAAGCAGAGAGTGGTCACCATTACATTTTGCTGTCAGAAGGTCATTGGTCACTTTGGTGAGGGCAGTTTCTGTAGAATGTAGGGGGCAGAAACCAGACTGTAATGGGTCTAGAAGAGAGTGAGTGGAGAGGTAATGAGTGAGGCGGGAGTAGACCAAGTGCTCCAGGAGTTTAGAAATGAAGGGGAGATTGGAGACAGGTCTGAAGTTGTTTGTGCAGGATGGGTCGAGAGAAGATTTCTTTACTAATGGAGTAATGATAGTGTTTGAAGGAGGAGGGGAAGATGCCAGAAGAGAGGGAGAGATTGAAGATTTTGGTTAGGTGAGTGGTAACCACTGGAGAGAAAGACTGGAGTAGGTGTGAGGGGATGGGGTCAGGCAGTGCATGTGGTGGGACGAGAGGAAGAGAGGAGCCTGGAGACTTCTTCTTCTGTGACTGGGTCAAAAATGGAGAGTGAGGCGGAGGAAGTGTGGGGAGAGGTAGGGGTAAAAGCAATTTGAGGTTGGGAGTTGATTTCCTGACGGATGTTTTCTATTTTCTCTGTGAAGTAGGAAGCCAGATTATCAGCACAGAGGTCAGTGATAGGGGCCTGCACTTTAGGATTGAGGAGAGAGTGAAAGGTGTCAAAGAGTTTTTTTGGGTTGTTGGATAGTGAGGAGATCAGGTTGCTGAAGTAGGTTTGTTTGGCAAGGTGAAGGGTTGAGTTGTAAGTTCTCAGCATAAATTTATAATGAATGAATTTTTCTGGAGTGCGGGTTTTCCTCCATAGACGTTCAGCACTACTAGAGCATCGCTGGAGGAATCGAGTTTGTGATGTGAGCCAGGGCTGTTTTACTCTGTGTTTGGAGGTTCTAAGGGTGAAGGGTGCTACTTGGTCCAGGGAGCTTCTGAGAGAGTCATTTAAGTGATTTACTGCCAGATCGGGACAGGAGAATGAGGAGATTGGGGACAGTGATGAGTGTAGAGAGTCTGTCAGTGTATGAGGGTTAATGGCCTGTAGATTTCTGAATGTGTGATAGGTAGGAATGTGCTGGGGTGGGTGAGGTTTGCAAGCGTGAAGGAGAGAATGTTGTGGTCAGAGAGGGGAAGTGGTGAATTATCTAAGGAGGAGGATGAGCTGAGCCGGACAAAGATCAGGTCAAGGGTGTTACCATCCTTGTGTGTCACCGAGGTGGACACCTGAGAGAGGCCAAGAGATGTGGTTAGAGATAGGAGCTTTGATGTAGATGAGGAGATGGGGCTGTTTGTGGGGATGTTGAAGTCTCCCAGAATAAGGATTGGTAATTCTGAGGACATGAAGTGCGGCAGCCACGCAGAAAAATGATCGAGGAATTGGGTGGGTGACCCTGGGGGGCGGTATACCACCGCTACTCTGAGGGGGAGGGGACAGAAGAGCCTAATTGTTTGGACCTCAAAAGGGTGGAATGTAAGTGATGGAGGTTGGGAGATGACCTGGAAAGTACATTGTGAGGACAAGAGTAAGCCAACTCCACCACCATGTCTGTTACCAGGTCTCGGAGAATGAGAGAAATGTAAGCCGCCATAAGAAATAGTGGCCGGGGACACGGTATCTGAATCCTGGATCCAGATTTCTATGAGGGCCAGCAGATTAAGGGAGTTAGTGAGAACGTAGTTATGAATGAATGGAAGCTTGTTGCATACAGACTGTGGATTCCAGAGAGCACAATTAAAAGAGGGAGATGAAGGTGTGCAAGTAATGTTTATAAGGTTAATGGGGTTTCTATGTGTGGTGCGAGAGGGGTTGAAGTTGGTGGAGGGTGGACCAGGATTTGGAGAGAGATCACCTGACCGGAGCAACAGTAAAAAGATGAAAGGTAAATAGTTTTTTTTAACAGTGACTTTCTATAGGAGCTCAATAAAGTAGAAGGAAGGAGAGAGGGGCTAATGTAGATGAGGGGTGATGGAGGGGGCTTGGGGCGGTGAACATAAATGGCAAAGGCACATAGAACAATAGATATTGAAGTAAAGGACATGGTGATAGGAACAGGGAAATTTTTTTTTTTTTTTAAAGAGAATGGCTTACCTGACTCTCGCCCTGACTAACTGCCATGAAGTAACTGCATCCACTTAATATTCAATGCCACTTTGCATGAGATGCCACACGTGTAAATCCCCCACACATGTACTCTTTAGGACTGAACTAAACTTATAGGACTCACTACAAAATCAGGTGAAAGGGATTGTGGGAAGTCACATGACTTCAGGTAATTAGAAGCTACACAAAACAGCAGGGGTGAAATAGATGATGAAAGGCCACAGATCAGAAATTTGGCAAAACTTCCTCCACACTATCACACCTCCAACAACATAACATTTGCAATGTGCCAAATAGTCATATACTGGTGAGTAAAGAATGTAATGCACACAGATGACATAGGAGGCTTAACAATAAATGCAGAGGTCGAATATTACCATTAGCCTATGAGTCATGCTGATCTTGCAATGGAGGTCATTGCAGCAAGCACAGACATATTTAACATGCACTGATATATGGTCTGGAATCCTACTTGTGCACCCCATTCAGTTATCAGTAGTGCCAGGTTCTCTTTCACTCATCTTTATAGAAGGGTCATCACCTGTAGAGCTTTTGATTAAGGGAACTTAGAACCAAGGGGGATTTCCATGAGAATACAGAGAGTGTCCGTTTTGACACCTCGATTTAATGAGTCTAAGCTTCACAACCTTAACAGAAGTTATCTTGTGGCCAGGCTTGACATTCTCTGTTCACTATAGGAAGGGAGGAATGGGTGTTTGAAGAAACAGGGCATTTAATATGCTAGGTACTCACCATTAAAGTAGTCCATGTTCTAGTCACAGAACTGTAATAAAAATATTAAATCTAGGCCGTTGAGGAACCAAGAGCCCAGGGTCAAACATTTAAAAAGCTTTGTGGCACAAAAGAAAGCTGATCACATGTTGGGGCCTGCCTATGCTGGTATGTGTTCCATATTTAGTTTTCTCCTCCGCTGAAGTAAGCAGAAGGCAATTATAGAATGGAAAGTTTAGGTATTTCTGTTATTTCTCTGTTTTATTTTAAAACTGTTTTGCACATTTGTGTGTCATTTTTATCTTTATTTTTTATACCATTTTATTGTAAGCACTGTATTTTTTATATGAAGATTTCATAGCCTTAAGGCAGCGTCACACGCATCAATATCGTGAGCAACATCGCCAAAAAGTGACGCATCAGCGATGTTGCTAACAATATCGCAAGTGCGTCGTGCTGTGTAACAGCGTGACACAACTAAGATCTATCGCTGGTCGCAGGTTGACACGTTTACCAGCATGAGCGTATACCTGTCAATCTGCAACCAGCAATTAGGCTGGATCGCGCTGTCTGACACCGCAATAGCGATGTTGGCGGCGATCCAGCCTATACTGCAGTATTGCTGCGGATCGCTCGCTGGGTTGATCCCAGGCCAGCGAGTGATGACTCCGCCCGCATCGCTGCGGCGTCACCGGCAACATCCTGCTGTGTGACACCAAGGCTGCGATGTCGGAATCGCCCTACCTCACACCCTCATGCTTTGGAACTGGTAAACTGGTTACTTGATTTAGTAAACCACCCCTGGACTAGGTTATAGGATCCTCTTTCTACCGACTTTAATCTGTGTAGTGTACTCCTTTATAGGGTTAATATGTGCAAAATACTTGGTTATTCTAAACCCCCTCTGTATGCTGCTATACCTCTCATGCTAAACCCATTTTCATGCTGCTAAACCTCTTATTATGGTGAAAATATTGGTCTTCTGCATGATAGGTACCATTGGGGATAATTGACTGCACTTTTTCTTTTGTGAGGTTCCACTCTTTAGCCTATGTGTATAGGGCAAGAGTTCCCAACTCCAGTCCTCAAGGCACACCAACAGTGCAGGTTTTCAGGATTTCCTTAGAAATTGGAATCATCCCCAGTGCAGGTGATTCAATTATCACCTGTGCAATACTAAGGAAATCCTGAAAACCTGCACTGTTGGTGTGCCTTGAGGACTGGAGTTGGGAACCTCTGGTATAGGTGATGTGTTAAACTTGATAACGTTACCCGTATCATGCACAAGGATACTTTTTTGTGCAAAAATCCTCTTTGATTTTGTATATATGCACTTGTATTGTGTTATATGGATATACATTATGGATAACCTTTGATTTACTATATGCTGTGCTAAGTGCAAGGGGTTAACTCCTTTTGTATTTTGTATATTTGCACATTCTATGAATTCTATGTATAATATCATTCTCAAGATCTGATGAACTCTATATCATTGTAACCAGGGTGGGCAATGGGTGCTGAGATTTCATATGATATATTTTTTTCATATGAACTGTTACAGCTGTATTAAGCGGTTTTAAATGGTTTTATTCCTGTGTGGCTTTTTTCATGTGTTGTTTTTTGAAAAATAAATAAAACTGTTTATATTGATATACTGATCTTTGAGGTAGTATCGCTTTATTTGGGACCTTCTGTCTGTTTACTCGCGTACCCGCGCATCACTTCCGGCATCGCAGCTTTGGTTGCTGCAAGTGACGCCGGCTTTACAGAGAGTGTGTGACCCTGTAGATTGCCAGACAGTAGTATCTATCATAGACGCATCAACCCGTGAGTTTGATAAGGGTCCGCAGCATGTTGTAAAACTGGAGGGTGTGGACTGTGTTGGGTGTGACTTATGCTCACTTTACAGCCTATAGCAGAGGTTCAATGCTGGATTGGGTTAAAGAGATAAATTAATCTTTGCAGGTGCACCCCCGTCTCACGTGCTGAGAAGTGTATACATGACAGACACATTGACAGTTTTTGTTGGGTAATACTCACCAGTATTGCTGGCTTTAACTGTTGGCTTTAATTTGGGGAAATCACCATTGCATGCTCGTATTTAAATGCCCTACTGTCATGATAAAATATCGTTGTAGCATAAACTTTTTATGTTTCCTATAAATTTCACCTGAAAGCCTAATATCATTTACTTATTGATATTATTAAACATATATACAGTAAATTATAAATGCACTGGAAAATGCTTTATATTCAGCAATGGAGTATTATGTGGTGAGTGTGAATGCAGGCCATGGAGGTTGAGTGCATTACATTTTGTTTTCTATAGAGCAATTAAAACTACTGATTCCAGATCTTTTCGCATCTCTCCACAGGTGGCCCTTGGCTCTTGAACAACTCTTCTAATAATTGTTTTCACTCTTCTGTCTGAAATCTTGGGGGAGCATCTGGTCACGGTCAGTTTATGTTGAAATTATGTTCTTTACACTTCCGGGTAATAGCCCCAACAGTGCTCACTGAAACTTTTAGTAGTTTAGCGATGTTTATGTAACCAATGCCATCAGTATGTTTTGCAACAATAAGGTTATGAAAATCTTTACACGGTGTGCAGAATTATTAGGCAAATGAGTATTTTGATCACATGATACTTTTTATACATGTTGTCCTACTCCAAGCTGTATAGGCTTGAGAGCCAACTACCAATTAAGTAAATCAGGTGATGTGCATCTCTGTAATGAGGAGGGGTGTGGTCTAATGACATCAACACCCTATATAAGGTGTGCTTAATTATTAGGCAACTTCCTTACTTTGGAAAAATGGGTCAGAAGAGAGATTTGATGGGCTCTGAAAAGCCAACAATTGTGAGATGTCTTGCAGAGGAATGCAACAGTCTTGAAATTGCCAAACTTTTGAAGCGTGATCACTGAACAATCAAGCGTTTCATGGCAAATAGCCAACAGGATTGCAAGAAGTGTGTTGGGCAAAAAAAGCGCAAAATAACTGCCCATGAATTGAAGAAAATCAAGTGTGAAGCTGCCAAGATGCCATTTGCCACCAGTTTTGCCATATTTCAGAGCTGCAACGTTACTGAATTATCAAAAAGCACAAGGTGTGTGATACTCAGTTACATGGCCAAGGTAAGAAAGGCTGAAAAACGACCACCTTTGAACAAGAAACATAAGATAAAACGTCAAGACTCGGCCAAGAAATATCTTATCACTGATTTTTCAAAGGTTTTATGGACTGATGAAATGAGAGTGACTCTTGATCGGTCAGATGGATGGGCCAGAGGCTGGATCAGTAAAGGGCAGAGAGCTCCACTCCGACTCAGACGCCAGCAAGGTGGAGGTGGGGTACTGGTATGGGCTGGTATCACCAAAGACGAACTTGTGGGACCTTTTCGGGTAGAGGATGGAGTGAAGCTCAACTCCCAGACCTACTGCCCAAATACAAGAGGTGTGGGGGACAAGACCTACTCCCAAACCTCCTGCCCAGTTTCTGGAAGACAACTTCTTCAAGCAGTGGTACAGGAAGAAGTTGGTATTGTTCAAGAAAAGCATGATTTTCATGCAGGACAATGCTCAATCACATGCATCCAACTACTCCACAGCGTGGCTGGCTAGTAAAGGTCTAAAAGAAGAAAAAATAATGAGGTGGTGCCCTTGTTCACCTGATCTGAACCCCATGGAGAACCTGTGGTCCCTCCTAAAATGTGAGATCTACAGGGAGGGAAAACAGTACACCTCTCGGAACAGTGTCTGGGAGGCTGTGGTGGCTGCTGCACGCAATGTTGATTGTAAATAGATCAAGCAACTGACAGAATCTATAGATGGAAGGCTGTTGAGTGTCATCATAAAGAAAGGTGGCTATATTGGTCACTAATTTTTTTTGTGTTTGGTTTTTGCATGTCAGAAATGTCTTTTTCTAAATTTTATGCAATTATATTAGTTTACCTTAAACAAGTGAGATAGGAATATATTTGGTTTTTATTAAGTTGCCTACTAATTCTGCACAGTAATAGTTACCTTCACAAACAGATATCCTCCTAAGATAGCCAAATCTAAAAAAAAAACCACTCCAACTTCCAAAAATATTAAGATTTGATATTTGAGTCTTTTGGGTTGATTGAGAACTTCCCTCACCGGGCTGGCATGCCCGCATTCTCCACCATATGTGAGTTAGCGACCCGGGAGAACTCGCTTGCTACATAACAACACCAGCACGTGCTTTTAATTTTAACCAATGACTACCCGTTTATTTGCTCACATACATAACATAACCCGGGTAGCATGTTTTGACACATTGTACATTGATTATAAGCACAATACATAACTACAGAGTAGATTTACATATAACATTACGGAACACATATATTGCACATAACGTCCTATAGTTACCCGGGACCTGTCACCACCTCTCTTTCAAACCCTTGGAGCACTAACAACCGCTCCCGTGGTGGTTACGGCCTCCGGCCTATCTAAACATTCCACATACATTTACTATAACTAACTATCCACATTTATCAACGCGCCCTGTGGGACCCAATGGCAGTACCAGCCGCCTGGCTTTATTTACCCAGCACCATACTTTAATATCGACCCATAGTACAGGCTTCAGCCTGAACAGGGCCTTACACACCGCATGTGATCCATCATACACATCCATGGATCACATACACGCTCACAGCCCATCGTACTACATCCATGGACTGCCGCTTCCTGGGTCCATAACAGGGATTGGCCAACCTGAGTACCCTAGTAAACCATGCGTCACCAAGGGCTCCTTACTGGACGTGTTTCGCCCCACGTCCGAGTTGAGCGCCCTCCAGGATCAGCCTTGGTTCCCCACTCTAGGAGGCCTCCTAACCCCTGTGTCTGGCCACAGGTTCACACACTCGCTAGGTCTCTCCTACAGACCGCATACTTGGCCCTTTATCATAGGCCATCATATACTTCCATGGACTGGTCTCCCTGGGATCAGTGAATGCTTTGTGATGTTGGTCTACTAGGCCTTGCTCCCACCTAGCCAGAATACTACTCCACACTGATGAGGGGCAACACCCCTAAACAGCTGTCTGTGGATGGATACCTGGCCTTGGTATTCCCTTGTCATATCTCTAAACTTGTAAAAGAGTTGGATATTGACTAAAAGGACCACTTAATATGGTGGTTATGGTGTTCTCCGCAAGGAGCCACCCCTTGGCTGGGTCCTTCCCTGGAGGGATATATGGCTAGTCCTGTGTTTGAGACTCCTAACCGAGGCTCCACAGATTCTATTTGCAGATTCATAATTCCCAGGGGGCAATGCGCCTAGGAATTCACTGTGTTTGAGCTGCCCGCAGTGTTTCTTGGACTGGTCTCCCTGAGATCAGTGAATGCCTCCTAACCCCTGTGTCTGGCCACAGGTTCACACACTCGCTAGGTCTCTCCTACAGACCGCATACTTGGCCCTTTATCATAGGCCATCATATACTTCCATGGACTGGTCTCCCTGGGATCAGTGAATGCTTTGTGATGTTGGTCTACTAGGCCTTGCTCCCACCTAGCCAGAATCCTACTCCACACTGATGAGGGGCAACAACCCGAAACAGCTGTCTATGGATGGATATCTGGCTAGTCCCGTGTTTGAGACTCTTAATCGAGGCTCCACGGACTCCATTTGCATATTCAAATTCCCAGGGGGCAATGCATCATGGATTTCACTGTATTTGAGTGCTTTAGCTGGCTGCCCGCAGTGTTTTCCTTGACTGGTCTCCCTGAGATCAGTGAGTGCTTTGTGATGTGGATGGATACCTGGCCTTGGTATTCCCTTGTCATATCTCGAACTTGTATAAGAGTTGGATATTGACTGAAAGAGCCACTTGATATGGTGGTTATGGTGTTCTCCGCAGCAAGGAGCCACCCCTTGGCTGGGTCCTTCCCTGTAGGGATATATGGCTAGTCCTGTGTTTGAGACTCCTAACCGAGGATCCACAGACTCTATTTGCATAATCATATACTTCCATGGCACTTTTACATAAACCATCTACAGCCCTGTTCACACAGGTCTCACACGGGCTGCTACACGGGATGCAAGATCAACGGGACTATAGCACGACCCATGGTTGGTCCCACTGGCGACTACAACCGTCTGGCTCTCAAGCCGTACGTGGTCTCACACCACGTGGTATGGTACACAGTTCACACTAGCATACGAGAATTGCTGTCTTACCGGGCACGGATCCGGGTCTAGCAACCTGAGTCAGGGGTGCACCCTGCATCCCCACGGGCTCCTTACCGGACGTGTTCTGCCCCACGTCTGGACCAGCATTCACCTGGTTCAGCCACGGGCTCCCCACTCCAGGAGCCATAACGCCCCGTTCCCGGCTACCGGTCAGGAGCCACCCATATGGAGAAGGGCTGGTCTCCTCCAGGACGTGTTTCACCCCACGCCTGGACAAGCACCCTTCCATCTCAGTCGTCTGGTCTGCACTGAGCTCCAGTCAACTCCTGCCTCGTCTCTCTGTTGTCTCTCTCTTGTTCTGATCCACACAGCACCTGGCTAGCTCTTATCGTAGCTGCTACACCCACATTGCCTCACCCACTTTAACATGCCCACTCTGGCTGTTAGCATTTAGCACACCTTGCTCTTTCAGCCGCTCATTGGTTTCATGATTACTTTAGCTATTAACACACTGTGTACCGGACAGGACCACAGCACTCACTCTCAGCTGTTAGCTCACAGTAAAACCGGCTCATGTGCACAGGTTCCTAAGCCGACAACCCATGTGATGCACCCCGGCCATGGGAGCATGCCGGCTGTGCCTCACAATATATATATATATATATATATATATATATATATATATGTAGACATATATGTATATATTTATATGGCATTTTCACTGAAGTTGGATCAGCCTCTGCTCCCTAACTAAACCCACAACCTCCCCTCTCCCCCTCTCTGACCACCATCTACTTACTTTCTCATCCTTATCCTCCTCACTTGCCACTCATGTCCACCAACTCGCACACCCTTGCAGATACCTCACACATCTTGACGCTCACACACTCTCCAACGCCATTTTACTGCTATCATCCATATCCTCACTCCGCAACACAGATAATGCCACAGCTTTCTACAACTCTACACTCACATCAGCTATTGATGCAGTTGCCCCTCTCATTCATGACAGAATACGACAAACCAACAGACAACCCTGGCACACAGACTCCACTAAAAATCTGCGGCGAGCGTCTAGGGTTGCAAAGTGGCGCTGGAAGAAAACACACTCGCATAAACACTACACAGTATTCAAACAAGCACTTCTCAAATTCAAGTCAGCACTCACAACCACTAAACAGAACTACGTCATTACCCTCATATCATCTTTGTCCCACAACCCCAGGCAGTTATTCAACACATTTACCTCCCTATTCCGCCCCCCACTGCCCCCTCCTATTTCTCGTATCGCTGCAGAAAAGTTTGCAACATACTTCACCAACAAGATCGATCAGATCAGACAAGTCTTTGTTACGCAACCACCACAACCCCCAAGTATACCAGACTACTCCTCTCCCCCACTAACACTCTGCCCTTCCATCACTGAAGGAGAACTTGCACACCTCCTCTCCAGATAGCACTTCACCCCTTGTGCACTGGACCCCATCCCATCCCACTTCCTCCCCAACTTCACCACAAAACTTATCCCAGCCCTAACCCACCTCTTCAACCTATCACTAACTTCTGGTACCTTTCCGTCTGCTTACAAACATGCAACAATTAACCTATGTTAAAGAAGTCATCCCTTGACCCCACTTCTACATCCAGCTACTGGCCCATATCCCTGCTCCTGTTCGCTTCCAAACTTCTCGTAAAGGATATCCACACTGTACTCTCATCCCACCTCTCATCCAACTCTCTCTTTGATGACCTTCAAACCAGATTCCACCCACACCACTCCACTGAAACTGCTCTGACCAAAATTACTAACGACTTACTCGTGGCCAAAGCTAACAGACATTTCTCTGCCCTCCTCCTTCTTGACCTGCCCTCTGCATTCAACACAGTCGACCACTGCCTCCTATTACAGATCCTCTGTTTCATTGGTATCACTGACCTTTCTCTCTCCTAGATCTCCTCCTATCTCTCCAACCGCACATTTAGTGTCTCCCACTCTCACATGACCTCCTCGCCCCATCCCCTCTCTGTTGGAGTCCCTCCTTTATTCAATCTATACGCTTGGTCTGGGACAACTCATAAAGTCCCATTGCTTCCAGTATCACCTGTATGCTGATGACACTCAGATCTACCTCTCTGGCCGAGACGTCACCTCTCTCCTGTCCAGAATCCCAGAGTATCTATCAGCCATAATCTCCTTTCTCTCCTCTCACTTTCTAAAACTCAATGTAGACAAAACTAAACTCATCATCTTTCCTCCATCTCACACACCTTCCTTACCAGACCACACAATAAATGACATCACACTTTGCCTTGTACCTGAAGTCCGCTGCCTCGGAGTAACCCTTGACTCTGCCTTGTCCTTCAAACCGCACATGCAAGCGCTGGCCACCTCCTGCCGCCTCCAACTCAAAAATATTTCCAGAATCCGTCCCTTCCTCAACCCTCAATGTATTAAACTACTAGTGCATGCCCTCATCATCTCCCGTCTCGAATACTGCAACCTCCTCCTCTGTGGCCTCCCTGCTAACACTCTTGCATCTCTCCAATCTGTCCTTAACTTTGCTGCCCGACTAATCCACCTCTCTCCTTGCTATTCCTCCACTTCTCCCCTCTGCAAATCCATCCACTGGCTCCCAATTCCCCAGCACATCTAATTCAAACATTGACTTACAAAGCCGTCAACAATCTGTCCCCCACATATATCTCTGAACTAATCTCCCGATATCATCCAACTCGTAATCTTCGATCCTCCCAAGACCTCCTTCTTTCCTCCACACTTGTACGTTCCTCATCTAACCTCCTGCAAGACTTCGCCCTATTATCCCACATTCTCTGGAATTCTGCACCCCGAAACGTCTGACTGTTCTCCACACTTGGAACCTTCAAGCGGAACCTGAAAACCCATCTCTTCAGAACAGCCTACAACCTGCAATGACCACAATGCCACCTCACCACCAATAGACCTGGTGCCCCACCACCACTGCACCTGGCGCTCCACCACCATCGAACCCGACTCTCCAACCTCATCGGACCCGGGGCTCCACCACCACCAGAGCAGACCCAACCTACTGTCTCTCTCCTCATTGTCCTGTAGAATGTAGGCCCGCAAGGGCAGGGTCTTCTCTCTCCCCTCTGTATCGACCTGTTACTGTTAGTTTGTTCATTGTATTTTTAACTTGTTTGTGTGTACCGTATCTCTTCCTCACGTACAGCACCATGGAATCAACTATGCTCTATAAATAAATAATAATAATTACTAATCACAAATGCCATCATTTTCTCTTGATCAGAATTTGACGGTTGTGATCTGTAGAATGAAAATATCATAGGAATAGCAACCTAGGAAGTTGGTTTCTTTTCCCAAAAAGATGGCATTCAAGGCAACTGCATGAGGATAAGAAGAAGCTTTGTAGTCAACCATAGTTTTCCTTCCACTGCTCTGAGATATATCTGTTTATATAATCTTCAACAGTCATATTGTTACTTGAATGCAGTTTATTAACACACAATGCCAATGGTTGTGTTTGATATTGTATGGCCATCTCTCTGTAGTTAGGAAACAAAAAACTTTGCTAAAAATAGACAATGATTAAACCATGTTTATATGGAAATCCCATGTCATCTTTATTTATCATTTCACATGTTTAGCCAAAACAACCAGCCTTCAGCAGCCCCTTAATTATCTTCATGATAATTATAGCCAAATTAGAGCTGCTACCCACTGAGAATATACTGTTCATGTGTTAGACATAGATAAGATCTCACAGAATTCTACTTAGTTCCATAGTAAGTTCACCCATAAAAAGAACTTCAGAAATCTATAGTAAAAAAGAAAGGTTAGATTGAAAGAAACTTGGAAGGACTTCTAATTTGGCAGTATATTAGATTATTTTTACTGCACCAACCTACATTATTTTTATTATTATTATTATTATTATTTATTATATAGTGCCATTAGGTTCCATGGCGCTTTACATGAGGATAAGAGAGACAAGCACGAGTACACTAAATCTAAGCGATTGGGACGTACAGGTAGCTTCTCAGGGTAGGAGAGTGTCTGACGTGTTGGGTCAGGGAGTTCCAGAATATGGCAGATGCCCGGGAGAAGTCCTGGACGCGGTTGTGCGAAGAGGTGATGAGGGGGGAGCAGAGGAGGAGTTCTTGGGAGGAGCGGAGGTTGCGTGAGGGTAGGTATCGGGAGACCAGGTCGGAGATGTATGGTGGGGACAGGTTGTGCATGGCTTTGTACTCCATGGTTAGTGTTTTGAATTGGGATCTCTTGGAGGCGGGGAGCCAGTGAAGGGCTTGGCAGAGGGGGGAGACAGGGGAGTAGCGGGAGGACAGGTGGATTAGTCGGGCAGCGGAATTGAGGATAGATTGGAGAGGTGTGAGGGAATTAGCCGGGAGGCCAGTGAGAAGGAGGTTGCAGTAGTCAAGGCGGGAGATGATAAGAGCATGAATGAGTGTTTTAGTAGTGTCGTGGGTGAGGAAGGAGCGGATCCGTGAGATGTTCTTGAGCTGGAGCCGGAGGGATGTGGTGAGGGCCTCGATGTGGGGCTTGAAGGATAGGGAGGAGTCAAGGATTACCCCGAGGCACTTGGCTTGGGGAACTGGGGAGAGGGCGCAGTCGTTGACGCAGATGGATAGCTTGGGAAGTGGGGGGGAATTTCTTGGGGAGAAGACTATGAATTCAGTTTTGTCCATGTTGAGTTTAAGGAAGCGAGCAGAGAAGAAGGATGAGGTGGCGGAAAGGCATTGTGGGATTTTGGAGAGTAGGGAGGTGATGTCAGGGCCTGACAGGTAGATTTGGGTGTCGTCGGCGCAGAGGTGGTACTGGAGGCTGTGGGACTCAATGAGTTGCCCTAGGCCGAGAGTGTATATGGAGAAAATCAGGGGTCTCAGGACCGAACCTTGGGGGACTCCGACAGAAAGGGGGTAGGGTGAGGAGAAGGTGTGGGAGTGGGATACGCTGATGGTCCAGTCCGCTAGGTATGAGGAGATCCCAGAGAGTGTAAGGTGGGTGATACCAAGGGATTCCAGGTGCCGGAGAAGAAGGGAGTGGTCAACCGCGTCGAAGGCAGCAGACAGGTCAAGGAGGAGGAGGATGGAGTAGTGGTGTTTATTCTTGGCGGTCAGTAGTTCATTGGTGACTTTGGTCAGGGCTGTTTCGGTGGACTGGAGGGGTCGGAAGCCGGACTGTAGGCGGTCGAAGTGGGAGCACAAGGAGAGGTGAGAGGACAGTTCGGAGTGGACGTGCTGTTCAAGTAGCTTAGAGGCGAATGGGAGAAAAGATATAGGGCGATAGTTAGAGACAGAGGAGGGGTCGAGTGAGGATTTTTTTAGGATGGTCGTGATTAGGGCGTGTTTGAAGGCCGAGGGGAAGGCGCCAGTGGTAAGTGATAGGTTAAAGTGGTGGGTGAGAGCTGGGATGAAAATGGAGCTGTGGTTGGGAATAAGGTGGGATGGGAGCGGGTCGTGGGCGCTGGTGGTGAGGTGTGATTTTGACAGGAGGGAGGAGAGTTGGTCTTCAGTTATGGGGGGAAGTGGCTGATGGAGGAGGAGGGCAATGTAGGTGGGAGGGGGAGTTGTGGGGATAGTGGGCCGAAGCTGTTTCTGATCTTGTTGATCTTCTCCTTGAAGAAGGTTGCAAAGTCTTCAGCAGAGATGAGGGGACAAGGGGGAGGAGCAGGCGGGCGAAGTAAGGAGTTGAAAGTTTTGAAGAGCTGTTTGGGGTAGCGGGACAGAGAGGTTATTAGGGATGAGAAGAATGCTTGTTTGGCAGTAGCAAGTGCCATCTTGAAGTCAGTGAGGGATTGTTTGAACAGAGCAAAGTGCTCGGGTGCGGGGCTTTTTCCATCTCCTCTCGGCGACCCTGGATGCCTGTCTCAGGTTTTTAGTGAGGGTGGTGTGCCAGGGTTGCCTGTTAATACGTGGAGCACGGAGAGTGATGGTGGTGGCTAGGTTGAGGGCGTTCGCTATTGTGGTGTTGTATAGGGTGGTGGCAATGTCAATGTCACCAGCGGAGGGTATGTCGGTGAGAGGGAGGAGGGATTCAGAGAATAAAGGAAGATCAAGATCTTTTAGGTTTCAGCGAGGGTGATCAAGTTTGCGGAGAGGGGGGTAGCGTCGCAGGGGAGGAGAGGGCGGAGAAGGTCAAGAGGTGGTGGTCAGACAGAGGGAGTTCCAAGGTTGTGAGGTTAGAGAGGGAGCAAAGGCGGGTAAAGATGAGGTCAAGCGTGTGGCCTTGTTCGTGGGTGGGAGAGAAGGACCATTGGGAGAGCCCTAGGGAAGTGGTCAGGGAAAGAAGGTTGGAGGCAGCTGGGTGGGGAGTGTCAATGGGGATATTGAAGTCGCCCATGATGATGGTGGGATGTCAGCGGAGAGGAAGTGAAGTAGCCAGGTGGTGAAGTGGTCAAGGAAGAAGGCGATGGGTCTGGGGGGGTGGTAGATGATGGCTAGCTGGAGGTTGCAGGGGGAAAAGATTCGGACCGAGTGGGCTTCGAAGGATGGGACAGTGACGGAGGGGGGCAGGGGGATAGGGCTGAAGGCGCAGGAGTTGGACAGGAGTATGCCGACTCCACCGCCATGTTTGCCAGAGGGACGGGAGTGTGGGACAGGATGAGGCCGCCGTAGGATAGTGCAGCGGGGGAGGCCGTGTCGGAGGGGGTGAGCCAGGTCTTGATGAGGCCAAGGAATGACAGTTTCTTGGAGATAAAGAGTTTGTGGATGTCTGGGAGTTTGTTGCACACTGAGCGGACATTCCAGAGTGCGCCGGGTAGAGCGGTAGGTGGGGCATGGGTTGGGGGAATGGGTCTGATGTTGTTGGGGTTGCAAGGGCTAGTGGTGGTGAGGTTGCGAGGGTTGTCAATGGGTCGTGGGTGTGGGATGAAGGTGGTTGGGGGGATGTGATGGGGGGGCCAGGATTGGGGGAAGAATGAGCAGTAGGCAGAGGGTTAGCAGGTGGGAGCATGAGAGCTTACGAGGTGGGCGTGCTTGTTTGGTGATTGAGGATTGAAAGTGAATTAAAACGTCGGTGAAGTGGGTGAGGTGGTTCGGAAGGATGGAGGGTGAGAGCAGTTTTTCGTTGCTGGGAGGGGGTATAAGTGGGGTTAGTAGGAAGTGGAGAAGGATGGGAGTGAGAGTGAGGATTAGCGGGAACATTGCGTACGGAGAGCAGGGAGTGAGTTTAGCGGCAGGGGTCAGAAGCAGAGGGGGGAAAGTTGTGGTAGTGGGTGAATGGTCATCAGTGGGGAGCGGTCTCGGGATGAGGTGATGCCCGGGGATGAGATGCAAGGCAGGGGGTCGGATGGAGAGGCCGGATGGGGCAGTTGGGGGATCGGTCGAGGCAGTCGGGGTTGACTGAGGCAGTTGCGGGCTCGGGTGAAACAGTTGGGGGAAGATGGAACAGCTGGGGTCAGGTGAGGCAGCCAGAGGTCCGGTGAGGCAGCCAGAGGTCCGGTGAGGCAGCCGGAGGTCAGGTGAGGCAGCCGGGGGTCAGGTGAGACAGCCGGGGGTCAGGTGAGGCAGCCGGGGGTCAGGTGAGGCAGCCGGGGTCAGTTGAGGCAGCCAGGGGTCAGGTGAAGCAGCTGGGGTACAGATGAAGGAGCCAGGGGTGGGATGAAGCAGCCAGGGGGCAGATGATGCAGCCGGGGTGAGATGAAGCAGCCAGGGGTCGGATGACGAAGCGGCCGGGGGTCAGACGGTGAAGCAGCCGGGGGTCAGACGGTGAAGCAGCCTACATGGCTCAATATTTTAGAATAAGCAGAAATATCTGTTTTTTATATCTATACAAAGAGCATTTTACTGTTATTATAGAAAAATATTAGAATCGGAGAGTCCTCAGTGGTTGATACCTTTTAATGGCTAACTGACAAAATGGTAAATAATCGCAAGCTTTTGAGACTCTATGGCCTCTTCATCAGGGTAATAATGACACAAATTCTGAAGACACACATATAAACATAAGCAGGGTGGGATAATGCAGTAAATACAACAGTATTATTTCACCCTGTATTTGTATATATATATATGTGTCTTCAGAATTTGTGTCATTATCAGCCTGATGAAGAGGCCATAGAGTCTCGAAAGTTTGCTTTGCTTTTCTTACCATCTTTTCAGTTAGTCATTAAAAGGCCTGTTATCACACTTGTACTGCCTGATGTCTTTGGATGTTATCCATATTATAACTGAATAAAAGAAGAAATACCGGAATCCTTTCTGCTGGACATCTTTCTTACATAATAGATTTGTTTGGTTTACCAATTAAAGTGGTTGTCCTCGATTTTTAGGAAATTATCTCAACCCATTCATCATCTAGGATATTTTTACCTTCCTGGCAAGGATAAATTTTGCAATTCTGACCAGTGTCACTTTATGTAGTAATTAGTGATGGGCGAATCCTAAATTACTCGGAATCGCTTGACTCTAGCGAGTCCGAGCACAGGACTCGCTACTCGTTGCGAGTCTAGCGAGTCCAATGTTAATGAATGGGGAAGCGAGTAATAGCGAGTAGTGTGAGATTTACAAATCGCAGATGTGTCTCGGAAGCTTCAGCCTGAAGCAATCCTAGTTTTGTCATTTATTTGCATTGCTCGTTTACTTTGTAAGTAATCGCTGACTCGCACAGATAAGATCCTGTCTTCTCTGTGTTCTGGCTGCCCCAGCTCCAGGGTCCTAGAGCCTGCCTGCTGCCTGATGTAGCAGTGCTGAGATTGTTCTCAGTCTGCTCATTCCCTGTGTACAGACATGAATGTCTGTGCACAGAGATGATGTAGCAGAGCTGAGATTGTTCTCAGTCTGCTCATTCCCTGTGCATAGAGATCTATATATATGCACAGGGGATGTAGCAGAGAGGACATCGCGTTTTGGATTGCGTCGGACGGAAGAGGACTTTTTTAATTAAAGATGGAGTCCCTAATGGCTTTTTTTTTTATTTCTAATAAAAAATTTTCTTTGTGTTGTGTTTTTTTAAAACAATTTAATAGAAATTCATGGCGGTCATGTCTAATATTGGCGTGACCGCCATAAATTTCGGGCTTAGGGCCAGCTGATAATACAAAGCTGGCCCTAACCTCTTTATTACCCAGCGTGCCACCGCCACCAAGGCCGCTGGAAGAGCGGGGTTCAGCGCCAGAGGATGGCGCTTCAATGAACGCGCCATCGTCTGGGGCGGCTGCGGGCTGCAATTTGCAGCGGGGGGTGCCCAGAAAGCTTGGGCATCCCTGCGCTGCGTATTCCAGCCCCCAGCTGCTTAGCTGTACCTGGCTAGACATAGAAATTGCGCGGAGCCCCACGCATTTTTTTTAAATTATTTCATGAAATTCTGAGATTCTGACTCTGACTCTGAGACTCTGACTCTGAAATTCATGAAATAATTTTAAAAAAATGCGTGGGGCTCCGCGCAATTTCTATGTCTAGCCAGGTACAGCTAAGCAGCTGGGGGCTGGAATCCGCAGCGCAGGGATGCCCAAGCTTTCTGGGCACCCCCCACTGCAAATTGCAGCCCGCAGCCGCCCCAGAAGATGGCGCGTTCATTGAAGCGCCATCCTCTGGCGCTGAACCCCGCTCTTCCAGCGGCCCTGGTGGCGGTAGCACGCTGGGTAATAAAGGGGTTAATACCAGCTTTGTTATACAAGCTGGTATTAAGCCCGAGATTCTTAATGTCAGGCCACATTTGACCCAGCCACTAAGAATCTCCAATAAAGGGTTAAAAAAACACAGAGAAAAATTTTTATTTGAAATTAAAAAAAAGCCATTAGGGACTCCATCTTTAATTAAAAAAATCCTCTTCCGTCCGACGTAGTCCAAAACGCGATGTCCTCTCTGCTCATCCCTGTGAATAGATATAGATCTCTATGCACAGGGAATGAGCAGACTGAGAACAATCTCAGCACTGCTACATCATGTCTGTGAGCAGGCGGGCTCTAGGACCCTGGAGCTGCACAGAGAAGACAGCTGGACTCGGCTCGCAAAGAAACAGCAGTTACTTTGCGAGTTTCCCTGCTATCACTGGCACAGTAGCAGAGTCTAATGCAAACAATGGCAATCCTAGTTTTGTCAGCGTTTCTGACAAAACTAGGATTGATATTGATTTGCATTGGACTCGTGCGAGTAATCACTGGGAAACTCGCAGAGTACCGAGTCCTGCGAGTCCCTTACTACTCGCCGAGTAACGAGTCCTAGCGAGTAGATTCGCCCATCCCTAGTAGTAATAACTATGGTACGCCTCAATGGATACCAGTGATTATGAGATAATTTTGAAGACATATTGTACTTCTAGATACTTGTAGAGTTTGATCAACATATTTTGTGTTTATCTGTGAAAATATCAAAAATTTGGTGCAGTCCAATTTTTATGTCCTTAAACCAAAGATTTATGTCACACAAAATAGTTAATAAATAACGTTTCCCACATGTCTTCTTTCCATCACCACAATTTTTGATACATATTTTTTTTGTTAGGAAGTTATAAGTCAAATATAGCAGGATAAATATTCTCTTTAGTGGTAAAGTCCTACCCCACTTTCCAGAGAGAGATTAGGTTTATTCAGTATAGCTAGATCAGTTTTAAGAGGTTAAAACTTAACATTTAATAAAAAATACTAAAAGGACTAGAATGTTCAAAAATAATCATATATTGAAAGGTTTACTATGTATAACATCCTGACAAACACTTTCTAGAGAGGGAATCTAATAAAAACGCCATAATAAACAAATTCTGTCTAAATATGTAAAAAAGTACTGTAAATGATAGATAGCCACTATTTATATTCTGTTTTGGATAATAGGAAGCATCTATATAATAATAGAAACTCCTATACTATGGAGAGACATGGTTCTAACTAAGAACCTGCCCTCCTTGATGACCTCACAACCTAGGGGAGGAACTAAAGAGCTCCAGAATCCTCCCATCACTGAGGGTGAACTAGGAGAGAGGTGTGGAACGCATGCTTGCGTTCCACATAGACGCCGGAAGTGACGTCGTGGAACGATGGGCGCGTCATTTCCGGGGGCGGGGAACACCACATGATCGGGAAGTGCGGTCATAAAAGGCTGCAGTAGCTGCCGCGGCGGTGTTCTTCAACATACAGACCACTGAGCTATGCTGGGTGAGTGCCCAGGGGGCTGTAGCACCCAGGGGGGACTGGTACTATGCATGTGAGTATCGGTGCTTTGCACCATATGACATATACAAAGATAGTAACATTTAATGTCTTATTTGTAGAGACATATACCATCACAAGGGGCACCTAGGATTAGGACCCCACTAAGAACTGAGCCACACAACCCCTGATGAGGATACCATATCCGAAACGCGTAGGGAGTGGAGCATGGTGGTAACAAATGAATGATATTGAGAGTTCAGCACCAGGCTGTCATTGGTAAAAGGACGTCCTGGAATGAAGGAACTCAATTTGTCTCTTGCTTGGATGGAAGAAAGCTGGTGAGACCTTTCCTGTATATAGGGGAAGGGGCTTTTTCACTTTTCCATGTGCAGGTATATGTGCCAGTAGGATATAAGGTGGTGAAAAAATGACACCAGCATATCTGAAACGGACATAAGGTTTGAAGGTGGACTGTATTAAGGGGCAGGACGAGCTCTATAGATAACACCTTCAAATGACTCATAACTCTTAGTATAATAACAGAGTTTTTTAAGTTGTGACACTTGGGGCACGGCGGGTTGTCACGTGTATAGTATGTGTGGACATTCTAGTCCTTTTAGTATTTTTTATTAAATGTTAAGTTTTAACCTCTTAAAACTGATCTAGCTATACTGAATAGGAAGTTATAAGGGTTCAAAGTTCTTCAGCAATTTCTCATTTTTCCAACAAAATTTACAAAAACATTTTTTAGGGACCGCATCACATTTGAAGTGACTTTAATGAGCCTTTGTGACAGAAAATACCAAAAATGACACAACTTCAAAAACTGCACCCCTCAAACTGTTCAAAACCACATTCAAGAAGTTATTAACTGTTCAGATGTTGCACAGGAACTAAAGAAATGCGAAAGGAAAAAATGAAAATTTTACTTTTTCACACAACAGTTTTTTTTAGTCCCATATTTACTTTTTCACATGAATAAGAATGCACCATACAATTTGTTGAGCAATTTCTCCTTAGTACTCCAATCAGGGCCGCCGTTAGGGCCTTACAGTAAGGGGCCCGCCAATCACTGGAAAGGGTGTGGCCACAGGGGGGGCCCAGGAGTGCTGATGGGGGACATGGCCATTTTGAGCAATGAGGCCCGCCCACCCCCTCCGCCAGCACGCATGCTGAGTCATCGATACAGATTGAAGCTGTGTCTGGAGCTCGGGCGCCTGCCTGCCCCTCCTACCCGCCCAACCGCCGGCCTCTGTGGAGCTGGTCCAGCCGGGCTCCGGGCTGCTGCTTTGTGTGCGCCGCCTGTCAGGAGGGGGAGACGTGCGGGGTCGGGTCAGGTCGACTCTGCGCGCTGCAGCGGCTGCACCGCCGGACTCCACGATGTTACCCGTTGAGCTCCCCCTGCAGCCGCAGGCGCTGGTGCAGCAGGGACAAGGGATGTGTGGCAAGATGAGGGAAGAGGCCAGCCAGGAGCAGAGCAGCACAGCCAGAGCTAGGTGAGTGACCGGAGTGGAGCACAGATGACTGAGTGTGTGAGCAGGACAGGTGGGTGACGGGGGGGAAACAAGTGAGTGTGAGAGGGGGCCGCTCACAGGTGAGTGACAAGGGGTACAGGTGAGTGACGGGGAAACAGGTGAGTGACGGGGAAACAGGTGTGTGTGAGAGGGGGCACAGGTGAGTGTAAGGGAGGCAGGTGAGTGATGGGGTAAACAGGTGAGTGAATGAGAGGGGGCGGCTCACAGATGACTGACGGGGGGCAAACACGTGTGTGACGGGGGGACAGGTGAGTGTGAGGGGCAGGTGAGTGACGGGGGGAAACAGGTGAGTGAGTGTGAGAGGGGGCACAGGTGAGTGACAGGGGGACAGGTGAGTGTGAGGGGACAGGTTAGTGATGGGGAAACAGGTGAGTGAGTGTGAGAAGGGGCACAGGTGAGTGACAGGGGGACAGGTGAGTGTGAGGGGGCAGGTGAGTGACAGAGAAACAGGTGAGTGAGTGTGAGAGGGGGCACAGGTGAGTGACAGGGGGAACAGGTGAGTGAGTGGGGGCAGCTCACAGGTGTTGCTCTGAAAACAATGTGTCTGGCAGCCCCAGGTTTAAAGTCTGTTCACACTGTGCGCTTTATTTGCGCTTTTTTGCACAGACACTTTTTGCAGCGTTTTGCACCCATGCAAAAAGTGAAAAAAAGCCCCATAAAAAATGCGGTGCATTCACACATCACGTTTTTATGATCGCTGGTGAGCTGTCACATAGGCAGACTCACCAGCAATCAGCTGGTAACCAGGGTAAACATCGGGTAACTAAGCAGAGCGCTGCGCTTAGTTACCCGATATTTACCCTGGTTACCAGCTCTCATTGTGTACTGTGCAGCGCTGGGAGGTCGTTGATCTTCTTGGTCTCCCACTGTCACACACACCGATGCTGGCCGCCCAGCGGGAGACCAACGATTGAAAAATGGTCCCGGCCATCCTCCAATAATCAGCGAGCTGATCGCTGATCGTTGCTGGATGTCACACGCAGCGGCATCGCTATGAGGTCACTGCAACATCAGAAAACCGGTGACGTTGCAACAATATCGTTAGCGATATTGTTTCATGTAACGGGGCTTTTAGTTCCTCAGCCCCTGGCATTCATTCATTCAGCACCATCATCTCTATCGTTCTGTGGCTGCGCCATTCTGTGCGCAATTCTCCTGGTTCAGTGTTCTTATGTCTTTAGTTTCTGGCAATCAGTGATTCAGTGTCAGTTATTGGTAGTCAGTTTTATAGTCCCTAGTATCCAGTTAGGTTTGCAATGCTGTGTGATGAAAACCAGCTGCATACATGATGTTCCCACCTCCACACTTTACTTTGGTTGGTGTTTTGGGGGGTGATTTCCTTTTGGTTGCAATTGTGATGGGGTTCGGCAGGGGGAGGGGCCCGGGCCACCCTGCCGAGAAGCAGCCACTCCTGTCAGTGCTGCTGCGCTGTTCCTGACTTCCTGTACTTTGCAATACAAGAATCCAGGAAGCGCTTGGCTCTGCCCCCTCCTGTCTCAGTGAAGCTGCTGTGCCGATCTCTTATCTCTGGCTCTCCTGATACAGTGTGATGTGATCCTGCCCGGTCTCTGCAGAAGGTAGATTAGCAGGTGAGAGCAACATCTGAATGTTTATCTGCCTCCCCTCTTCCTCCCTCTGTTCAGTGACCAACAGTGTCTGTAGATACCGATCTGCCAGGAAAACCTTGGAATCTGGGAGGGGGGATGATAGATGGTAGGGGGTGAGGGGGATGATAGATGGGGATAGGGGCTGCCACAGAAGCTGTCACATACAATGTGAGCAGTGGAGGAAGCATTTGGAGCAGCTTTTTTTTGTTGAAGGCATGCAGCAAAGCCCATATATATCTAGCAGGATGGAGACCATATATACAGCGTTATGGAGGACATATATACAGCAGGATGGAGGACATACATATAGCTGGATGGAGGACATGTATATAGCAGGATGGAGACCATCTATACAGCAGGATGGAGGACATATATACAGTAGGATAGAGACCATATATATAGCTGGATGGAGGACATATATAAACAGCTGGATGGAGGACATATATAGCAGGATGGAGACCATATATACAACAGGGTGGAGGACATATATACAGTAGGATGGAGACCATATATATAGCTGAATGGATACCATACATATAGCTGGATGGAGACCACATATACAGCAGGATGTAGACCATATATATAGCAGGATGGAGGACATATATACAATAGGATGCAGACCATATATATAGCTGGATGGAGACCATATATACAGCAGGATGTAGACTATATATATAGCAGGATGTGATACCATATGTATAGCAGGATGGAGGACATATACTATATATAGCAGGATGGATGACCATATATGCAGTAGGATGGGATACCATATATACAGCAGGATGTGAGACCATATATATACAACAGGATGTAGACCATATATGAAGCAGGATGTGACAGCATATATATATCACAGGATGGAGATCATATATATAGCAGGATGGAGACCATATATATAACAGGATGGAGACCATATATACAGCAGGATGGGAGACCATATATACACCAGGATGCAGGGGTATAACAACGGAGGTCGCGACGGGACCCGGAGCTACAGGGGCACACGCCCTCCAGCCGCTGACCCCAGCGCCTGCTTCACATGGATGTGCATCCCTGAGGGGGGGCCCAGGTCCAAATTTCGCACCAGGACCCATCGAACTCTAGTTACGCCACTGATTCCCAATAATGAGGTAGCAAAGTTACTATTGTCTTCGTTTGGCCTGTGTTCAGGGGTATCCTTTTTTTCAAAGGTGCACAAAACTATAGTTGACCGCACCTTTGTGCACATCTAAAAAGACGCGTAAAAAGATGGACCCTGCCGTATCACAGGCCAGATGGGAGTTCAAAGTGACTCCATCTGCCTGATTACATTGTATTTTCCAAAGCAAATTTTGTCTGAATCAGATATTTTATGCCACTTACTTTGTGGTATAAGTGATTAGGCGGCTTTATTTATTTTTTAGATTTGTCTACTATCACACTAAAATAAAGTCTTTTTACATCAACAAATTTTGAGGGCTATAGTTTTCTTATTTTTCTGCTGACTGAGATATGTTAAGGCTTGCAGGAGGAGTGGGAGTTTTTATAGGCACCATTTTGGGCCACATAATGGTTTTTGATTGCTTTTTATCTCATTTTTGTGAGGCAAAATCAAGAAGAAACAGCAGTTCAGGAATTTTAGTTTTCTTTTTCATTTTTATGCCATTCATCGTGTCATAAAATTGATAAGACAGCTCTTCTTTGGGTGAGAACAGTGCACTTTTAATTCAAATATTAAAATGCAGTGGTAGGTCTGATGTGTGTCAGCATCTTCTTACATCCTCTTTGGGGCTACCAGAAAAAGCCAGTGCAGTCACTTAGGAAATGAATGGATCAGTGGTCAGGTAGAGCACGAGCTCCAGTCTTATGGGGATAAAAGTGCATCATGCTGCCGATCAGTACAAGTTTCAGTAGTCAACCCCCAACCAACTAATAAGTTATCACTTATCCTACGGAGAGGTGATTACTTGTTTTCACCCGAGAAGACCTGTAAGTTCATCTTTGATACTGAATGTCCCCACACAGGGATAAGATAAACATCTAAACATTTAATCTCTAATGCAAATAAATAATCTCCTAATTAATATCAGAGAGTACACATGACCTGCATACACAATACAATCCACTATACAAAGACCAATAATACCACTTACAAGGGGCAAATACATCCCCACCATGACCGAACCACTTATTGTCACCACATGACCATATAATACAACACTATGACAAGACTTGATATTACTACCACCTAGTAACCGAATAGTACCACATATAAGAGCGAAATACCACCAAACTGTGGCTAAACTAAATATTACTATCACATAGTGACTGAAAAATACCATATACAAGGACAAATACCACCACACCATGTCCAGACCACATATTAACACCACATGATGATCAAATAATACAACATACAAGGGACAAATACTGCTACACAATGACCAGACCACATGATATCACCACATAGTAACATAATACACTGCTGATCATGAATAGAAACCACAATACTAATAACACTAATGTTACCACAATTATACACTGGAGCTCTGTAAATAGTGTATAGTGTGCAGGCAATACAGTGATTACCGGTGACATAATAGACAAGAGCTCTGTGTATAGTGTCAGTGTACAGGTAATATAGTGATCTTCAGTCACATTATACTCTAGAGCTTTGTATATATTGTATAGTGTAAGTATACAGGAAATATATTGACTAACCAGTGATGTATCTAGTTAAAGTCATTCATGTTCACTTTTCTTCTTCATCAGGGGAAGATTGCTATCATGTCTCTTCCAGAGAGGACCCATCTTCGTAGAAAATTCCACAAAGACATCTATAACTGATCACTTTTAAAGCACATTCCCCAGTTTTTCCCCAAATTAACACTACACTGTGCCAGACAACGTCAAAAAGCGACATAGTGTAAAGTGCAAAAACACTTAAAAATATTTAATGAAGCATGTTTGCTCCTTTTTTGGTGAATGGAATTAACTTTCTTAAACATGCATTGTAGACAAATAAAATCTTCACCAAAAATGCATGAAAAAAGCAGCAAACCCTGCTTTTTTGTGCGCCGTTTCTTTATTACAAGGAGAATAGATTTTGAAAGCAGAAAAAAGCAGCAAAAAAGCAGTGTGTGAGCACAGGACCTCCCTTTTGTTCTCCCCATGGAAAACAGCGTCCTCATCGTACAATATATTAGAGCTTTAATAATGTCCACCATTTTGTGCTGAAGAAAAAAAAGGGGTTGTTGTTCCAGAGTCTGGTAAAATAATTCTTTCTTTATTTTTCGTCCATTAAAAACGTACAAAAATTACAATAGTTGCATAGACAGGGCTGGGGAGCAACCACTGTAACTATTACTCCCCCGCCCTGCATAGTATTCCATATCCTGTAATAATGTTAAAGGGGTTGCCCGGTCTATAACGAAATGTCTGGAGTCACTCTGTGTGGCTGCAGACCTTTGAATCCTCCAAGGACACACACACTGTGAGCTGCAAGAATTCGTTAGTGTCTGCGCCAAGTATGATGATCAATTATACGATATGCATACTCCCAGCTAAAACCCATTTAGTGAAAGTGGCCTCACTTGGTACACTTGCATTAAGCAAGGCAGCATCCACTAATCAGGCTCTGACCTGGAGTATGCATATCACATACTTGACTGACATTGCCGTTTGCAGACACCAACAAACCTTCGCAGCGCACAGTGTGGGCGCTATTATATTTCACAATACTGCAGTCACACAGAGTGACTGGAGACTTTTCATAATAGACTGGACAAGCCTTTTAATAATATAGCGAACCCTGGTTGCTTTATTTAATAATGCCCACCATATGGAACCCCTTTACCACAGGATGGGGGGCATTATTAAATGCCCTCTTTCCTGCTCTCCTATGTTCTTGCATCCTAAAGAATCTACAGAGATGATAAAAAAATTATTCTTACCAGCATGCCACTTACTCTTGCTTCTTCAAAGGCCAGCAGCTGACATCATCACATAGCCATGACAGTGACATCACTGCTGACATCAGCTGCCTTCTTCTGATAGGCCAGTGATCATTAAAATGGTTGGCAACATATCAGAGGCCAGGAGTTACTGTCAGGTGCTGATGTTAGCTTCTATACTATCGGCCATTAGCCATTTAAATGACTGCAGAACAGTTATGAGTGGTCCCCCTATACATCTCACTTGGGGCCCACCAAGGACCAGAGCCCACAGTAGCATTGTCCAGTGTCATGGTCTTCATTTCAGTTGCATTAAAAGTTCAGCATTATATTAATTTGGTCATTGAACCAACGAGACAGTTATATCACTATAGTGCACCAGGAGCTGTTTTTCAACATGCAAATGTCTAGCAGCTTATTGTTCATGATACTATGAGCAGCCAATATGGTCTGTATGTGATACCAGGGCCTCCAGTGTCTCCTGACTTGTAACCCTTAGAGCACATCTGGGATGTCATTGGTTGGCAATTGCAAAGGGAGCTGCAAGCAGTGAAACTTGATGATTTCATTGCCAAAATGTATTAAAGTGAATCTGTCATCTTAAGAATCCATATGTAACTATTATCATTTTCTGATTCCTTTCTCTAAGTTCTCTCTATTCATGTATTTCTATTATTTATGCTTCCCTCCTATCCTCTGTAAACTTCAAAATAAAAGATTAATTCCATCTGTCAATCACAGTGAGCTCTCAGCTGCCCATTCCCCAAGGAATGAATATTCATGCATCATTACACTGTCCTGCCCTCTTGTGATCTGTTATGCTTTTTGACTTATTGCAGAGTCTGCAGACAAAGCAGAAAGTAGGAGGAGGTGTGTGATCTTAGCTGAAGCACTGAACTCGTCATGTCATTGTGTGTATCTGAGGCATGTGTGTAGTATGTGCTGTCTGAGATATTTATATGTGATCATAAGAACATTTGATCATTTCCTCAGCAGATACACACATTAAACGTATCTAGGAAAACCAATGTCCATATAATAGAAATCTCTATCAGATAACATACAGCCCTGAGGAAGAATAGTACACGAAACGTACGTTGGCGGTGGGGGTACCAGGACCGAGGCCACAGGCAGTTTATATACCAGGTATGTGAGATAAGAGGGACAACTATAGTTGAAGCACGGAGGTGGTGCTGTGCACATGTAACCTGAGTTAAGGGGTTGCTAGCACACATGTGCATAGTGCATAGTATGAGTATTAGAGCCACAGGATCATATATAAAAAAGCGTGCAGTCACTCTGTGACAATTAAATAGTATCCCTTTGTTACCTGGTATCACTAGCTATTATATCAAATGATGAATACTGTATAAATGTTTGTATAATAATCTTAGTCCTGGACCTGGTTATGAATTATTTGTAGTTATTTGGGTACTTTTTTATGTAATTATTTTAACGTTTTTTATGAATTAAATGAAATATGACTAATAAAGTAATCACTTAATGAATAAGAAATTGTACTCATCATTCATCTAAGATCCCTTTTTGAGGGAAGTCTGGGTGGTTTTGAAATGGTGATTGTGTAAAGGTGAGACATAATAATTGGTGGACTATTGAGGTAACATACAGTGCAGGACAAAACACCCCCTCCCTCCCAGCACAGAGCACAGAGGGGAGGGACAGAACACCAGCTTGGGTGGGTGTGGATATTTTAATAACACTTTTACAGCTGGACTATTCAGATGTGAAATTAATGGAGAGGACGAATGCACCAGCTTCCTGCAGGGTCTGAAAAGGCTTATAACATGAAAAGAAATGATTTTACATGTTTTTAAAACGGCTGCCCAGGCACTATTCAAGGGTAATATTAGTATCATACAGAACAATCTTCAGACAATCTAATATATAAAGCTGAATGTGTGTGTGTATGTGTGTATATCCGGGATTGGCATCTCCACCGTTGCAACTACAGCCACAAAATTTTGCACAGTCACACGTCTGGACCCCGAGAGCGTCATAGGCTATGTTGTGAGGCGAAATTATAACCCCGCGCGTTTCCAGTTCACCAAACAATTTTGGCCTTATCTACATAATGGGGAAAAAGTGAATGGAAAAGTGTTGGAGGAAAATCGACAGCTGTCAGCTATAGCCACAAAATTTTGCACAGTCATACGTCTGGACCCCGGGAGCGTCATAGGCTATGTTGTGAGGCGAAATTATAACCCCGCGCATTCCAATTCACCAAACAATTTTGCCCCTATCTACATAATGGGGAAAAAGTGACAGTTACCAGTTGACAGTTGTGAATGAGAGGGGTTTAATGATAGTGCCAAAGACTAACAGCACATACCAGCATATAGTCACTAAGGTGGGGCCCCAACATGAGATATTCACCACGCACGGGGACATGTATAACACACCACGTGCACACAAAGAGTAACAGCAAGTGTACAGTCGCTAAGGTGCAGCTCCAACATTGGATACTCACCACGCACCCGAACAAACACACACGCACCACAAAGAGACACACACAACACAGAGACACACACACACCCACGGACACACACACACACCCTATAGCGACACATGCACTCACCCCACAGGGACACACACACACCACAAAGAGACACACACAACACAGACACACACACCACACAGACCCCCCCACAGGGACACACACACATAGCCACCCTATAGGGACACATGCACTCACCCCACAGGGGCACACACACCACAAAGAGACACACACACACACACACACACACACACACACACCACACAGGCCCCCCCCACAGGGACACACACACCCTATAGGGACACACGCACTCACCCGACAGGGACACACACACACACACACACACACACCACAAAGAGACACACACAACACAGAGACACACACACCCCACGCAGACACCCCTCCCCCACAGGGACACACACACATACACACCCCATAGGGACACATGCGCTCACCCCACAGGGACACACACACACACCACTAAGAGACACACACAACACAGATACACAAACACACACCACACAGACTCCCCCCCACAGGGACACACACACATACACACCCTATAGGGACACATGCACTCACCCCAAAGGGACACACACACATCACAAAGAGACACACAACTGAGACACACACCACACAGACCCCCCCCAGGGACACACACACATACACACCCTATAGGGACACATGCACTCACCCCACAGGGACACACACATACACACACCCCAGGGACACACACACCACACAGACAGACACAGATGTGCACAAATCACCTCACACAACTCGCCTCATACGTGTGCTATCTTTAATTTCCAAACATAAACATCTGACTAAAAACAGCCAATGTGCAACACATGTGCCATATAGGGAATTAAGGCAGATGTCAGTCACATGAGCTGTCTATTATGTTTATGTGTGAGGTCACATATACTGCCCGGCCAGTGGGAGGGTTTACTGTTGGCTGGAGAGTTATTAGGCTGCCTATAGCAATCAATCACAGCTCAGCTTCTATTTTCCTGCACACAACACAGACACACACACCACACAGACCCACCTCACAAGGACACACACATATAGCCACCCTATAGGGACACATGCACTCACCCCACAGGGACACACACACACCACAAAGAGACACACACACACCACACAGACCCCCCCGACAGGGACACACACACATACACACCCTATAGGGACACATGCACTCACCGCACAGGGACACACACACACCACAAAGAGACGCACACAACACAGATACACACACACCACACAGACCCCCCCACTGGGACACACACACATACACACCCTATAGGGACACATGCACTCACCCCACAGGGACACACACCACAAAGAGACACACACAACAGAGACATACACCACACAGACCCCCCCCCACAGGGACACACACACATACACACCCTATAGGGACACATGCACTCACCCCACAGGGACACACACATACACACACCCCAGGGACACACACACCACACAGACAGACACAGATGTGCACAAATCACCTCACACAACTCGCCTCATACGTGTGCTATCTTTAATTTCCTAACATAAACATCTGATTAAAAACAGCCAATGTGCAACACATGTGCCATATAGGGAATTAAGGCAGATGTCAGTCACATGAGCTGTCTATTATGTGTATGTGTTAGGTAACATATACTGCCCGGACAGGGGGAGGGTTTACCGTTGGCTGGAGATTTATTAGGCTGCCTATAGCAATCAATCACAGCTCAGCTTCTATTTTCTTACAGGTAATTACAGCCGGGTAGTACAGCTAGTAATGAATAATATCAATGATATCATACCAAGGTGTGTAAGTGTAAACACTTTTGTGCATGGTGTTTCTGCTTGAATAATTTGAGATGTTTATATAACATTGCTTCATTTTTTTCAACACTTGCATATTATTAATATGTCTTAATGATCGTGTGATTTTCATATTTGCATGACTTTTTTTTCTTGGTTTTACAATTTCATTGTTGAGGAGTATATGATTGTACAGCATGATTGCACCTGGGAATTCTTTAGTAAAATATGAAGTTGCTAAATTAAAGAATTTTTTACAAATATTCTCGACATCTATTTTTATCATCACATTAAATATGGGATATTACAGCAATTTTTGTCTGGATAAATCTGGAACTTTTGGATTGTTGAATAGTTTTAAAAAACACTAAGTGTACACCATAGCATACAAAGTGTAGGTATTTTATATACATTTCTAGAAAGGGACCTATATAGAGAACAGCCAATAAATTAAAGTGATAAGAGAAACATGGTCTGTATTTATATAAAATGTTAAAGTTTATATAACATAATGGTCATGTATTCCATAGTCTGTTAATGATACAAAATGTAAAAGTACTGTACGTGTGCTCTGGTAGTTATATGTGTTATTGGGTCCACATGAAAATGAACATAAACGTTGTGTTGAAAAGCTTTTACAATCACTAGATTGTTTTATTCATATGTTTCTTATAACTTTTGATTACTTTAAGTACATGTACAAAAATAACTTTATTTTAATCTTTCAAGTATTTTGTTTGTCCCCAAAAAGGATTTCCCTGTATCCAGAACTGCTTAAGCCCTTTAACTGAACCAAATAACTTAAGGAGGGTTTAATGTCAGACACGGCAGTTTACACCAATTTAGGTTCTTGTTTATTTTCTGTTTCTTTCATTTCTTCTAAATCTCAGGAGTTTACATATTCTGGAAATTGCATTTAAAAAATAAACAATCTTTAAAAGTTGTGATTGTTATCAGGCATAAACTAAGACGCTTTTGCTTTAAGTTGAAATGTATTTTGTATCATGTTTGTGCCATGTCTGTTAAGAAGAGCCAACATATAGTCCTCAACATTGTAATTGTAACACCAAGAAAAAAGTTTTGAATTTGGAATAACATATTTGATAGAAATGTCATTGATATGCTAATTATGATAAAGATGAAAAATAATATTCAACATCACAATTTATTTGGCATTGAGCAGGACTCAAGGCTGAAGAAGACAGCCATTGTCCTCCATTGCTCCATTTCAGTCTCTGGGTTCCTTCTGGAGACCACATAGAAAACATCATGAAGATGCTTTCTGTCACGAGCTCTGGTGTTTTGCTATATTGGAGGAGTTTGTAGTGTTTTTCCATTTGTATCTATTTTCCTTTAGTCTGTCTCCCTCACCTTGTGTTATACTATTGCAGTGGTGCACACTAACTAGGGTTAAGCTAGGGTCAGACTTGGTTTTGGACCCACGTTTCCAGGTAGCGCTAATACCAGACAGTTTTCATGGCAAGCGTTATATGCGGCATATGCGGTAAAATTTTCAGATCCTGATCCGGTTTTGAGCTGTTAAAAACCTCAAAACTGGATCAGGAACTGCTCACCATAGGAGCCCATTATAGTGCAATCCGGTTACCGCTTGCGGATCTGCAGCCTGCGGTAAAATTCATGCAGGCTGCAGTCTTCACAGCGGTTAGGCAACCGCAGCGGGGATTTCTATAATGGGCTCCTATGGGAGCCGATGCGGTTGCCGCAAGGCATATGTCAATGCATGTGGCAGCCGTATGCTTTGTTCATCCCTGCTGCCCGCGAAAGCAGGGATGAACAAAGCATATGGTAACCGCATTGCTCTGGATTACATATCCAGAGCAATCCGGTTACCGCATTCCGGTTTTAAGAACAGATTTGGACACAAAAATGTGTCTGAAGGCAATTGCGGTTACCTTTCCAAATGTGACCCCAGCCTAATAGATACAGAGCTTTACCCAACACTGCCTGTGCAGAAAGGTGTCAGCATCACACTTATGTCTGTTGTGTTCAACTTGTACTTATTCTGCAGTGAGAGCAGAGCAGGTTGTCATTATATCTCAGACAAGAGTAGTACAGAAGAGGTTACACTTATAAGTGCTACTACCCTCCAGAAGAAATGTGTTTTAGTCAAAAACTGTAGTTCTTTCCTTGTATATCACACTAAAGTTTGAAGGGCAGGAATAGACTTGCCCCAATCCCACCCACTCTCCATCCATTTTGGTAGAGGTGGCTGAGACAAAGATGCACAACTTCTAAGTTGCACAACAATTTTGCACTAGCAGAAGATGTTTTATGCTACAAAAAGAAATTTAAACACTCTTATCAATTGGTTCTTACTGGATCTAAACCTTTTTAACAAGGAATATCTTTTTTGCTCACTAGCTGGGTACTTTGTTTTCACAAGGACAAAGCCCTCTTCTTTCTGCACCTGTCAGTCATTGTTATTTTGTTTATAATAATTTATATTTGTATTCTGTATGTAAACTCTTTTCACATCTACAGCACCATGAAATAATGCTGTAAATATAAATAAATAATAATAAATATAATAATACCCACCAGTCACACTCATGAGGATGAGCATTGGGGGGTGGACCATCTGGGCCGTAACAGCAATTGCAATCTGGAGGAGCAAGCCTGGATGACCACTGAGTTTTCTGCTAGTGCCACTGGAAGTGGAAATAGAGTCCGTGGAGCCTCGATTAAGAGTCTCAAACACGGGACTAGCCAGACTCCATTTGCATATTCAAATTTCCAGGGGGCAATGCATCATGGATTTCACTGTGTTTGAGCGCTTTAGCAGTGTTTTCCTTGACTGGTCTCCCTGAGATCAGTGAGTGCTTTGTGGAAGTGGAAATAGGCTTAGCTGGAAGGTGCCCACCAGGTGCAGCCCCAAGCCATAGCAGCTGAATCCAGGGGTCGGCACTTACAGACAAGAAGAGTCACTAAATAGGTGCGGCTGGAGTGGCTGATGCTGGCAGGCGATGGGACTCAGTGGTAGCAGGTAGATGCAGGCTGGAGCATGCTGATAAAGGCACGGTAGATGCAGGCTGTTATTCGGCGCAGTGGGTGCAGACCAGAGCAGGCTGGAGAAGGCACAATAGGCTCTCATTGCAGAGCGAGTGCTCTTAAGCCCTAAATCTAGAGTCACGCAGATTGAGGGCATCAGAGCATGTTGCAGTAAGCACTGTGAACCCATATAGATAACAAGAATGCGCATGACCTGAAATGACAGGGCCACAGTGTCATACCTGGAAGTTACGCACAGATTTGGAATGCTGGGAGCACGCATTGGAAGCAGGACATCACGCCTTTCGGGGCGTGATACACAGAGCAAGGGAGGTAGATGGAGGATGAGAGAACACCCACAGTGCCTACATTCTTTGGAAGTACACTGAGCTGTAGGCTGATTTTCTGCTAAGGGAAAAGAAGAAAAAAAAAAAAGCTTTAAATCTGATTTTCTAGCGAGTGTGGCGAGCTGAGTGTGACAGAGCGCAAGTGCGACAGAAGTAAGTGTGTGACTTGTGATTCAGTGAGGAGGTGTTTGGGAATCCTGCAACAAATACCTGTGTGAATTGCTGACTGTTTTTTTTTTTTTTTTTTTTTTTTTACCTTTTTAATTTTATTGGGCTTTCTTAACTTTCTTTTCTCTCTACAAGTTTATAGTCTCTTATTTTACTACCTGTAAGTTAAAGGGTTAACTACTTTGCACTTAAAACCTGTGGTGTAGCTATACTTACAAGGGTTTAATTAAGGGTGGGGGTGCATAATTAAGGGTTTATAAGAGGCAGCTGGTTGGGGCTTCCAGTCCTTTGGAAGTACACTGAGCTGTAGGCTGATTTTCTGCTAAGGGAAAAGAAGAAAAAAAAAAAAGCTTTAAATCTGATTTTCTAGCGAGTGTGGCGAGCTGAGTGTGACAGAGCGCAAGTGCGACAGAAGTAAGTGTGTGACTTGTGATTCAGTGACTTTGGATTAAGGGAGTTTGGAAGGGAGGATTTACTGAATTGCTGGTTGTATTTAATTAATACTTTGCATTTCTTTTTACTTATCATTTCTGTCTGGTGCAATCCCCATTAGGAAATGAGCTCCATGATTGGCAATGCCATCCAGTGTACATCTTGCCACATGTATGCATTCCTTGACCAGCCGGTCGAGGGTGCATACTGCTGTGTGAGATGTGAGTACGTTGTGCATTTGGAAGCCCAGATACTGGATCTAAATGAACAACTGACAACGCTGAGATCCATAGACAATATGGAAAGGAGTCTGCTGCTCACTGAACAGCTGCTCAATGGGATAGATGTGGGGGAGGATGGTAGTATGGAGCTGCAGGACCATGAGGTAGCCAGCTGGGTGACAGTTAGAAGGCGGGGTAGAGGGAAGAGTGCCAGGGAGGCTAGTCCTGATCTGGCACACCCCAATAAATTTGCTATGTTGGCAGATGAGGGGGGTATGAGTTCAGGGATAGCACTGCTGCAGCAGGGCATGACCTCTGAAAGCCAGAAGAGTGTCTGCTCCAGTAAGGGGGAAAACAGGAGAGAAGGGCAGGCCAGACAGGTGCTGGTAGTGGGGTACTCAATTATTAGGGGAATAGATAGGGCAATCTGTCACAAAGACAGGGATCTTTGAACAGTATGCTGCCTACCTGGCGCTCGAGTCCGTCACATCGCTGACCGGGTTGACAGATTACTGGGAGGGGCTGGTGAGGACCCAGCGGTCATGGTGCACATTGGCACAAATGACAAAGTTAGAGGTAGGTGGAAGGTCCTTAAAGATGATTTCAGGGAATTAGGCTGCAAGCTTAAGGCAAGGACCTCCAAGGTAGTATTCTCTGAAATACTGCCTGTACCACGTGCCACACCAGAGAGGCAAAGGGAGATTAGGGAGATAAATAAGTGGCTCAGGAATTGGTGTAGGAAGGAGGGGTTTGGGTTCCTGGAGAACTGGGCCGACTTCTCTGTTGGCTACAGGTTCTATGCTAGGGACGGGCTGCACCTCAATGGGGAGGGTGCAGCTGTGCTGGGGGAGAAAATGGCTAGAAGGTTGGAGGAGTGTTTAAACTAGGAATTGGGGGGGAGTGTATTCATTGTATAGGAGGGGAAGATGGTGTAAATAGTAACCTGGGCACATGTAATAAAATTGGGGTGGCATGGGGGGTGGGGTTAGAACAGTCAATCTAGTAGGAAGGAATAGAGGTAAAGAGAGATGCATAAAGTGCATGTACACTAATGCCTGAAGCCTCACCAACAAAATGGAGGAATTAGAATTGATTTTGTTGGAAAATAATTATGACATGGTGGGGATATCGGAGACATGGCTGGACGAGAGCCATGACTGGGCTGTTAATTTACAGGGCTATTGTCTGTTCAGAAATGACCGCACAAATAGGCGAGGAGGAGGAGGTGTATGTTTATACGTAAAATCATCCTTAAAACCCATCTTGCGTGATAATATAGGTGAATCTAATGGAAATGTAGAGTCCCTGTGGGTGGAGATAAGGGGAGGGGGAAAAAATAATAAATTACTGATAGGGGTTTGTTATAAGTCCCCAACAATAATGGAAGTGGAGGAGAATATTCTCATAAAGCAAATAGATGAAGCAGCGACTCAGGGAGAAGTCATTATTATGGGGGACTTCAACTACCCTGAAATACATTGGGGATCAGAAACCTGCAGTTCCAGCTAGGGTAATAAGTTTTTGAAAACTATGAGAGACAATTACCTTTCACAACTGCTTCAGGACCCAACAAGAAAGGAGGCACTGCTGGACCTAATATTATCCAACAGGCCGGACCGCATATCAAATATACGGGTTGGAGGTCACTTGGGTAATAGTGATCATAACTTAATAAGCTTTCAAGTATCCTTTACTAAGACGTGTAGTAGAGGGGCTACAAGGACACTAAACTTCAGGAAGGCAAATTTCCAACGGTTGAGAGATGATCTTAGTGCAATAAACTGTGACGATGTCCTGAGACATAAAAGTACACAACACAAATGGGAGACGTTTATTAGCATCCTGAATAGGACCTGTGCACAATATATACCCTATGGGAATAAGCATGCTAGAAATAGGAGGAAACCACTATGGCTAAATAAAGCGGTAAGAGATGCAATATGTGACAAAAAGAAAGCATTTAGGGAATTAAAGCAAGTAGGTAGTGATGAGGCATTAAATAAATACAGAAAATTAAATAATATTTGTAAAAAGCAAATCAAGGCAGCAAAGATTGAGACAGAGAGACTCATTGCCAGAGAAAGTAAAAAGAATCCCAAAATATTTTTTAACTACCGTATATACTCGTGTATAAGCCGAGTTTTTCAGCAGTCCCCCCTCGGCTTATACACGGGTATATACGGTAAATCATTTTTTTTTCAGAGTGAAAACTAGTATGATACAGCGCCCCCCCCGTGGAATCCCCCCCCCGTATATACAGCCCCCCCCGTGGTATCCCGCCCCCCCCCCGTATATACAGCCCCCCGTGGAATCCCCCCCCCCCCCGTATATACAGACCCCCGTGGTATCCCGCCCCCCCGTATATACAGCCCCCCGTGGAATCCCCCCCCCCCGTATATACAGCCCCCCCGTGGTATCCAGGGCCCCCCCTTGCTGCACCTGTAAAGGAAGATATCAGTATACTTATCGCTGCCGCCGCCGCTCCGCTTCTCGGTCACCGCGATGCTCCGGGTCTTCATGCTTCCTGTTCCTTCTCCGGCGCTCAGGAAATGACGTCATTGTTCGAGCGTCGGAGAAGGAACAGGAAACATGAAGACCCGGAGCAGCGCGGTGACCGAGAAGCGGAGCGGCGGCGGCGGCAGCAGCGATAAGTATACTGACATCTTCCTTTACAGGTGCAGCAAGGGGGCCCTGGATACCACGGGGGGGCTGTATATACGGGGGGCCCTGGATACCACGGGGGGGCTGTATACAGCTGGGGCTGCTGTATACAGCTGGGGCCCCTGTATACTAATGGGGGGTGGGGGTCTGTATACCCCTGGGGCTGCTGCTGTATATACCCCCTGGGGCTGCTGCTGTATATACCCCCTGGGGCTGCTGCTGTATATACCCCCTGGGGCTGCTGCTGTATACTACCACTGGGGCTGCTGCTGTATATACCCCCTTGGGCTGCTGCTGTATATACCCCCTGGTGCTGCTGCTGTATATACCCCCTGGGGCTGCTGCTGTATATACCCCCTGGGGCTGCTGCTGTATACTACCACTGGGGCTGCTGCTGTATACTACTACTGGGGCTGCTGTATACTACTACTGGGGCTTCTGTATACTACTACTGGGGCTGCTGCTGTATACTACTACTGGGGCTTCTGTATACTACCTCTGGGGCTTCTGTATACTACCACTGGGGCTGCTGTATATACCTCTGGGGCTGCTGTATACTACTACTGGGGCTTCTGTATACTACCACTGGGGCTGCTGTATATACCTCTGGGGCTGCTGTATACTACCACTGGGTCTGCTGTATATATCTCTGGGGCTGCTGTATACTACCACTGGGGCTGCTGCTGTATATACCACTGGGGAGGCTGCTGTATATATCTCTGGGGCTGCTGTATACTACCACTGGGTCTGCTGTATATATCTCTGGGGCTGCTGTATACTACCACTGGGGCTGCTGCTGTATATACCACTGGGGAGGCTGCTGTATATATCTCTGGGGCTGCTGTATACTACCACTGGGGCTGCTGTATATATCTCTGGGGCTGCTGTATACTACCACTGGGCTGCTGCTGTATATACCACTGGGGAGGCTGCTGTAACACTGCTGGGGCCTGTATGTACCACTGGGGAGGCTGCTGTATACCACACTTCTGGGGGCTGTATACTTCCACTGGGGAGGCCTGTATACCACTGCGGGGGCCTGTATACCACACTGCTGGGGGCTGTATACCTGTGCTGGGGTCCACCCTCGGCTTATACACGAGTCAATAGGTTTTCCCAGATTTTGGGGGCAAAAGTAGGGGGGTCGGCTTATACACGGGTCGGCTTATACACGAGTATATACGGTACATAAATAGTAAGAAACTAAAAATTGATGGTGTTGGTCCCTTTAAAAATAGTCTGGGTGAAATGGTGGATGAGGATGATGAAATAGCCAATATGCTAAATGACTTTTTTTCAACAGTATTTACACAAGAAAATCCCATGACAGACAATATGATCAGTGATATCAAAAATTCTCAATTAAATGTCACCTGCTTAACCCAAGAGAAAGTACGGCATCGTCTAAAAATCACTAAAATTGACAAATCCCTGGGCCCGGATGGGATACACCCCAGAGTGCTGCAGGAATTAAGTACTGTCATAGATAGATCATTATTTTTAATATTTAAAGATTCCATAATAACAGGGTCTGTACCACAGGACTGGCGTATAGCAAATGTGGTGCCAATATTCAAAAAGGGGACAAAAACTGAACTTGGAAATTATAGGCCAGTAAGCTTAACCTCTACTGTGGGTAAAATCCTAGAGGGTTTTCTAAGAGATGCTATACTGGAGTATCTGAAGAAAAATAACCTCATGACCCATTATCAACATGGTTTTACGAGGGACCGTTCCTGTCAAACTAATCTAATAAGCTTCTATGAAGAAGTAAGTTCTGGACTGGACCAAGGAAATGCAGTGGATGTGGTGTATATGGACTTTTCAAAAGCTTTTGATACGGTGCCACGCAAAAGGTTGATACATAAAATGAGGGCAATGGGGATAGGGGAAAATATGTGTAAGTGGGTTAAGAACTGGCTTAGTGATAGGAAACAAAGGGTGGTTATTAATGGAACACACTCAGAATGGGTCACAGTTAACAGTGGGGTACCACAGGGGTCAGTGTTGGGCCCGCTTCTATTTAATATATTTATTAATGACCTTGTATGGGGCATACAGAGTAGAATCTCAATATTTGCGGATGACACTAAACTCTGCAGGGTAATCAATACAGAGGAGGACAATTTTATATTACAGGAGGATTTATGTAAACTAGAAGCTTGGGCTGCTAAATGGCAAATGAGCTTTAATGGGGATAAATGTAAAGTCATGCACTTGGGCAGAGAAAACAAAAGGTATAATTATGTGCTCAATTGTAAAAGACTGGGCAAAACTGTCACTGAAAAAGACCTGGGTGTATGGGTTGATGACAAACTCACATTTAGTGGTCAGTGTCAGGCAGCTGCTGCAAAGGCAAATAAAATAATGGGATGCATTAAAAGAGGCATAGATGCTCATGAGGAAAACATAATTTTACCTCTATACAAGTCACTAGTGCGACCACACTTAGAATACTGTGTACAATTCTGGTCTCCGATGTATAAGAAAGACATAGCTGAACTAGAGCGGGTCCAGAGAAGAGCGACAAAAGTCATTAGAGGACTGAGGGGTCTGCAATACCAAGACAGGTTATTAAACTTGGGGTTATTTAGCTTGGAAAAACGAAGGCTTAGGGGTGATCTTATAATAATGTATAAATATATGAGGGGACAGTACAGAGACCTTTCTAATGATCTGTTTACTCTTAGGCCTGAGACTGGGACAAGGGGGCATCCTCTACGTCTGGAGGAAAGAAGGTTTAATCATAATCACAGACGCGGATTCTTTACTGTAAGAGCAGTGAGACTATGGAACTCTCTGCCACATGATGTTGTAATGAGTGAGTCACTACTAACATTTAAGAAGGGCCTGGATGCCTTTCTTGAAAACTATAATATTACCAGTTATACATACTAGATTCTTTAATAGGGCGTTGATCCAGGGAATTAGTCTGATTGCCGTACCTGGAGTCAGGAAGGAATTTTTTCCCCCAATGTGGAGCTTAGTGTTGCCACATGGGTTTTTTTTGCCTTCCTCTGGATCAACATGTTAGGCTATGGGTTGAACTAGATGGACTTAAAGTCTTCCTTCAACCTTAAAAAAACTATGTTACTATGTTACATCATGCTAATTACTATAGGAGAATGTAAGTGATAAAACCATCTTTCACAGCAATTATAGTACTATAGTATTTAGCTCCGGCAGGGATGGTTAGGGATGTACTAGGAAGTTGCAGGGACAAGTAGTGATAGGTTTGTGATTGCCTGAAGGTTCAAGGGTGGCATGATGGTTGAAAGTGGTACAGAGACTTAATGTTTAGCACTATTGTTTTGCATTCTTTGGTCTCGGGTTCAAATCCCACCATGGACACCCTTTGCATGCAGTTTGTATGTTCTACTGGTGTTCGTACAGGTTTCTTCTGGGTTGTTCAGTTTCCTCCCACACTTCTAGAATTTAAAGTGTGAGCCCAAAGAGGACAGTGATTATAAATTCTGTAAAATGATGTGGAATATGATGGTTCTATATAAGCAAAGCAAAATAATTAAAACTATGACTGATTGATCCCATTGACTGCATGTTGCTTTGGTCTTAACATCTAAAGTAATCGTACTTGAGTATACCTCACAGGCCTTAGAAGTGGATGATTGGCATTAAAAACTGTTATTTGTTCTATGATTTAAAAGTTCATCAGTGATCGGTCATTCAAAAGCTGGAAGTAACATGCAACTTGGGCACACAAGGGAAGACAAATGCAAAAGGAGTTCAATTTTCTAGATGCTGTGTTTATTAATACAAGAAAAAAAAAAGATGCAAAAAATTTTGATTCTTCAAGATTAGCTTTTACTTTTTGAGTGTTTTGCATGTCCAGGCTCCTTTGTAATAATGAGTTTTTCCTTTTATTATTATGATACAAATATGTAATATCACTGTATATGAATTGTCATACTGTATAAAATGTTTTGTTATTGTAATTATACCAAACTATTAGTTATTGTATCCATTGTATTACAGAGATTCAAATTTCTTGAGATAGACCAATATATAGGCCGAAAAGTTGATTGATTTTGATTAATTGAATGTTTTTTGGAATTCATTTTTTTCTTGCACTTATAAACACAGCATCTAGAAAATTGAACTCCTTTTGCATTTTTCTTCTCTTGTGTGTCGAAGTTCCATGCTGCTTTTATTGACTACTAGTAAAAAGGCCCGATGCAATTGCATCGGGAGCGCGGTGAACTGAATTGTGTGTATACAGGCGGGTGAGTGGCTAGCAGAGTATACATGGGGCTCTGTCGGTAGCAGACTATACAGGCGGGTCTGTGGGTAGCAGAGTATACAGACTGCTCTGAGGGTAGCAGATTATACAGGCGGCTCTCTGGGTAGAAAAGTATGCAGGCGGCTCTGTGGGTAGCAGAGTATACAGGCGGGTTTGTGGTTAGCAGATTATACAGACGGCTCTGTGTGTAGCAGAGTATAGAGAAGGCTCTGTGGGTAGCAGAGTATAGAGGTGGCTGTGTGGGTAGCAGAATATAGAAACGGCTCTGTGGGTAGGAGAGTATACAGGCGGCTCTGTGGGTAGCAGAGTATAGAGGCGGCTCTGTGGGTAGCAGAGTATAGAGGCAGCTCTGTGGGTAGCAGAGTATACAGGCGGCTGTGTGGGTAGGAGAGTATACAGGCGGCTCTGTGGGTGTCAGAGTATAGAGGGGGCTCCGTGGATAGCAGAGTATGATGTGGCGGGAGGCTGGAGGAGTGAGGGGAGCAGAGGCTGGAGGGGTGAGGAGAGCAGAGGCTGGAGTGGTGAGGAGAGGTCCAGATGGAGGGGTGAGGAGAGGTCTGGCTGGAGGGGTGAGGAGAGATGCGGCTGGAGGGGTGACATCACCGCTCGGCGGCAGGACGTGGCTGCGTCCTGGGGCTGATCGCAGCCCCAGTCACACGGCATTGTCCTCTGCGGCGGGTTGGGTGATGCAGAAAGGGATCAGTTCTTGCCCTCAGGTCACACATGTGACCTGAGCGGAAGGAGGGGATTGGGCGGTGTGTTGTAAAGACAGGACGGTCATTCGATTGGTCTAGGACGCCAAGTCCTGGGAAATGGAATGGGCGTCCTGTGTGTACAACACAGCGCCCAATCCGCTTGCAGGGGCGGCGGGGGCAGGCAATGGGAGTGAGCGGGGCGTGTCAGGCTTTGGAGGCTGACACGGCCCGCTCACTGCCATTGGCTGTTGCCGGCCACAGGACGACGTCCCTGGCTCCCGGCACCCGGCCACAGCCCGTAGACCGCTACTCCACCAGCATGGCGACATTGAGAGCCCAGCGGTGAGAGAGTGGCGAGGGGCGGAAGGCTCCGGCGGCATCCGGGCAGCATGGACCTCGCGGAGGGCGCGAGGGTGGTGGCGATGGAGCGGGGCCGACGGTTGGCAGGATGGCAGCGGTGTCAGGTAGTGCGGCTGAGGATGGAGGAGGCTGAGAGGCTGGAGGAGGCTGTGAGGCTGGAGGAGTCTGTGAGGATGGGAGGCTGTGAGGCTGGAGGAGGCTGTGAGGATGGGGAGGCTGTGAGGCTGGAGGAGGCTGTGAGGATGGGGAGGCTGTGAGGCAGGAGGAGGATGTGAGGCTGGAGGAGACTGAGGCTGGAGGAGGCAGTGAGGATGGGGAGGCTGTGAGGCTGGAGGAGGCTGTGAGGATGGGGAGGCTGTGAGGCTGGAGGAGGCTGTGAGGCAGGAGGAGGATGTGAGGCTGAAGGAGGCTGTGAGGATGGGGAGGCTGTGAGGCTGGAGGAGGGTGTGAGGCTGTAGGAGGCTGTGAGGATGGGGAGGCTGTGAGGCTGGAGGAGGGTGTGAGGCTGTAGGAGGCTGTGAGGATGGGGAGGCTGTGAGGCTGGAGGAGGCTGTAGGAGGCAGTGAGGATGGGGAGGCTATGAGGCTGGAGGAGACTGTGAGGCTGGAGGAGACTGGGAGGCTGGAGGAGGCAGTGAGGATGGGGAGGCTGTGAGGCTGTAGGAGACATTTACTGTACTGAGCATGCTCAGTACAGTAAAAGGTCTCCAAACAGGAAGGCAGGGGTTAAAAAAAAGTTAATGCTCACCTCTCCCCGAGCCCCCGCCGTCTCCTGCCGTCTTCCTCCAAGCTTCCGGTGGCTGCCGCAGGCTCCCAGTGTCTGCAGAGCTGTTCAAGTGCAGTTCAGGACCTGCGGTGATGTCACAGTCACGTGACACCAGGTTACCATGGAGTAACCTGGTGTCACGTGACTGTGACATCACCACAGGTCCTTGACTGCAGTAGAAGAGCTCTGCAGACACTCGGAGCCTGCGGCAGCCACCATAAGCTTGGAGGAAGACGGCAGGAGACGGCGGGGGCTCGGGAGAGGTGAGCATTAACTTTTTTATTTTTTTTTTACAGAAGTGCGGGTCTGCGGCTTGTGATGACGCTGAGCGTCATCACTCGCAGTCCCGCAAAGCATGTTGGGATTCTGCTACAGTGCCCGAATTCCCAACTGTGGATTATATAAGTAGATTTTACTTCTGAGCATCAAATAATTATCAGTTGAGCCGATCGTAACCTATATTGGATTCAAAATTTGAAGGCAGATGGAGGGTCCAGAACACCAAGATAAGATCCTGTACGAAGTCTAGTCCTGATGTATGAATATGTCATTACAAGAAAACTCCAAACCACAAAACAGATTTCTTCAACACAGGTTATCATTTTAACAGTAGCACTCTCTTTAACGGTGGGAAAGATCAGTTTGCAAACTACTTTTACTATTGAGATCACTGCAATAAATTTAGTTACAAAAGTTACAGAATGACAGAAGTGCCCAAAACCATAAACGTATTTTGATAAGCTTCAGTTTAGTTCATGTAGTGTATATGTAAATAGGAGGGCACCGCAAATTGTTCTATCAATCAATGGGATCTCTAGACTATCTTAATTTTAATTATATGTAACAGAAAAGAAGTCAAACCAGTGAGGCAAGCTCCGGGTATTTTTTCAAAATAACAAACAAAGTTTATTGTATAACAAGTAAACACAGATAACAACCACAGAACATTTAAAACCATTTAAATAGGCTACATTCAGGCGTGCATCACCCCTAATAGAGCTATATTAAGAGGTATCCCTCTCCTACGTATCTGAGCCAGAGGTTACACAATCTCAATTTATACAATTCAATAGGCAATTTACTAATTTTTAGCCACTCCACAGTCCAGAGTTCAGGTGTACAGTATAAATATGATCATTAAATTAAATGTAATTCCTCAACCACCCATGCAGGCAATAGATGCAATAAATCACAGATTGATTCGTGAGGGTTATATCAGTTGTCTAAGGGATAAAGTTACTAAGGCACTTTTCACATGTACATCCAAGATGCACATACAAGGGATTTTAAACATAAATTAAAGTCTTTTAGGATTACCAGGTAATCTGCTGGGTAATAAAGGGGTTAATGCCAGCTATGTACTGGCTGCGGCACTAAGCTTGAAATTCGTAGTGTAATCAATAAAAAAAACACAAAAAAACCCATTAAGAAATAAAATAAAAGACAACCCTGTTACCCATTTTTAATTAACAAAAAAAACCTTCACTTCGACATAATCCACAGGGAACATGTTCAACCCTGCTGCATATCTCTGTGAGCAGATGCCTATTCTTTGTGACAGTATCTGTGATTAGCTGTTGGGCCCCTCTGCAGTGAATATCTAGATAATGAGCAGCACTGAAAGTAGTTGCAGCGGGATGGAAGGGTGGTGGGACGCGGTAAGTATAATGCTGATTAATAACTATTTTCTTTATTTTTACAGCTCCCCCACCCCCGAACCCAAACTGTAACACAAACTTCCCAGGAAAGTCTGTGTTTGAGATCTGTGCCCGGACTCCAGGTGTTCGGTACGAACCCCAAACGTTACTGTTCGGATTCGCCCATCACTATTTGTGAGGGTTATATCTAAAGGACATAGTTACTAAGGCACTTTTCACACGTACATCCAAGAGGCACATAGAAGAGATTTTAAACATAAATTATTTTTTTTTAGGATTACCAGGTAATCTACTGTTTCAAAGATGTGAACCAATGCATACCCTTATAGATAGCTCAAAAAGATAGGTGCCAGTGATATATAGTTTCCAAGAGCAGGAGATTAAGAGTTAATACTCCCACCCAAAACCTGTTAGAGTACCTGCAAGTAATGGATCAGATAATGTGTGTCAATAATCTAGCAAAGCTAAATGATTATATTACCCCCCAAACATAAGGGTGGTGCAATATTATAGATATGGTATCAAGAGATAACATGTTATATTTCTACCAAATTAAATACTAGAGGTCTAAAGCGGCTATAATTCAAATATTGAAAGAAATGCCCATAGAGAATATAGTACCAGTCAGACTGATTTTTACCGGTGCTCAATTGAAAGCATAGTAGGAGAGGGTGAGGAGCTCCCCATGCGTTATACTGCCTGCGCCTGGCAGCTTTGTCAGGGGAAAGTAGCTGTACCTGTTCGAAGAAGCTGTATATATAGCATTATCCTCAAACACGCTTCCCCCACCTCAATCTGGAGATGGGCAGGTCCGGGTGCCCAGCCTGTCCCATCACATCACAGCAATAGTGTCATATGCGCATGCGCTGTTTACCATAATCGGTACTGCGCATGTCTGGAGCCAAGAAAATGGCGGCTCCCAAGTGCAACAACATACCATGTCCAGTGCGCATGCGCTGCTAGGTTTAAATTAAGGTACGGTATGATAAATGTTAAAATAATCTCTGTTAAACATAGAGTACAAATCTTTGATATGTCTCTCTTTCCTGCTCCTTGTTGGGAGAGCCAGTTTGCTTCTCCTGGCCTCACACTTATATACTTCTGCTCATTATCTAGATATTCACTGCAGAGGGGCCCAACAGCCAATCACAGATGCTGTCCCAAAGAATGGGCATCTGCTCACAAAGATATGCAGCAGGCCTGAACATGTTCCCTGTGGATTATGTCGAAGTGAAGAGTTTTGTTTTTTTTATTAAAAATGGGTAATAAGGTTGTCTTTTATTTTATTTCTTAATTTTTTTTGTTTTTTTAATTGATTACACTATGAATTTCAAGCTTAGTGCCGCAGCCAGTACATAGCTGGCATTAACCCCTCTATTACCCAGTGTGCCAATGCCGCCAGGGCCACTGGAAAAGTCAGGGTGCAGTGCCAGAAAATGGCGCTTCTATGAATGTAGCATTTTCTGGGGCAGCTGCGGGCTGCAGTTCACAGTGGTAAGGCCACAAAAAGCATGGGCCACCCTGCACTCAAGATTCCAGCCCCCAGATACCTAGTTGTACCTGTCTTAAAGGCAAAAATATGACAAAGCTTCATGTCTTTTTTTTTTTTAATTACTTCATGAATGCTTTTTTGGGCCAGGAGATGGAGATTAACACACCGAACACAATGCATGCAGTTTTGTGCCAAAATTGCACCAAAAGAACATGAAATCTGCGGCAAAAACCACATCATGGTTTTGGTGCGTCAATTCTCTGAGACAGCATCTGTGATTGGCTGTTGGGTCCCTCTGCAATGAATATCCAGGAAGTTAATGAGCGGCCCCGGAAGTACAAGTGAGTGGACGCTAATAGGTACTGTGTATGCTGTTTAATAACTATCTTCTTTCTTTTACAGCCTCCTAGCCCCCATCCCATAACTTTATATTTCAAGTTCGGGGTTCGGACTCAAGTTCGAGTCACTCTCGACCGCGAACCCGAACTTTAAAAAAGTTTGGGCGAGTTAGTTGAACCCGAACATCGGCGGGTTCGCCCATCACTACTCACAAATCATTTAATGCCTGCATGGGTGGTTGAAGAATTACATTTCATTTAATGATCATATTTACACTGTACACCTGAACTCCGGACTGTGGAGTGGATAAAAATGTGTAAATTGCCTATTGAATTGTATAAATTGAGATTGTGTTACCTTTGGCTCAGATAAGTAGGAGAGGAATATCTCTTTATAGGTCTATTAGGGGTGATGCATGGCTGAATGTAGCCTTTTTGAATGTTTTTAAATGTTCTGTGATTATTATCTGTGTTTGCTTGTTATACAATAAACTTTGCTTGATATTTTGAAAAAATACCTGGAGCTTGCCTCACTGGTTTGACTTCTTAATTTCTGTTAAATATACTTCATTTTAGTACATGGCACTGTGCTGTTTTATGGTTCTTAGGTCAGCGGCCAGCACAAATCCTAGGTCATCACCTCTCAGTTAAACTAAGGAGGGTCTTTATCTGGACACAACACAATCATAAACTATTGCTTTGATCCATGATTTAACATGTTCTAGTTTTATATTTATTTTTTCACATGTCTGTTTTCTTTGTTTTAATTCAACAAAGAAGTTTGTGTGGCTTTTAATTTACAACTTCCTTTTTCCAGAATCAGTGTCAATATCTAGGAGTAACTTGTTTTTTTATATTGTTTTTTTATCACATTCTTGAATCAATTGATTTAGTTATGTGATTAATGGCTTGGACTTAATCTCGGTAGGTGACTTATGATCGTGTGATTTGGCTACTATAATGTACCCACTTTAAAATATATTTTAGGTGATACGAATATGATACTTGTTTGGTGTATAAGTGATTTTTTTTTATAAACCTAAATGGTTTGTACTAAGTTTGAAAGGTCAAAAGGGGAAGGAAATTCCAGTGAGCAAAATAGTTAACCGTTCAGACAATATCCAAAAGCTTGATGTCTATTCACAGTGTAAAAACAGGTATACAACAGAGAATAGTCTGAAAAACCCTGCAGCCCCGGCCTAGGGGATATCAGGGACCCGTCCTATGGGATTTTGGATATCATCTGAAAGGTCACCATATTTTGCTCGCTTGAATTGTCTTCCTCTTTTTATTGTGACTCTGAATTGACCGGTATTTCCCTGAGGAAGGAGCCAGGAGGGGCTCAGAAACACGTAGGATTAAAGAGTTAACTTCAACCAGACTGTCCTTTGTCCTGGTCTTCCTTTTGGTAGCAGCGCGGATCGTACGACACTTCATCCTTATATTCTGAATTGACCGGACCCATGTATTTTCCTAGCTGAGCTACAACCAGACATGGAACAGTGGTGAGCTGAAATATTTTCATCTTTTTTTTCCTATTTACCAAGTTTCAAAGTTATCTCCTATTTGCAGAATAAGGCACGTCTTCCTGATTTCTGAGGATCCTACTTCTGAGAGCACCACGAATCCAAGAAACATGTGAATTAAGTGAGGATTGATCATGTGCACCTCCTCTTCATTGATTCATTGATTCATTGACTCATTCATTCATTCACTCATTCACTCATTCATTCATTCTTTTTCTGGAGACTGCTGAACATAGTGAGCAATCGCCACTCCTCTGTAGAATAGAGTAATGAGGCTTTTCAGAGCCATAGTTTTCAGGATTGATGGGGTACTGGTGGTAAAAACACCAAAGAATTGAAAATAATTCTTTATCTTATATATTGGGGATAACTTCCAAAATTGGTACGAAACTGATAAGTATTGCTTTTCAGCATGTCAGGACTAAAAGCAAATTGTCTCTTCAGGGAGGAAGTAGATAAACTCTAGTGGAAGTAGCAATCCTAAAAGTAAAAAATTGACCCTTAACGAGCCTCTTCAGGGAGGAAGTAGATGAACTCTAGTGGAAGTAGCAATCCTAAAAGTCAAAATTGACTCTTTAACAAGCCTTTCAAAATGATTTAGGATTTATGCGGGATCAGAACCCCAAACTGCAGATGCTGCATTTCAGGGTAATTGCCCCTTATCAGTGCAAAGTATGGGATCTGATATTGCTGTAGGAGAGCCTAAGATGGGCTAAAAGCATCAAATAATTCACATAGCACAGCATCTTTTTTTACACAGTACAACATATGAATGATATTTACAGCTAGAAATGAGTGGATCACTCCGTGCATCACTGGTCCATCGTCCAGGTCAGTGTTCCCTTGCCTTGGACTGAGGCAGTATACATTTTCTGACACTCTGGGATCTCAGGCTTGGTGTGACATCCATGCCTTTCCCCTTTAGTGCTTTGCTCATCGGCTGAGTATTCAGTTGCACCATTTAATTTCTGAGACTTGTGGCTCTGGTCAGTGGAGAAGCTATGGGGTTAAAGTGCTTTAGCTTGCATCTCTTCCTGTTGTCAGCACTTGGAAATGGGAGAAACAGTTCCCACGGCTAGTGGAAAATATTTTTGCTATCTGGCTTATACTTGTGTTCTGTGCATCTATTTGTTCATCCTAATTTATCCCATTCTTTGACCTTGGCTATTTTATTGATGTTTCTTTTACCTGACAGTTGTGTACCTCCCACATCTCTGCGTTCTGACCAGGCTACCTGATTATTCTTCTTGTCAGCTAGCACAGCCAAACAGTAACTGGTTCCATGGGCCTGCATCGGGGCACTGTGTAAGTACAAACCCCTTTACCACTGTCTTTTGGAAAACAAAGTAGATAGTGCAGAGACTGTTTTTGGTAGCTATTTTGGAGCTGCCAGGTGACAACAAACATTCGGTTCCTGATTAGCTGGGCTGGCGAGACGTCACCTGTGCACTGCATGCCACACTGATGACATTTTATCAGGCTTTCAAATGAAACTCTGCGTCGGGGATTCCAAAAACTTAAAAATTCATACAGCTCTTGTGCATGAACAGAAAGTCCTGACCATGGACCATGGGATTATAGAACGCTATCGACTTATCTCTATTTACAACTAATATATTGTATCAAGGAAAAATAACTGGACAGTAGTTTCAAATAAAGGACCAATTTAGCAGTCAACAAAGTCTATTACATGTATTCTCTATACTTTAATAAGGAAAATGTTTACCCGTCTCCCCCACCCTCTCCTAAATATCTAGCAGGAAATGCTCTTCCTCCTGGCTTTTAAACTAACATCAATATAATGTATGTCAGGGTAGAGTACAATTTGTGTTTTATGTGCACATCTATAGATATAATTCATTTTAATGTCCTTTTTATTTTAGCTGCTACTAGAAAAAAATTATTTTAGCTTATATAAATCAATGCAGAGTATATAAGATGAGAACAGAAATGTAAAATCTAAGGAAAGAACTGGTGACGGCTTATTCATGATGAGTGCTTTCAACACCTTACTATTGATACAAGTGGCATAAGAGTAACCTATTATGAACAACGTTTCAACACGGTGTTCCCTATGGAATGCTGAATAACATATTTCTATGTAAACACTAGTATGAGCTGCATTGATATAACTTGTTCAGTCCAAGTGTTCTTCATTTTCAAAATAATAGAGTGAATCAAATTTGTGTCTAATTTTAAGAAATTTCTTTGCCATTTTACACATTGCTGAAGACTGAGCCGGGAAAGGTTCACCTGACCTCAGGGCAACCATCACATCATGTCTTCAAGCATTCGAATCATATGGTATAGCAATTCAATCACAAGGAATTCTTTTAGCCCTTATATAAGCTTAGGCAGGGAATTCAGCATCCATTTAAGGAGGGTTTAGGATAGTGAGAGGTAGTCAATGATCACAGCTCAGCAATAGAGATAATTAGAGAAAGCCCCCAAAATTGTCGAACTACTCCAAATGGCAATTTATTGTAGCACTGAAGAAGATGGGTGCAGGAATCTGTGAATAATACAGAGATTCAATCCAAAGTGGGTGAAAATTAGGAGAGCAAGTGGAAGGAATCCAGCAAGACGAAATCCATTTCAAATATTTTTTTTCTTCAGTGGTAAGATTATCAGGAACCAGGTCTGAAACCCCACCAAACGTAACCAGATCTCTTTCTATTAGGTCTTGAAATAAGTCTAATACTTCTGGGCGAGACTTGATGGGGTAAAAGCCCAGGTTACGCATATGCAATTTAACACTGTTTTCTGTTACCAAATTAGTGGTCAAACTCCTGGGTGCTGCTACAGAATTTAATTCATCAAAAGTTGGGATTACACTACAGGCTACATAAGGCAATGTATTACTGGGACAATCAAGAGTGGATGACTAATCATCAAAATAGTGACATTTCAATGTGAGATTTCTCGAAAAACAATTAATATCAAGTAATGTTTGAAAGACATCAAAATGTCTGGTGGGAGAAAACCCAAGACCCCTAGACAGCAGAGAGTATTGTGCCTCTGTAACAATATAGCTTGAGAGGTTTAAGACTGGACAGTCTAAAACCTTTCGCGCAGATTGTAACTGCCTGGGTGTGTGTTTCCTCCCGCCTCTCCTACGTTTTTTAGATGGGATCCTGTGGGAGTTGCAGGCACAGATCCTGCTGCGGAACTGCCCGGCATAGAGGCAAAGGCCAATGAAAAGGATGTATCTTGGGTGGCAAAACAGTCCGCTTCCTTTGTCTTTTGCCATTTGATCTTTTAAGAATGGAACGCCCTCAACGGGCATGGTGCCAAGAATACAACTGGCCTCTGGAATAATTATTAGTGTCCCGTAGTGTCCCTTAGCAGTTTTCTTTTCTTAAATGTGGTATACCTTACTGAGTGCACTATCTGCCATATTCAGTATGTGGGTGGTACGTTAGGAGAACTCAAAAGGAAAATCTGTAGGCATCAGATTCAACCAGCAGTACCGCTTTCAACATTTCTGCGGTTTCACGGCAATTTTCCACAGTTCACGAAGGTGATACATCTTCATTGCGTTTTAAGGGTATTGAAAAGGTGTCTAATTCATTTAGGGGCGGGGACTTGAGATGTAAATTACTACACAGAGAATCCCAGTGGATATTCCGTCTCGTTTCTCGCACACCCGCTGGCCTCAATGTAAGACAGGACATTATCCTTCGGTATTAATATCATCTTTGTTTAGCTTATGTATTATAAGTTGTCATAGTGATATTGCTTTATTATTTTCCTGTGCACTTTTGTTTTAGTATTTTGTTTCTTTTTATGTCTGATTTTGTATATTCATTGATTTGTATGTATCGTTGATTACTGCAGCTGTGCACTTGTCAGGAAGTGGATATTTATATCGCACCCCTGACTCTTTTCTACTAAGCCATGATTAAGATCTCTGCACCGAAACGCGCTGTCCCTAGCACCTAGCACTTGCCTGCCTGTATCTTTGAAGCTTTTTAAGTACAATAAATGAAACTGCTATTTAAAATGGATTTCGTCCTGCTGGATTCCTTCTACTTGCTCTAATTATTAGCCCGGAACCAGGGCTGATCCATGCAGGACCACTCCCAGGAGTCAGGATACCAATCATCAGTGAGGTGTTTCCTATTCCCCTCTCCTCCTTTACTAAAATTAGGAGAGGTGCCAGTAGCAGTGCCATTGTGTGATTGATTACCGTAGTTATATACTGCATCATGAAAATGTATTCATTTCCCGTACACTTTTCTACAATTGTACACATTACATCAACAAATTTAAAAGTACTTTATTTAAAAATATATAAATCTGAAAATTGTGGTGAGCATGTCAATTGTTGCAAATGTTTGGCCCAATGCAAGGTTGCCCAAACTTTTTTTCAAGTGTTGGTGATTTTACACCACGTTTTGCCAGTACTGCCACAATGGAAAGGATTGGGTTTGGCAATACCCTCTCATCTAGTTGATGACAAGCTGTTGCGTACCTTAAGCCATAGATCTTACTCCAGTCCACAATAAGAGTAAGATTTGGGCAAGGCACATTAAAGGACATGCCATTTTTAAGATGTGCATAATTCATTGCCCCTACTAATGAATCAGGTGCCTCTGACTCCACAATACCCCCCTCATCAAGATCCACATGAACAATGCTGATCTTGAGAAAGTGATAATTTGTGGACCATTTTTACTAGTAATCAAAACATGAAAAGTCTTTTATTATATTGAATGTGCTGCTGATTACTTCCAGCTGCTATCTGTTTCGGTGTTTGTATGAAAGCGCTTGAAAGTGGTTGGATAAAGTCCTAGGAGACAGTGTTACACAAGTCTTTTCAGTTCAAATGGAGTATTTGCAGTATTGCACTTTGCAGGTAATTTATTTGCTGCAAATAAAATCTCTGGGAAAAATTTGTCTAAGGCCTTCACAGCACGGCAGCATCAGGTCCGAGGCTGCCCGGGGTGAACCTGACAGCCCCGGACCCATTTGCTGTAATGTTGCCCTATGGGGCCGCATGGCAGCTATCTGCCATCCGGTTTCCATCTGTCCGGGAGGATCCGGGACAATTCAGATTTTTCTCCCTGACACAAAAATGTTGCAAGCAACATTTTTGTGTCCGGGGTGAAAAATCTGCCCAATTTGGATTCTCTCAGATCCGTGGATATCCGGCACTCCCTAACATGGGAGTCTAAGGCGCCGGATTGCCCGGATCCGGGATCCGGACACCGGCGGCTGCAGTTCATTGTGAGCTATGCTGAACTTCAGCACCAAGGAGCTGTCCCCTGTGAAGTGGTTCAGCACCATTTCAGCAGGGACAGCTCCCTCAGCTGCGCTCTGCAGAATCCGGCTACAAACAGGACCGGAAAGCATATTAACCCTCTGGTTCTATTTGTCCGGAGCTGACAGGCTGTGTCCGGTGCCTCCTGCAAAGCACTGGACACAGCCTGAGAGGGCAAAAATCGTGGTGTGAAGGGGGCCTAAGCCTGCTTTCACATCAGCGATTTTTTAAAATTTGCAGCAGATCAGGCAGAGTTACTGCATCTGCCGTGTAATGGACGCATTGTGGCAAGAATGCAGCAAGCCCCCATTCATTCTCTATGGGGCTTGCGGTCAGGTGTGGCAAATGTGGTTTTTGCCACGATACGGCAAATTCCGCAGTTGCGGTAGGTCAAAAAAACACAGCTAGCAGCATTTTTTTCATGTGCTGCAAATGCTACAAGTGCCGGATTAGGCAAACCGCACTTGCCGCACCTGACAGCAAGCCCCATAGAGAATGAATGGGGGCTTGCTGCATTCTTACCACAAGTCGTCCGTTATATGGCAGATGTGGTTAAATCTGCCGGATCTGCTGCAAATTTCTTAAAAAGGTTAATGTGAAAGGGGCCTAAGTGAAGAATTTGCATTTCCAAATATTTGTTCATCTGTTATTACTGTTGTGAACTAGTTACTACACAGTAGAAATCATGTTGGTAAATGTTTAGTAAGGTCTTTTAAAAAGTTATTAGATGTATAAAGAAAACTTACAGATTTTCTTTTTAGAACCAAGAGCTAATCACAACCTAATTGGTGTGTTTGGATACATCCATATTTAGGCATTTTTCAGGAAACACTATTTTTTTTAATTTATTTATTTGCTCTGCACTTCATTTTACAAATATTAAAGGAAACCTAACCTGTATTTTATCAGATGTGTTAAAGACATGATTATGTGTACATTTGGTATTTTTATACATTTAATAGCTTTCTTTCCTGTAGTTAGTGCAGCTTTCATCATTGACTGCACAGTTCTTCAGTCCATACAATAGCTACTGATGGAAGAGGATATGACTAGACCAGTCCATCAGGTTAGTCCATTTGAAAAATGTCTCACATAGGAAAACTGCTTTTCTATTGGAGAAGGCTAATGGACTGGTCTAGTCATATGTTCCCCCACCAACAGCCAGTAACACAGCTACTGAGTGGGAAGATGGGGTGGTTGCCCCGGGCCCCTGACTTGGAGGGCTCACCTGGAGCTACTACTTCCATTAACTGCATTGGTTGTTGAGCATGAGCATGCAGTTACACTCAATGGAGCAGGGAGAAATAGTCTCCTTGCACTCATTATGTCAATATGTCCAGTCTATCCTGATTCTGTCTGCTGGCCTCACTGAGGTTAGGTGGCAAATGCTTACTTTTACATATTTTGTTTATGTTATTTTCTAATTTAGGCTGGGGTCACACTTGTTAAAGCAATTGCGGTGAACTCATCCACATCCAGATGCGGTAACCGCAATTGCCTTCACACACATTTTTTCTCAAAAATGTGTGCTTGAAACCGTAATGTGGTAACCGGATTGCTCCCAATGCAATGTGTAATCCGGAGCAATGCGGTTACCGTATACTTTGTTCATCCCTGCTGCCGCAGGGATGAACAAGGTGTTAAATGTTTATTAAAACATTAATTATTAATATTAGCTGTGGGCAACATGTCTCTAGGGGGTGCCTTTTTGTGGAAAAGCAGATCTAAGATTCTGTAACAGCTTCTGCTGATACTCCTGCATGTGTGAATCCCTTTCTATGGCAGGAATTATTTTGCCAAATTTACTCTTGTACCGGGGATCTAAGAGTGTGGCAACCCAGTAGTCGGCATTACTTCGAATTCTGACAATCCAAGGGTCATGTTACAGGTAGTGCAGCAAGAAGGCACTCATGTGTCTTGCGCATCCAAGACGAGGTTGAGGAGGCAGAAGCAGTGGAGGAACTTCTACATACAGAGGATTGATGCACAACTCGTGGGGACGGCAAGACTTGGACAACAGCCCCTTCTCCTGCTGTCACTATAGTTACCCAGTGCCCAGTCACCGACATGTCGAAGTGTCTGTGGTGAAATGCACCCTGTCACACACAGAGTTTCTCAAAGAAGCGGTGATGTTGTGTGTGACATGCTGATGTAGAGCAGGCACAGCTTTCTTGGAGAAGTAATGGCGACTGGGCATCTGGTACTGGGGAACTGCGACGGACATAAGGTCTCGAAAATCCTCTGTGTCCACCAGGCAGAAAGGCAGCATTTCTGTAGCCAACAGCTTGCATATGGTGAAATTCAACCTCTTAGCTTCGTCATGGCTAGCAGGAAATGGTCTTTTACTTGTCTACATCTGAGGGACCGAGGGCTGGCTGCTGTGCTGAGACACAGTTGAGTAGGGTGTCCCCAGCAAACTGCTGGTCTGTGAGGAAGGTGCAAGCGGAGATATTATGCTGCCTTCATCCAAAGGTGGTGCTCTCGATGTCTGACAGCGCTCAACACCAGCAGGTGTTTCCACTTCCTAAAGAACTGACGACCTGCCAATCACACTTGCTGTTGCTGGTAAAGAGGTGGAAGGTCTGCATCCAAAAGCATGTGTGACTGCTGTTCCCACAGTCACAGAGGATGAAGAGGCCACTTGATGGGGCAGACTGTGGTTGGCCCATCCCGCTAGGCCACATTGTAGTACAGTGAGCTTCCCACTGCGATTTTTGCTTCATATCCATGTGACGGTTCATGCATATACTCAAACTATTGATTTTTTTACCTCTACTTAGATTTTGGTGACAAATCTTACAGATAACATGGGGAGACTAAAGGCTTGTGGATTTTTGAATCTGCTGCATGAAAGTCACCTCACCAACCATTTTAAGCTTGCAACTCTGGGGCAATTGATGCCACTTACGTGGTGTCTGTGCCCAAATTTTTGGAAAAAATGGAGACTCTTGTTGGAGTCCCCTTGCTGTGTTTTACATGATTTTAGAAGGGCATGACATGCCTATAGCTGTGTCTCCTCACCCTTTTACTCGTCCATCTCTTTTCTTTTCACATTTTTATATGTACTTGTCACTTTTCCATGTGTTTGTTGTATCTTCTGAGTAGTTTGTCTCCTTTTGGACACCTTAGAAGGTGTTTTCTATGTGTTTGTACGTGTTTGTCTGCCATTGTTTTCAATGGTATTCGACGGTGATCGATGAACTTCGACGAACACATCCCCAATTCGACGAATCGAATCTAATTTAAACACTAGGGTGGTGGCTCATCTCTAGTCATCTCCAAATGCCTATCCTCAACAAAAGATTAATATGGCTGGATTGTATGCTTACATTTTTTTTTTCCTCCTTATGGCATTCAAACTGTGCCGAGCAATATTTTAATTTACTTTGGTCTTTAGAATTATCATATATGCTCATATATTAATGAGATTAAATTTGCCCATGTAATACTAGAACAAAATAAGAGAGCTTTATTTGTAATAGCCATGTAAATAACAAGACATAGGCTAGGGTCACATTGGCGTTTTTTGTTTTAAATCCTGATCCGGTTTTGAGCTTTAAAAAAGCTCAAAACCGGACCAGGAAACGCTCCTGATGGAAGCCGATGCAAAACACCGGATGGCTTCACAAGCCATCCGGTGGCCGGATCCGGCACTGCTGCCTGCGTTTAAAATCATGCAGGCAGCAGTTTTCGCAGCGTTTCTGGGACCGCACTGCGGTCACCGGATGGCTCAGGATGTGTAATCCTGAGCCATCCGGTAACTGCAGAGTGTGCGGATCCCGGCTATTGACGGGACCCGCAACCGTAATAAAGAGTGAAATTGCTGACCTAAATGACTGATAGAGGTCTGTAGGGGGGCTTAGACCCCCCTACAGACCGGGCTCCCACTTCCATAGTATTCTTCACCAATTTCGCACCGGGCACGGGCTCCTCGGAGCTGCGTGCATGTCAACCAAGGTGCCCCCCCCCCATCACTATACAGGGGTGCATAGACCCCTCTAATACAATTATGCTTACATTGATGTGTTTTACACAAAGAATAATCACAATTGCATTGTTAATTATATATTTACATGTGTCCGGAGCCAGAGTCCAGTGATTTCCAGGGGCGGGGCTGTGTGCAGCAGCCTCCGCCCGCTCCTTCTTGATGGCCGCCCCCTCTGGCCGTAATCCAGTGTTGTGAGGGCGGGCACGTCGTTAAGGGGGCGTGGCTAACCGCGGCACATAGTTAGCCACGCCCCTTTAACGACGTGCCCGCCCTCACAACACTGGATTACGGCCAGAGGGGGCGGCCATCAAGAAGGAGCGGGCGGAGGCTGCTGCACACAGCCCCGCCCCTGGAAATCACTGGACTCTGGCTCCGGACACATGTAAATATATAATTAACAATGCAATTGTGATTATTCTTTGTGTAAAACACATCAATGTAAGCATAATTGTATTAGAGGGGTCTATGCACCCCTGTATAGTGATGGGGGGGGGCACCTTGGTTGACATGCACGCAGCTCCGAGGAGCCCGTGCCCGGTGCGAAATTGGTGAAGAATACTATGGAAGTGGGAGCCCGGTCTGTAGGGGGGTCTAAGCCCCCCTACAGACCTCTATCAGTCATTTAGGTCAGCAATTTCACTCTTTATTACGGTTGCGGGTCCCGTCAATAGCCGGGATCCGCACACTCTGCAGTTACCGGATGGCTCAGGATTACACATCCTGAGCCATCCGGTGACCGCAGTGCGGTATTCTGCACACAGTTTTCAAAAAAACTGTGTGCGACCGGCATTGCATTCACCGCATCCGGATCCGGATGCGGTGAATGCAATCTAGGTTTTCAATGTGACCCTACCCATAGTCAGCCGTATTGTGTTCATGTCTGCTGTGCAGATGGCATGATGTCACATCTGTTCTTCACATCTAACTTTGCTGCATTAAATCAATGTATTTGAAGGTTTAGACAGGTGTTATTTAATAAGTCTCCTAATTGAAAAGCTATTTGGAAAAGTCCCTTTTTATTAACATGTGAATAAAGTACACCTTGGATATACCTTTGCCTACTCATAAGCTAATGTCATTTTTACAAGATGTAAGTGTGCCATGCATGACTTAATAGCCCAACTTCAAATATCTTGGCATTATATCAAACAAAGTAAAAGAAATCTAAATGTAACCAAACACGAATTCAGGGAAAATGTCAGATACATAGACATATCCATGGTTTTCTTAGATCACGATTTACACACATGCAGTATTAAACACAATAGCATTTATACTAACTTGCCAAACTTGAGCCAACAACATGAGTCACTTTATGGAAAAATAGGAAAAAATGATCCATTTGAAGGATCTTTTATCAAGTTGCTATAAATGTGTATTGAGGGAGTGACAGTAACAGAAGAGGCTGCCTATTAATTAACTTGTCAAACAATGACATCCATCAGTATCGTACAAGCTAATATAGTGTCTGTTTAAGAACATATATTACTTATAGTTCCCATCTATAAATATACACCCTTATAATTCCAGTGCAGTAAGATAATACTAAAAGTTTAGTATAAAAAATTTATATCTCCTGTATTAAAGTCTATGAAGATAATATGAAAACCAGCAGTAGGGTATGCAGGTGTCAGCATATACTGTAAATGGAGCGGATACATACAAATAATAGTAATAATGATGTAGTGTTTTCAAGAATAATGAATGTCATTAATAAATTACATAGATGTGACAATGAGGGAGGAAATGTGCTGGTGACAACTATTCATGTCCAATCTAGCCAATGGTTTCACAGGTCCTTGGCAGTTTAGAAAAGAGTATGCATACAGATTATCTCTACGTTGATTGCCATGGTCAAAGTAATACAATTGTCCCCTGGATGTTGTTGTTCATTGAAATTTCCACCAATGTTATTTTAAAACGATTTGGATGGAAGGTTGTCCACTTTGCACCACTGTGGCTTAAGGTGATGTTTACTATGTACTAATGGACTGCAAAGAGTTGCAACTGGCTTCAGCACAATCTATTAATTTGGATAATTTGCATTATTATCAGTGCAGGATACATATCATTCACAATACAGGTAGTCCTCGGGTTACGACGGTCTCGACTTACGTCGTTTCATGGTTACGACGATGTTTACGACGGCTTAGTCCGACTTATGCGGTTTTGCGACGTAAGTCGAAATACATGCAGACGGCTCAGTCCGACTTACGCGGTTTTGCGACGTAAGTCGAATTACGTGCAGTGGCGGAGGAATATACAGTAGTGTAGTCCAGTACTGTACACTGTAGCTGGTTACAAGAGGAAAACTAGTCTCCTGCATGCCATAGGACCCTTCATTATGGCTCCCAAACGTAAGCCAGACTCAGCTGACCCTAAAGAAAAGGATGCAGCAAAGAAAAGGAAGGCCATCACCATGGAGGTGAAAGTGGACATCATAAGGCGATCTGATAAGGGGGAAACACCAACAGAAATTGGCAGGTCATTACAACTTAGTCGTTCGACTGTCGCTACGATTATTAAGGATAAAGATTGTATCCTTGAACATGTGAAAGGATCTGCTCCTATGAAAGCGACAGTGATAACAAAGCAGCGTAGTGGGCTCATTATTGAGATGGAAAGATTATTGGTGCTGTGGTTGGAAGACCAAAATCAACGCCGTATCCCTGTGAGCCTTATGGTTATTCAGGAGAAGGCTAGGCGACTGTTTGAGGTGTTGAAAAGAGAAAAGGGAGAAGGAAGTGCAAATGAAGAATTTGTGGCGAGTAGGGGTTGGTTTATGAGGTTTAAGGATCGTGCCAATTTTCATAACATTAAAGTGCAAGGTGAAGCTGCAAGTGCTGATGTGAAAGCAGCAACAGAGTTTCCTAAATCATTGGCTGAGATAATTGAGGAGGGTGGTTACTGTGCTCAACAAGTGTTCAACGTGGACGAGACAGGCTTGTTTTGGAAACGTTTACCCAACCGTACATACATCGCCAAGGAGGAGAAGTCAACACCAGGTCATAAAGTAGGCAAGGAGAGACTGACTTTGCTTCTTGGGGGAAATGCTGCTGGCGACTACAAATTGAAGCCCATGCTGGTGTATCAGGCTGAGAATCCCAGGGCACTCAAGGGCATTTCAAAGGGTGAACTACCAGTCATCTGGAAGTCTAATAGGAAGGCATGGGTGACAATTGTAGTTTTTGATGACTGGTTCACCAACCATTTTGTGCCAGGTGTGAAGCGGTATTGTACCTCCAAGGATATCCCCTTTAAGGTGTTGCTAATTCTGGACAATGCCCCTGGACATCCTGCCCATCTGGATGACTGTAACCCTAATATCAAGGTGGTTTACCTTCCACCTAATACCACTTCCCTAATACAGCCTATGGACCAAGGAGTAATTGCTACATTTAAGGCCTACTACCTCCGAAGAGTCATTAATAATGCTTTAGCAGCAACTGAAAAGAATAAGGACTTGACTCTTAAGGACTTTTGGAAATCATACAACATCCTGGATGCTGTGAATAACATTGCTTATTCCTGGGATGAGATTAAGCAGAGCACTATGAATGGTGTGTGGAAAAAACTGTGTCCCCAGTTTGTGAATGATGTCACAGAGGTCCAAGAGTCAGTGACTAGTGTCATAAAGAACATTGTTGATGTGAGTCAGACAATGAATCTGGAGTTGGAGGAGGATGATGTGACAGAGCTACTGGCATCTCATGGAGAGGAGTTATCTGCTGAGGACCTTATTCAACTGGAGAAGCAGATGATAGAAGAAGAGGAAGACATACCAACCCCAGAACCAAAGAGATTTACAAGGCAGGGCTTGGCAGGAGGTTTTGCTCTGATAGAGGAAGGGTTGTCAAGGTTTGAGGCTGAGGATCCCAACATGGAGAGGTACACTAGGGTTGCCAGAGGAGTCATGGATTCCCTTAGGTGTTATAAGGAGATATTGGAGGAGAAGAAGATGGTCTCCTTCCAAAGTAACCTGCAGCAGTACTTCAAGAAGGTAGACAGGCCTGCAACAGAGCCTGCAGCAGAGCCTCCAACAGATCCTGTACCTGTACCCTCTAGCTCAGCTGCCCCTCTTAACTCACCGACCCCTCTTGACTCACCTGCCCCTCTTGACTCACCTGCCCCAGTATCTCCAGCAAGTTCTGTAGCTTCCTCCCAATAAGCTGTTCTCTCTTTGGCATTGTTATTTTTGCTTATTACAGTACAGTACACTGTTTATTACTGTTACAGCACTTACAGTACTGTATAGTACAGTACAGTATTTCATTATTAAACTTACTTTTCTGCACAATATTTTACTGTTTTTATTGATAATTATGTATTAGAATAGGTGTATGGATAGGCTAAGTGTTTGCAGTACAGTACAGTACTGTTATTATGCTACAGTACTCTGTATACATGTATGATCCGACTTACGTCGAAATTCGGTTTACGACGCCGCGTAGGAACGGAACACCGTCGTAAGTCGAGGACTACCTGTAATTCATCCAGGAAGTTATTACGAATGTTGCCTCATTGTCAAATCAATATCAGTTCCTAATAACATTCATGCCTTCTTTGTAGCACTACAACATTGTTACTATTATTTGTATTTATCCATTTATACTTTATGCTGACACCTGTTCTGTATGCCCTACTGCTAGTTTTCATATTTTTTATAACTCATTTTTATAAAATTTTCAACAATTACCACAAGGAAATTATATAAGCTAATAAGATCACTCATTTAAAATAACCAGTGTACAAAATCAATAAAACACAATACAACACAATGCTTCCCTCATTAAAACATGGTTTACTTGCCCTTCCTGACCCTTGATGCAACATAGGCTTCATGGTGGGATCGCGTTCCTGCAGCACCGGTGATGGGGGTCAGTGAAATGTCATCGATGCTGCAGGTACATAGTTTACCACAGGGGTATGGCTTAGCCCTCTCGTGCCTCCACTCACCCTGATTGCCAGTTGAAAGTGAAATCATCAATCAGAGCGATTGTAATATTTCATAAATAAAACTTGGTGAAATATTACAAACCAGCCATGGCCAATGCTGCAATACCATCGGCCATTGGCTGGAGTAGGGTGAACTCTGTGTCACCTCTCCCAGATCTGATTGGAGATAACGTCCATGTGATGCTATCCCTCCAATCAGACGTGGAGGGGTGATGTGACGTGCTACTGCCCTGAGCCCTCCCTCCTCAAGCTTATCTTGTCTATGGACCGAAGGTTGAAGAGGGAGGTGCCCAAATGCCCACCGATCACTCCCTCATACCCCGTGATTCTGCTGCCGCCGAATTCTGCTGCATCCCCCCTGCCATCCAATCATCCCCTGTCCCCCGCTGTACAGGCAGCAGGCATCAGGTGACAGGGGGTGATTGAATGGCAGGGGTATGCTGCAGGAGCCAGTGGCAGCAGAATCATAGGGAGCTGGGAGAGATCGGCGGACATTTATGCCGGCGCCGTACTGAGGTGTCTACGCTGCAGTACATCTACGCCAAGCAGCGGCCAATCAGATGCGAGCAGCTGCTGTCATCTGATCGGCCGCTGCTTGTCGTATGTGTACTATGACTGAGAACCCTCAGTACGGCGCCGGCAAAACTGCATTGCCCACCGATCACTCCCCGCTAGCAGCAGCTGTGTGAGTGTATGTGAGTGTGTATGTGAGTGTATATGTGTGTGTGTATGAGTGTATGCGTGTGAGTGTGTGTGTGAGTGAGTGTGAGTCTGAGTGCGTGTGAGTGAATGTTTGTGAGTGTGTGTGAGTATGTGTGTGTGAGTATTTGTGTGTGAGTGAGTTAGAGTGTGTTGTTGAATGAATTTGAGTGAGTTTGAGTGTGTATGTGAGTGTGTGTGAGTGTGAAAGAGTGTGAGTGAGTTTGTGTGAGAGTGAGTGTGTGAGTTAGTGTGTGAGTGGATGAGAGTGTGAGTGTGTGGGAGTGTGTCTGTGTGAGTGAATGTGTGTGAGTGTGTGTTTGACTGTATGTGTGGAGCCCACTGGGACGGGGTACTCAGTGCCGGACCGGGGTACTGCTGGGGGATGTCACGGCGGTCCTGGTCTGGACCGTGTCCCGGGCCCGCACAATAAAATGGGGGTTATTTACAGGGAATTTGTCACTCGTGACGCCACCTACTACATGCGGCCAGTAATGTGGCCGCCGCTGCTGCAGAACCACCGGGGATGATGGGATAGCAGCTTGGATAGAATAGTTCCTGTGGGCAGAACTGGGTTCCCCGGGGCAGTGGTAGTAGTAGTTAAAGTCTGTGAGGATAGTTATTGATGCTGCAGGAGAGTAGGGGTAGCAGTAGAGATGATGAGAGTAGAGGTAATCGCAGTATATGTGGGCAAGTGGGGCTTCAGTATAAGGTTCACACACACTCACGGTTTCTGTTGTTTTCCAAGTCTTTACTTGCAGATGGTATAACACAGTATTGTCCACAGAGTCTGTACCGGGTTGCTCTCACCCTAACCGGGTCCTTGGCTTCCTACTTAAGCGCTGTGTGTGGCCCTGCTACTGCTTGTAGCTGAACTGCTGGCCCTGTCTCTGCTCACGGGTACCAATCTGCTGGGCAACTTGAGTCCTCTGTGTCACTGACCCCTCCGTGTTGCTTTGCTATGGTACAGTGAAGATGGTGGACCTTCACTATGGCGGTGTTTACTGTCTTGTCTGTCTCAGGCACAGCCTCGGATCCGGTATCCGTCTTATGCGCCTCTCCGGGGTTAAGTTTGGGGTAACTCTTTATCCCGGGGATGTTCCTCTGTTACTCTGTCTCCTTTTCTCAGACCTCTCAGGACCTCCACTTCTACTTGACTCTGCTCCTGCTCCAGACTCAAACTAAACTAACTGTCACTCTTGCTCTGTGGTAAACAACTTAGCTCCTCCCACTAGTGCAGATGCCATCTAAGCTCCTCCCACTTTCTAGTGTAGTGTTGTGTGGGGATTAAACCTGTGTTAATGTTTCCGTGGCACATTAACCCTTGGGGTGCCACATTCCCCCTTAGTTAAAGATAGTACTCCGGGACTGTGGAACAATAAAGAAACAAACAATTAATACAATTAATATTTACAAAGACTTAAAAGTAAAAATCACAAAAATCACTAAACTTCAAAAACAGTCCAAAAATTCAAAAAGCAGTCCTTCCGGGGGTTTAGTCTTTTGCCTCCGGGCTGATGAATGTATACTAGAAAGTTTATACCACAACCTGTCCGTGGTAGTATGGTCCATAAAAATAAAATAAAAGGAAAAAGTTTGAAGAATATGCAAGAAGTTCATACAGGATAGTCTCTGTAGGTACTGGGCTTTTTTAACGTTGCATTAACTATGTACATTTGTTTACCGGGTTCAATTTATATTTACACAAACATATTTATATTTTACAGTTAACTTGACATTTTAATCCCTGTACCTAGCTGGTAACTGACCTCTGTTACTTCAGGTGTCTTCAGTGTTTCAGGACACAATTTTAGCTGATCACGAGATACGACTTGTGACGTTTTTCCTTCATCTTTAATTATCAAACAGGTTAACATTGTCTAGGTTAGATGGTAAGACTGTGTATGGGACGGTTTCCCACTGATTATCCAGTTTGTCAGTGCGTCTCTTTCTCTTGAGAACTTGATCACCTTCTTGTTAAACGTTTTCTCTTGTCTTGCTCTTGCTTGCTGAAGATTTCTCTGTACACATTCTTGAACTTGTTGATACTGTTTCTGACGTTGGGTATCCCAATCTGATTCTTCTTCTACTTCTGTATCTGGTTTTACGATTCCCATTTCTAGATTGATTGGTAATTTACCGGGTCTTGCACGCATAAGGTATGCTGGAGTGCAGTTTGTAGAACTCACGGGTACATGGTTGTATAAGTCTACCAAGTCAGGTAATTTATCTTGCCATTGGTTTCTTTCTGATTCTGGTATGGTCTTTAACAGTTCAATTACAATATGATTCATTTTCTCACATAAACCATTTGTTTGGGGATGATACGTTGTTGTGCGAATCTTCTTACAACCGTACATATTGCAGAACTCCTTGAATAATTCTGATTCAAAAGCTGGACCTTGGTCTGCAAGGACTTGTTCTGGGTAACCATGTGGTCTACAGAAATGCGTCTGGAATGCTTTTGCTGCCGTCTTCGCTGTCAGATCTTTGACTGGTACTACCACTAAGAAGCGTGAGTAATGGTCCACGATGGTTAAGGCATAGACATAGCCTGACCGGCTTGGTGACAACTTGACGTGGTCTAATGCGACTAGATCGAGTGGCTGCTTGGTTACTATTGGTTGAAGCGGAGCTTTCTGTGGATCTTTCCTTCTGAGGTTGCATGCGGCACATCTTCTGCACCATAGTTCAATGGATTTTCTCATGCCAACCCAATAAAATCTTTCTCTCAGGATCGCTTCTAACTTCTTCCATCCAAAATGACCTGCACCGTCATGATAAGCTTCTAAGACCATTTGAGTGGCTCTCTTGGGCACGATTATCTGCCAGACTAGTTCATGCGTTTTAGGATTGGTATACATTCTGCAGAGCTTTCCTTGATGTAGAAACAACTTGCCTCTATCTTTCCATAGCTGTATAGCATCGGCTGGGGCATTCTGATCAGGGTATGCGTGTTGTTGCGTATGCAGTTCTTTCACTAGCTTCACGGCTGGATCATTATCTTGGGCTTCGGCCCATCCGTAGTGTCTTAACGGGTTAAGATTTACTTCCTGCTTTCTTTGGTAGACGCCGGGTTGATAATCTTGTACCTTTGAACGATGAAAGGCCGGTAGTTCAATCTCTTCCAACTCTTCCAGTTCCTCTTCCACGTCTTTCAGGTGCGGCATCTGTGACAAGGCATCTGCATTCCTGTTCTTGCAACCTGCTCTGTATTTGATGACAAAGTTGTAATTAGATAGCCGGGCTATCCATAGCTGCTCCAGAGCTCCTAGTTTCGCTGTATCCAGGTGAGTCAACGGGTTGTTATCCGTGTAGATGGTGAATTCTGCACCTGCCAAGTAATGTTTAAAACGTTCAGTCACAGCCCAAACTACTGCCAGTAGCTCTAACTTGAAGGAGCTGTAGTTCTTGGGATTTCTTTCTGTAGGCCGGAGCTTCCTACTTGCAAAGGCAATAACTCTTTCTTTGCCTCCTTGCATCTGTGATAATACTGCTCCCAGTCCAACGTTGCTGGCATCCGTGTAAAGAATGAAGGGTTGATGGTAATCAGGGTATGCCAGGATCTCTTCTCCCGTCAGTGCACTTTTCAGCTTATTGAAGGAATCTTCCCTTTCCTCATCCCACCGTGTCAGGAAATTACAGGATGAAGTCTTCTTTGATCGTCCTACCAGAATGTCTTGCAGAGGAGCTGCTAGCTTCGTGAATCCTCTGATAAATCTTCTATAATAGCCTACCAGGCCCAGGAATTGCCTCACTTCCTTCACGTTTGTAGGTCTTGGCCAATCCCTTATCACTGTGCCTTTATCAGGATCCGGTGCTACTCCCACTGAACTCACGACGTGCCCCAGGTACTGTACCTTTGGTTTGAGAAGGTGACACTTGGATGGCTTGATCTTCATGCCATATTTCGATAGGGCTTCGAACACTTCTGCCAGATCTTGTAGATGTTGCTCATACGTCTTGGAATAGACTATAACGTCATCTAAGTACAGGAGGACAGTTTCGAAGTTCTTGTGTCCTAAGCAGCTCTCCATCAGACGTTGGAAGGTCCCGGGTGCGTTGCAGAGTCCGAACGGCATACAATTAAGCTCACAGAGGCCCATCGGCGTAGTAAACGCTGTCTTCTCCTTGTCGGCCTCGGCCACAGGAACCTGCCAGTACCCACTAGTCAGATCAAGGGTGGAAAAGTAGTTAGCAGATTTTAATGCAGCTAATGACTCCTCAATCCTAGGCAATGGGTATGCATCCTTATGTGTGATGTGATTAATCTGCCGATAATCTACGCACATTCTCATGGTCCCATCCTTCTTTTTAACTAACACTAGAGGTGCTGCCCAGGGGCTACAACTGTCTCTTATTACCCCTGCAGATTTCATTTCTCTGAGCATGTCTTTTGTGGTTTGGTAGTGAGCGGGTGGTAAAGGTCTATACCTCTCTTTTATAGGCTGATGGTTACCTGTGGGTATAGTGTGCTCTACCCCTTTGATTTGCCGAACGTCTAACGGGTGTTTACTGAATATTTGTTCATGTTCCTTCACTACCCGGTATACTCCATGCTTGTGACGGGGAGGTGTAGAACTGGTACCTACATGCAACTTTTGGCACCAATCCTCCAGCTTCTCCTCTGAGCCATTGTCATCCGCCTGACATGACGGGTTCAAGGGCTCGGCGGCTGTGATGTGATTATTATCAACCGTGTACAACTTAGCCATGGTAGCATACTTAGGTAATGTGACCTCATCTTCTCCGCAGTTTAATAGGCGTAATGGCACTCTTCCCCTGTGTACGTCAACTACTCCTCTCGCTGTGAGTATGGTGGGTGTGATGAATATTGGTACGAAATATTCCCCATATTACATCCAGGAAGCAAATCGAAGACACATCTCACTCACAAGGAGAGAAGCCCCCACCCTTGCACTGGCAAATGGTAGAGTAATTAGTATGTAGATGAAAGCTGACTGTCCACACAGCAGGACCCATCCTTAACTTTGATGTGGTAATTTAGTTGGCTTCCTCAGAACTGGAGTCATGCCAAAAGGTAACACGTCCAATATCCTGTAAGGCCAGTGGCAGAGGGAATCCAGGCAGACAAAACGGAGCCGTGACTATAACCTTAATATCTCATAAGCCGTCCACCCTGTGATGCTATCGAATATAAAAATGAATTCCACACATCTAGACGGAAATAGAGCTGGTATTCACATGAATGTAGGGTGACTGGAAGCCATGTAAACAGGATATTGGCTGGTAGGGTGTTCTCAAGGCAGGCGTGCTTCATATCCAGACGAAGACAAAATCATAACTAAAAATATGAAAGTATTATCTTCCGTCTGCGATGCTCATGGATACGGCTAGGGAACATTATAGAATTCGGGTGTCCATATCTCCCCTCAGAGGGGTGGGAGTTGTGAGACATCCCAGAGGTGTGAGATGGGTGGAGACAGGGGCCAGCCCATAGTGTATAAAAATCATCTGCTCCATCTCCACCTGGTATTTCTTCTGAATGGGCATTTTTCCATCAAGGCCAGAGATTACCCAGGAACAGATGAGCACCACGCCGCCCTTGTGGAGCCATCAGCACTAAGGTAACTGCTCACATGTGTGTGTAATTCTGTGTATTCCATTCCTCCTTTTATTGGCATATCTGACTGTAATATTTGTAACATCTGAATAATAACTGTAAATATTAATATATAGTGTACCATTAGGGTGATTAAATATATAAATTTAATCTTGAGTTGCTCTTTTTATCTTGATCACGATTCCCCACGTCCGTGTGCTCATATAACGCTACCTGGGTTGGTTCCTGACCCAATATAAGCCCGACCACGGACCGGACTTATATTAAAGAGGAGCTGGTGGCAGCATTTGTGCTTGGGGTTATTCAGGGCCTCTGGCAGTGACGGGGTGGAGGAGATTATATGTGCTTCTAGCTGCGGGCTAGAAGACATATACCACACTCACTGAGAGGTGCCTTAATAAACCAGCACAGGCAAGGCAGCTGCAGCCCTTCTTTATCCTCAGGCAGTTCTCTGACTGACCTGGGTTTAACAGGAGGCGCTGTGGAGCTGCCAGGTTCAGGTCACGATTCACCACAAGTGGTGGCAGCGGTGGGATCAAGATAATAGTGTGTGGGACCCAACTCCCTAACACTAAGGACTGCTGGCAGTAGCTTTTACTGTCAGGGTCCTAAGATCAACTCAACACTAGACAGTCAGAGTGCAAATATAAGGTGTGTGGGTGCATCAGGTTGCAGCTGTGTGTCAGTGACCAGGAAGTGCTACACTGGCCCAGGGTACCAGGAGCCAAGTGCTGCAGAGGGCACTTGCTGTGGCTGATATGGAAGAGGTGGTGGAGGACACTGTTGGTCTAGGCGAGGAGGATCCCATGCACGGGACCTCAAGAAGCCAATCTTCAGTGATCGACTCTGCAGTGGGGCCAATACCCCCTGTCCTCAGCCCCGCAGTGGGCAGATCACCACCTGCTGGTCGCTCCAGCCAGATGGGTTCGGATGCCCTTTTTCGAGCTGCCCTGGCTCGACTTGTAGCCGGAGACCAGAGCGCCTACGAGACCCTCATGACAGCTGCAGAGCGACGTGAGGCTGTGGAGCGTGAAGCTGTGGAACGACATGCAGAGCGTGAAGCTGCAGAGCGACGTGAGGCTGCGGAGCGCGAAGCTGCAGAGCGACTTGCAGAGCGTGAAGCTGCAGAGCGACGTGAGGCTGCAGAGCGCCAGCACCAGCTCCGCTTGGCTCAGCTCGGGATCTCGCAGCCCGTTCCAGCCAACCAGGAGCCCAAGCCACCGAAGGTCCGAGCTGAGAACTTTCCCCTTCTGGAGGCAGGCGGAGACCTGGATTCTTTTCTGCTGGCCTTTGAGCAGACCTGCAGGCAGTACAACCTGGACTCAGGCCAGTGGGCCCAGTACCTGACCCCCCGTCTGAGGGGTGACGCCATGAAAGCCTTGGAGGACTTCCCTGCCGGGGAGCTGCAGGATTATGCGAGCATCAAGAAGGCCCTGATCCGACAGTTCAACCTCACCCCGGAGTCCTACCGCAAGAAGTTCCGGAACCTGCAGAGGGGTCCAAAGGAAACCTGGACCGACCACATGCGGGCCCTCCTGAGAGCAGCTGACCACTGGATCAAAGGTTTGGAGCGCAGCACAGCCCAGGAGATCCAGGAGTTGTTCGTGATGGAGCAATTCTTGTGGAACTGTCCCGAGGACCTCCAACAGTTCATCCGCGACCGGAAACCGAAGGGGCCTGTGAGACAGCGGTCCTGGCAGACGAGTACACCAACAACCGAGTACCTGAGACCAGGAGGACCAGCAGCAGCACCTGGAGAGGGGGTAAGACCAACCCTGCACCCGTGACCCCAGCCCCCAGAATGCAGGGGGCAGCCCCTCTATTACCCCATGTTCCCCTCTCCAGGTTGGCAGCAGAACCCAGACGGTGTCACCTCTGCAACCAACCAGGACACTTCAAGGCCATTTGTCCTCAGCGCCATAAGACACCGTCCCCAAAAACGGCCACTGTTTTGTGTGTGGGTGGGGGTGGTGGTAGGTCCCTTGACAATTTCCAACCCGTCACCATAGGCTGCTCAGTGGCCATGGGACTGCGGGACACCGGCGCAGAGATGACTTTGGTGCGACCAGAGATGGTCTCCCCCCAGGACTTGATCCCCGGAAAGTCCCTCGCCGTCTCCGGAATTGGAGGCGTGGAACCCGCATTGCCTGTTGCCAGGGTTTATCTGGACTGGGGTGCGGGGAGGGGAGTGAGGGAGGTGGGGGTCTCTGCTAATATTCCGGCAAATGTATTGCTTGGGTCAGACTTGGGGCGGCTAGTGTCCAAGTATGTGGCCACTGACCTCCCCAGTTCTGATCCACCAGAATGTGTACAGTCCAATTTTGGGGGTGTTGATGGGGATGATGTTATTAATGATGATGTTATTAATGACGATGTTGATGATGTTTGCAGTGACACTCCACACAACACAGAACACAAAGGGCTGACAGTGACAGGGAGGGGGGAGGAACATAAAGAGAATTGTAGAATGGCCTTAGGCCAGGATCAGCCAGCACACCTTTTGTTCTCAGAGGGGAGACAGAGGGGGCTGAGGGGGCTGAGAGCTGCAGAAGGAGCAGACACAGATGGCTGTGACACTGCTCTCTGCTGTAAGCAGCCAGGTATTGTAGCCAGGGAGTCAGCGGTCGAGGTCGGAGTACCCACAGGGAATGTGGTGCTGCCAGGTAATGCCCAGACGCTGCGCTCTGAGGTGCTGCAAGGGGTGGAACAGGTCGGGGAGTATGGGGCTGTCACAGGAGAAGTGAAGCCACCAGGTGAGATCCCAGGGCAGGAACCACCCACCACCGGGATGTCAGGAGGCCAGGATAGTCCGCCTGAACCGGCGACTTGGTCAGGAGCGGAGGGGAAGCAGGCACTGCCCATGGTTACAGCAGCCATAGCTGCTGTCACCAGGAGTGGGGGTGCTGGAGCCCAGGGAACCTCGCGGAGGTTCAGAGGCTTCTCCCCTTCAGACCAAGTGGCTGCAGAGTCAGACGGAGGCCAGGAGACAGGTCCCGGGGAACTGACAGAGGATGTGGCAGTTTCTTCTTCGCTGACCACGTCTTGTCAGGGGTGTCGGGTGGCGTCAGGGGCTGACGACCGCCTGGAAGCTCTCCAGGAGCAGGTGGCACAGCTTTTCTCGGAATCTGACCACGAGCAGGTGGTACGGAACCAAGAACGGCTGTACCAGGTAACGGTCCAGCAGGGGCCACCGGAGGTGTGGCCCAGGGACCAACCGGTACTTGTACCCACTGGCTGCCAGGAGGATGGGGATGCGGTCCCCATAACCTGTCAGGGCAGTGGGGAAGGTCTACACGGAGGCCAGGAGACAGGTCCCGTGGAACTGACTGAGGACGTGGCAGTTACTTCTACTCTGACCACGTCTCGTCAGGGGTGTCAGGTAGCGTCAAGAGTTGACGTCAGCCTGAAAGCGCTCAAGGAGCGGGTGGCACAGCCTCCCTTGGACTCAGGCCTCAAGCAGGTGGTCTGGGACCAAGGACGGCTGTGCAAGATAACGGTCCAGCAGGGGTCACCACAGGTGTGGCCCAGGGACCAACATGCAGTTGTGCTCACTGACTGCCACGGAGATGGGGAGGCGATCCCCATACCGTGTTGGGGCAGTGGGGCAGGGGTTCCTACAGCCAGTCAAGGGGATGTGCGGGTCAAGCCCATAACCTGTCCGGATGATAGGAAAATGGTACCCCCAACCGGTCAGGACTATGGGAAAGTTGTACCCATACCCTGTCCGGGTGCCATAGGGGTACTTCCTGTCTGTCAGAGTGATGGGACCTCAGTGCCCAACACCTGTCAGAGGGGCGGGGACACATTTCCCGTGACCTGTCAAGATGAGAGGCAGGGGCTGCCCCTAACTTGTCAGGATGATGGGAAAGCTGTATCCCCGGCCTGTCAGGATGATGGGAAAGCTGTATCCCCGGCCTGTCAGGATGATGGGAAAGCTGTATCCCCGGCCTGTCAGGATGATGGGAAAGCTGTATCCCTGGCCTGTCAGCATGACAGGAAAGAGTTGTCCCAGGCCAGTAGGGCTGACGGGAAGGTGACGTTATCCCCGGGGAGACAGCTGTCCAAGTCACTGTCACCCGTGGACTGAGGAGCGAGAATGCAGGTCACACACTGCTTTCTGGGCCCTCACTCTGTCAAGGGATAACTGAACCCATGTCTGACCCAGAACAGGTCCCAGAGGGTCCCTGTGGGAGTGAGGCATGTGCACCGCTTCTGGCTATGCCTAGCCAGGGGTTTGAGACTGCACTACCAGCGAGTGCCAGTCCTGAGGTGCCAAGCCACCTCGCGGAGACGGCTGTCTCCACCACCAAAGAGAGGGTACTGTGGGATCCAGGGAGGGAGGCAGCCTGCTCCCCGATGGAAAAGGGAGTTTCCGGCAATTGTGTGGGCCCTGCAGCGTCTGCAGCCACACTTGCGCGGACGCCACTCCATCGTGGGGACAAACCACAACCACCTCAGCGGTTACACACGGTCCCCGTGACGAACGGAAGGTTGTTACATGGGAGCCTTGCGCTCCAGGAACACAACTTCGCCATTAGCCACAAGAGTGACCAGGACCACGGTAACGCTGACAGGTTACACTGCCAAGGGGAGGTAGTGGACGGGCGCACGGGGAGACACAGGAATGTGCCATCCCCTAGCGCCGTCTAAAAGGGGGAGGTGTGATGAATATTGGTACGAAATATTCCCCATATTACATCCAGGAAGCAAATCGAAGACACATCTCACTCACAAGGAGAGAAGCCCCCACCCTTGCACTGGCAAATGGTAGAGTAATTAGTATGTAGATGAAAGCTGACTGTCCACACAGCAGGACCCATCCTTAACTTTGATGTGGTAATTTAGTTGGCTTCCTCAGAACTGGAGTCATGCCAAAAGGTAACACGTCCAATATCCTGTAAGGCCAGTGGCAGAGGGAATCCAGGCAGACAAAACGGAGCCGTGACTATAACCTTAATATCTCATAAGCCGTCCACCCTGTGATGCTATCGAATATAAAAATGAATTCCACACATCTAGACGGAAATAGAGCTGGTATTCACATGAATGTAGGGTGACTGGAAGCCATGTAAACAGGATATTGGCTGGTAGGGTGTTCTCAAGGCAGGCGTGCTTCATATCCAGACGAAGACAAAATCATAACTAAAAATATGAAAGTATTATCTTCCGTCTGCGATGCTCATGGATACGGCTAGGGAACATTATAGAATTCGGGTGTCCATATCTCCCCTCAGAGGGGTGGGAGTTGTGAGACATCCCAGAGGTGTGAGATGGGTGGAGACAGGGCCAGCCCATAGTGTATAAAAATCATCTGCTCCATCTCCACCTGGTATTTCTTCTGAATGGGCATTTTTCCATCAAGGCCAGAGATTACCCAGGAACAGATGAGCACCACGCCGCCCTTGTGGAGCCATCAGCACTAAGGTAACTGCTCACATGTGTGTGTAATTCTGTGTATTCCATTCCTCCTTTTATTGGCATATCTGACTGTAATATTTGTAACATCTGAATAATAACTGTAAATATTAATATATAGTGTACCATTAGGGTGATTAAATATATAAATTTAATCTTGAGTTGCTCTTTTAATCTTGATCACGATTCCCCACGTCCGTGTGCTCATATAACGCTACCTGGGTTGGTTCCTGACCCAATATAAGCCCGACCACGGACCGGACTTATATTAAAGAGGAGCTGGTGGCAGCATTTGTGCTTGGGGTTATTCAGGGCCTCTGGCAGTGACGGGGTGGAGGAGATTATATGTGCTTCTAGCTGCGGGCTAGAAGACATATACCACACTCACTGAGAGGTGCCTTAATAAACCAGCACAGGCAAGGCAGCTGCAGCCCTTCTTTATCCTCAGGCAGTTCTCTGACTGACCTGGGTTTAACAGGAGGCGCTGTGGAGCTGCCAGGTTCAGGTCACGATTCACCACAGTGGGTCTGCTGTCTGAGTACACGGGTTCTACCAGGGCTTGATAGTCTTGCCCCTTAATGCCTATTGTGGCTCTACACCAGACCAACATTTCAGTTTTGGGAGGAATTACAATGGGTATTGGATCACTTACTCGTACACTGCCGATCTCACCTCCGGAGATTTCTACCTGTTGCTTCAACATCAGGGCTTTGATCTCTTTGTGCAGAAGTCTCTGTTGTCCAGTTCCAGCAGTTTCGGCGATTTGCTGCAAAACACTTAACACTTCGGAGAAACATTTCTCTGCAATTCTGCCTTCCCAACCTGAATATTCATCTCTCTAAATCCAACCTTTGGTATTAACTGTCCATTACTAGCCCATACCTCAAAGTTAAAGTCATCTGGCTCATTAGTAATGTCTGAATCAGCCCAGTACCTTTTATAAAGAACATGTGGGATGGATGTTATTTGGGACCCGGTATCCAGCAAGGCACTAAAGGGGATACCATCCAACACAATAGGGATCACCGGTTTTCCTCCCACGAATCTGTCATACCAGGCTGAGGGGCCTTGAGTGTTCATTCCTGGGGAGCGGCCCGTCTGCCCAGGGAATCGTCGTTTAAAGGACACTCACGAGCAAGATGGCCTGGTTTCTGGCAACGACGGCAAATGGGCTGTCCATCTGGTTGGTAGCTATCGCTGGGTCGTCCTCTTGCTGCTGAGTATCTTCTGGACCTCGTCCACTGGACATCCTCTCTGCTGGTCGCCGACTTGGTCTTGGGTGCAGGCTTTGACTCTCGCAGTTCCTTGATGACCTTGGCCATGGAGAGCACGGTGTCTGTCAGGGCATCTAGCTTTTGGTTGAGGGCTGCATTAGAAATTAGTTCTCCAGTCTCATCAGCAGTTGCTGACCTGGCAGATGTCGCTGGCGCTGTCGGCTGCTGAGGTGCTGCTGCAATGTCCAAGACAGTTGGTAGCTCCCGTGGCTCTTCCAGCTGCTGCAAACGGATAACTCTATCTTTCAGCTCAGTAAATGTCATGTCACGGTTCTGCAGCAGTATCATGCTTAACTGTCCTCGATGGGAAGGGGAATGGAGGCCAAATTGGTCAAATAGCATTTTATCAGCTCCCGGGGCTAAAGCAGGCTCTGCCAGTTTAAGGGCTCTGAGTGCTTCCTGCAGGTTCAAGGCAAAGTCTCTGGCACTCTGTTTAGGTTTCTGGTGGCATGCAAAGAACCTCATCTTAGCCCGGGTATCAGCAGTAGATTTAAACGTTGCTTTCAGTCTAGCTGCTAGATGCTCTACAATGTCCTTATCTGTGTCCAGCCAGGACGCAACCTCACGCCGTGCATTGCCCGTTAACTGTCCCATTATCATTCCTATATGCTGGGCTTCAGTGAGAGGGGGTACATCACATAATATTCCTTTATCTTTAGCATAATGTCAGTTAGAGTATTAGGCTCACCGGAGTACTGGGGCAGCCACACTGCCCCTGGAGTATACGGCATCAGGAATGGCATTATGGATGCTGTTCCTTGCGCCACTGCACCGCCAGGTACTATCGCTGGGTCCGGCGCTGCAGCTCCACCGGCTGCTCCGTCGCCGCCTTGTGCACCGGGCTGCGACATCTTGGGCCCCCTTAGTTAATATCCGCCCTCCGTCTTCCGCTTCTGTCCGGATGTCTAACAAAGGTTCCACTGCACACTAGGGATTCTCTTCCCTTCCGGATGACGTCAGAGCGGTGAGCGGTTTTTCTTCCCGCACGTCGCGCGCTCTGCAATGGCGGATTCTGAAATTTACAGTATCTGTGCCGCAGTTACAATTCAGCTTGCCGCGCGCCCAGCAATGGCGGCAGATTTAAAACAGTCACTAATCACGGCACACAATGCCCGGTACCGGGCACGGTAGATCCTGTTCGTGACGCCAGGTTGTGGAGCCTACTGGGACGGGGTACTGCTGGGGGATGTCACGGCGGTCCTGGTCTGGACCGTGTCCCGGGTCCGCACAATAAAATGGGGGTTATTTACAGGGGATTTGTCACTCGTGACGCCACCCACTATATGCGGCCAGTAATGGGGCCGCCGCTGCTGCAGAACCTCCGGGGATGATGGGATAGCAGCTTGGATAGAATAGTTCCTGTGGGCAGAACTGGATTCCTCTGTTACTCTGTCTCCTTTTCTCAGACCTCTCAGGACCTCCACTTCTACTTGACTCTGCTCCTGCTCCAGACTCAAACTAAACTAACTGTCACTCTTGCTCTGTGGTAAACAACTTAGCTCCTCCCACTAGTGCAGGTGCCACCTAAGCTCCTCCCACTTTCTAGTGTAGTGTTGTGTGGGGATTAAACCTGTGTTAATGTTTCTGTGGCACATTAATCCTTGGGGTGCCACATATGTGTTTGTGTGAGTGTGTGTGAGCATGTGTGAGTGTGTGTTAGTGATGGGGCTAAATGCTTGGGGCTGCATGTGGGGATGATTGGGGCTACATGTTGTCAACTAACAATTGCAGCTAATTTTCCATTCAAAAACACAAATGGCGCTCCTTCCCTTCTGAGCCCTACCGTGCACCCAAACAGTGGTTTATGGCCATATATGAGGTATCAGTTTACTCAGGAGAAATTGCCCAACAAATTGTATGATACATTTTATCCATTTGCCCATGTGCAAATGAAAAAATTGAGGTTGAAAGAACATTTCTGTTAAAAAAAAGTACTTTTTCATTTTTATGGATCAATGTGTGAAGCACCTGAGGATTCAAAGGGCTCACTGTGCATCTAGATAAGTTCTTTGGGTAGTCTAGTTTCCAAAATGGGGTCACTTGTGGGGGAGCTTCAATGTTTAGGCACACAGGGACGCTCCATACACGACATGGTGTCCGCTAACGATTGGAGCTAATTTTCCATTCAAAGAGTCAAATGGCGCTCCTTCCCTTCCAGGCCCTGCCGTGTGCCCAAACAGTGGTTTATGACCACATATGAGATATCGTTGTACTCAGGAGAAATTGGCCAACAAATTGTAGGATCCATTTTATCCATTTGCCCATGTGAGAATGAAAAAATGAGGCTAAAATAACATTTTTGTTGGAAAAATGGAAATGTCCATTTATTCCTTCCATGTTTCTTTAGTTTATGTGAAGCACTTGAAGGGTTAATAATCTTCTTGAATGTAGTTTTGAGTAGCTTGAAGGGTGCAATTTTTGGAATGGTTTCACTTTTGGATGTTTTCTGTCATGTACGCCCCTGAAAGGGACTTCAAATGTGATGTGGTCACTAAAAAATGGTTTTGCAAATTTTGCTGGAAAAATGAAAAATTGCTGATGAACTTTGAACCCTTACAACTTCCTAACAAGATTTTTTTTTCACAAAATTGTGCTTATGCAAAGTAGGCATGTGGGAAATGTTATTTATTAACTATTTTGTGTCACATACCTCTCTGGTGTAACATAACAAGAAATAAGAAATTTGAAAATTGTGAAAGTTTTGCCAAATTTGCAATTTTTTCACAAATAAACGCAAAAATTATTGACCTAAATCTACCACAGCCATGACACCCAATATATCATAAAAAAATTATCTGAATTGCTAGGATCCATTGAAGTGTTACAGAGTTATTACCTCATAAAGGGACACTGGTCAGAATTGCAAAAAATGGCCATGTGATTAGGGTCGAAATAGGCTGGGTCATGAAGGGGTTAAAAGGAATCTGTCAGGTCAAAAATACATATGTAATTGCTATAATTTTCTAATTAATTTCTCTAAGCTCTTGCTGTTCATGTAATTCTATTATTTATACTTCCCTCCTATCTTGTGTAAAATTCAAAATAAAAGATTAATTCCACCTGTCAATCACAGTGAGCTCTCTGCTGCCCACTCCCAAATGAATGAACTACACTGTACTGCCCTCCATTCTGATCTGTCTGTTGTGTGACTCGTTCACTGGAGACAGAAAAGAGAGAGGGGAGGAGGGATGATCTTAGCTGCAGCAATGAGCTCTTCATGTCATTTTGTGTATCTGAGACATATGTGCAGTATGTACAGTCTGAGATATTTCTATGTGATTATAAGAACACTTGATCATTTTCTCAGCAGATACAAACATTACATGTCTGCAGGAAAACCAAAGTTCATATATACACATAGAAATCTTACAGACAGCACAGACTGCAGCATAAAACACCTCCAACCTCCCAGCACAGAGAGGAGGGAGAGAACACAAGCTTGGTTAAATAACATTTGTACAGCAGCCAGACTATTTGCCAGTTAATATAATGGAGAGGACTAATGTACCAGCTCCCTGCAGGGTGTGAAAATGCTTATAGCATGGAAACAAGAAAGTGTACAATAATGATTTTACATGTTTTTAAAAGTTCCGGCCCATGCACTATTCAAGGGTAATATTAGTATCATACTGAAAAATGACCTGACAGAGTTCCTTTAATGCTGTACCATGGTCATACCTGATAATATCCTGTATGAGTTATGCTAGATAGATAAAGAGTGTACTTATTATAACATGTTTTAATCCTGTCTCTCATCCATAGCTCCTGCAGCTATTGCCTCATTTTGCCACCTATTAGAAGTAGATACTATCAAAGGATAATTCATGTAACTAATTTTTTTTGCACTCCATGTTAATGATAGTGAATTTCACCTTCTCCTATTAGGGCTATAACTGAGCCTTTCTCTGTTACATGATATAGGGTTACAACCGTCCTATGATTAATATTACACCATATCTCAGGTAATAATACATGGTCTTTTTCTCTTCCTTTTCAACCTAGTAGCCTTTCTTTTTTCTTTTCTTTTTATTTACACTTGATTCTTTTGTCTTAACTAGGTGCTTTCAAATACTACAAGTTTTGTAGAGTTCCCTCTTTCTTAATTCTTTCCAGAGGAAAGGCCTCTAATACGGTAGAATGTTATATTTTGTCACTAGAATATATCCTCACAATAGGGGAATGTTTTGTGATATGTATCGTGTATATAGATGTATTGTTTAAGCGTGTACCTCTTTTGTTACCTAGTATGGGATATATGGAGAATCAATCCCCCTGTACTTGAGTCCTGGATTCATCTGATTTATGAATCTAGACATCCGGATGACTTATAGCTGATTTAACAGAACTAGGAGAAATATAACCTAGGTATGCAGAGTCTGAAATGTATTTCTAATTTCTGTGATTGTATCTTAGAGCAAGTGTATTAATTACCTTTGTATCTGATTTGTCTTTTTTGTTGTGTCACAAATTGTAGATTTCAGTTAATTTACCCTGAAGAAGACTTTTTGCAAAAGTCGAAACGTTGGGAATTGATGTTAAACCTCTAATACAAAAAAGCAAGAAATAATAAAGATTTTTCTGCTAAAAAAGGACTACGTTTTTTCACTGAAGTGTGTGCCAACTATATTTGAGAAATAGTGTAATTATTTTTTGAGCTCCACTAATCTAGGTGAGCCAAGGTCTAATCTTTCAAAATAATGTACCATGCTCATCAAGCACCCTTCCTTCTATTCTTGCATATCCTGGCCCCTCTTTTAACCCTCAGTTTCAGATATTCAACTAAAATTCCTTCCGACGTCCCACTTATTCCCCTATTCACTCCCACTTTAGCATGTTTCCATTTTATCCTCATAGACATCAGTGAAGGAGATATACATTTTTATATTCCGCTTTTACTATTATAGACAGGTGTATTAACCTGAACATATGAGGCACAACAATTAATTATAATTTAATTTAAATAATTTTTATTAGCAAATATAATTAATTCATATAAAATCACTTAGAGGGAAGCAGACAGAAGACAGATACACTGAGCAAAGTAATTAATATAATTATATAAGTAATATTGCATAGGTCAGAATACTATATCAATTAATAAAATTAATTATTTTGCATCACTGGAATATATCAATTGTTAAGAAAATGATGGTGTACAATACATTATACTAGTAAGTATAGACGCACACACACACACACACACACACACACACACACACACACACACACACAGCAAATACTAAATAAATAAATAATGAAGTAAGTGAATTTTGAATGTATACATAGCCAACAGAAAAAAAGAGTACACTACAATATAATAAAAGAAATAAAAAGGGTACCTAGGTACTTATATTATATAGGGTATCCAATGTGCCTAGTAAAGTGCCAGATCTTAAACAGAATACCACATATAAGTTAAGTGCAATATGCTAGACCACAGTAACAGAATAGAATACAGATATGTTGTAAATCAAAAAACCAACAGTGTTTGAAAGCCGAACACTTGTTTCTCCAGCAGCTTTAATGTTAAACGTGCATTGGACTTTCCGAATTATATTTTATTATTGTGTATCATTTTAATATGTTTGTTGGGTACACAACCTCTATGATCCTATTTGTCTCTAGTTTATTATATTCAGGTAATAACAGACACTCCTATCCTGCTGCAGTATTATTTTAGTTGTAGCACAAGGATTTATAACATTCTTCTAACTCTTCATTAATTTATGCTCTCTTTATAAGACACTAGCTGTAGAGCCTGGCCTTGCCCGGGCCTAATGCCCATATATGGTGGTAATGCTCATATATGGTAATATCACCCATATATGGCAATATTGCCCATATATGATATTGTATGTATGTGTGTATGTATCATAGCTGCGCCCCTCTCAGTAGCCCTGCCTCTTCATAGCTCTGTCCCTACACATAGCTCCAACCTTCCTGGTAGCCATGACTATTTCATAGCACCACCCCCATGTATATCCCCCACACCTTCATAGATCCATCCCTCCACATAGTCCCAAGGGTGGGTCTATGTAGAGGAGGCGGGGTGTATGGAGGTGCATGATGTGAAGTGGGGTATGGCTATGTGCAGTGGACGTGGCTATGTGAAGTGGGGTGTGGCTATGTGAAGTGGGTGGAGCTATGTGGAGTAGGTGGGGCTATGTGGAGTAGGCAGGGCTATCCAGAGTGGGTGGGGCTATCAGGAGTAGGCAGGGCTTGTCACATACACACACACACATACACTGTGTGCAGAATTATTAGGCAAATGAGTATTTTGATCACATGATACTTTTTATACATGTTGTCCTACTCCAAGCTGTATAGGCTTGAGAGCTAACTACCAATTAAGTAAATCAGGTGATGTGCATCTCTGTAATGAGGAGGGGTGTGGTGTAATGACATCAACACCCTATATAAGGTGTGCTTCATTATTAGGCACACGCCTTTCCTTAGGCAAAATGGGTCAGAAGAGAGATTTGACGGGCTCTGAAAAGTCCAAAATTGTGAGCTGTCTTGCAGAGGGATGCAGCAGTTTTGAAATTGCCAAACGTTTGAAGCGTGATCACCGAACAATCAAGCGTTTCATGGCAAATAGTCAACAGGGTCGCAAAAAGCGTGTTGGGCAAAAAAGGCGCAAAATAACTGACCATGAATTGAGGAAGATCAAGCGTGAAGCTGACAAAATGCCATTTGCCACCAGTTTTGCCATATTTCAGAGCTGCAACGTTGCTGGAGTATCAAAAAGCACTAAGTGTGCTATACTCAGGGACATGGCCAAGGTAAGAAAGGCTGAAAAACGACCACCTTTGAACAAGAAACATAAGATCAAACGTCAAGACTGGGTCAAGAAATACCTTAAGACTGATTTTTCAAAGGTTTTATGGACTGATGAAATGAGAGTGACTCTTGATGGGCCAGATGGATGGGCCAGAGACTGGATCAGTAACGGGCAGAGAGATGCCAGAAGGGTGGAGGTGGGGTACTGGTATGGGCTGGTGTCATTAAAGATAAACTTGTGGGACTTTTTCGGGTTGAGGATAGAATGAAGCTCAACTCCCGGACCTACTGCCAGTTTCTGGAAGACAACTTCTTCAAGCAGTGGTACAGGAAGAAGTCGGTATTGTTTAAGAAAAACATGATTTTCATGCAGGACAATGCTCCATCACATGCATCCAACTACTCCACAGCGTGGCTGGCCAGTAAAGGTCTAATAGAAGAAAAGAAAATGACATGGCCCCCTTGTTCTCCTGATCTAAACCCCATAGAGAACCTGTGGTCCTTCCTAAAATGTGAGATCTACAGGGAGGGAAAACAGTACACCTCTCGGAACAGTGTCTGGGAGGCTGTGGTGGCTGCTGCATGCAATGTTGATTGTAAACAGGTCAAGCAACTGACAGAATCTATGAATGGAAGGCTGTTGAGTGTTATCTCAAAAAAAGGTGGCTATATTGGTCACTATTTTTTTTTTAGTGTTTTGTTTTTGTGTGTCAGAGATGTTTTTTACTAAATTTTGTGCAGCTATTACTTTACCTGGAGAAAATAAACAAGTGAGATGGGAATATGTTTGGTTTTTACTAAATTGCCTAACAATTCTGCACAGTAATAGTTATCTGCACAAACAGATATCCTCCTAAGGCCCCTTTCACATCAGCTGTATTAGAAAAATGCGGCAGTTGTGGTGAAAAAAAACGCATCTTCCGCCTAACCGTCACACTTTCGGTTCACCTGCGGCAAGCCCCATGCAATGTCTATGGGGCTTGCGGCAAGTGTGGCAAGTGCAGTATAGTTGCGGTTTTGGCACTTGCAGCAGATAATGCCGCAAAAAAGATGCGGTCAGCTGCGTTTTTTTTGCGGTCACATCTGCCGCAAGTACCGAAACCGCACTTGATGCACCAGCCGCACACTTACTGCAAGCCCCATAGACAATGCATGGGGCTTGCCGCAAGTGCAACCATTATGCGGTAAATGCGGCAGATGGGTTTTTTCACCTCAACTGCCGCATTTTTCTAATACTGCTGATGTGAAAGGGGCCTAAGATAGCCAAATCTAACACAAAAAACACTCCAACATCCAAAAATATTAAGCTTTAATATTTGAGTCTTTTGGGTTGATTGAGAACATAGTTGTTGATCAATAATAAAAATAATCCTCTAAAATACAACTTGCCTAATAATTCTGCACACAGTGTACATTCATACATACCCACACTCAGCTTTTTATATTAGAGTGAAGTGATTACTGGTGATACAAAAAAATAAAATTTGGGGTCAACTGGTTAATTAATCAGAAATGTGCTGTTCTATCTCCTTTTGGCAAAGAATTAGCACAAGTGAATTAGCTACATTAGGCTAGGGTCACACTTGCATTTTTTACAAGCGTTTTTGGTGTAAAAACGCACCCATAGGCCCCCATGTTAAAAAATGCATGCCCTAATAGCAAAAACGCATGTGTGACAGTACCATGCGTTTTTGGTGCATTTCCAAAAACGCATGCTTTTTTTAACATGGGCTCCTATGGAAAACGCATGCGTTTTTGAATGGCACTAAAAGGTACTAATGTACCATGCGTTTTTGCATGCGTTTTCCATAGGGGCCCATGTTATAAAAACGCATGCGTTTTTCAAAACGCACCAAAAAATAGTGCATGCACTATTTTTCGGTGCGGATTTAAAAACGCAGCCAAAAACGCAGGGAGCCATCACACACCTTAAAAAACTCATGATGACATGAAAAAACGCATGTAAAAACGCTTGAGTTTTTGTAAATCACTAAAAAACTCATGTCAAGTGTGACCCCAGCCTTATATGAGAGAAGTCTTGTTTTTAATATCTGAGTGGATCTACTGCACAATGAAAACAGAATGATAATGGCAGTGGTCAGAAAGCTATATAAGGCTAGGGTCACACTTGCATTTTTTACAAGTGTTTTTGGAGACCTGCATTTTCAAAAACGCATGTAAAAACGCACCCATAGGCCCCCATGTTAAAAAACGCATGCCCTAATAGCAAAAACGCATGTGTGACAGTACCATGTGTTTTTGGTGCATTTCCAAAAAGGCATGCGTTTTTTAATATGGGGCCCTATGGGAAATGCATGCAAAAACGCATGTACAATTAGTACCATCCAAAAACGCATGCGTTTTCCATAGGAGCCCATGTTAAAAAAAACGCATGCGTTTTCTAAAACGCATGCGTTTTTTAACATGGGCTCCTATGGAAAACGCATGCGTTTTTGAATGGCGCTAAAAGGTACTAATGTACCATGCGTTTTTGCATGCGTTTTCCATAGGGGCCCATGTTATAAAAACGCACCAAAAAATAGTGCATGCACTATTTTTTGGTGTGGATTTAAAAACGCAGCCAAAAACGCAGGGAGCCATCATACACCTTGAAAAACTCATGATGACATGAAAAAACGCATGTAAAAACGCATGAGTTTTTGTAAATCACTTAAAAAACTCATGTCAAGTGTGACCCCAGCCTAAAAGTGCTTTCAAGTTTTGCTACAATTAAACATGCTAAAAACTCTCCAGCACTTTGTATCTATCCACTTCTGGGTGCTTCATTAAGTATGCTTGAGGTCATTGTCCTGCTGGAAGACCCATGACCTACAACACAAACCCTGCTTTCTGACACAGTGCAATACATTGTGACATGAAATCCATTGATAATCTTCAAATATCATGATGCCTTGTAAACCTTATAGGCATCCAATGCCAAAGGCAACAAAACAACCCAAAACATCACTGAACCTCACCATATTTTACTGTAGGTACGGTGTTATTTTCTTTGTAGGCCTCATTCCCTTTTTGTTAAATAATAGAATGATGTGCTTTACCAAAAAACTCTAGCTTGGTTTTAACTGTACATAACATGCTTTCCCAGAAAGATTTTGGCTTACTCACAAACATTTTTGCTAATTGGAGTCTTTTTTATGGCTCTGTGTCAGCAGTGTGGTCCTCCAAGGTCTCCTGCTATATCATTTCTTTTCATTCACAAGTCAATGGAAAGTTCACAATGGCACTGATGCACCCTGAGCCTGCAGGACAGCTTGAATTTCTTTGGAGCTTGATGTGGGCTGCTTATCCACCATCCGGACTATCTTGCGTGCGTTGCAAACTTTCATTAATTTTTCTCTGCTGTCCAAATCCAGAAAGATTAGCTACAGTGACATGAGTTGTAAAAGTTCTTGATTATGTTTTGCAATGAGGACAAAGGTACATCAAGATCTCTGGAGATGGACGTGTAACCTTGAGATTATTGATATTTTGCAACAATATTAGTCCTCAGTTTTCTTCTCTTTCTGTTCTCCATGTTTAGTGTGGCACACACAGGCAGGCAGTGCAAATATTAAGTTAACTTCTCCCCTTTTTATCTGGCTTCAGGTCTGATTTCCATATTACCCAAATATGTTACTTGACATAGGTGAGTTTGAACGAGCATCACATGCTTGAAACAAAGTTGTTTACCTACAATTTTGGAAAGGTGGCAACAAGGTGACTATGTTGAAATTATGTCCAATTTGCTTTTTTTTACTCTTTTTTGTGTTATGCCAATACACACAAATTGAAATAAACATGTGTATAACAAAACATGCAATTGCAATAATTTTCTGGAGAAAATACTTCCTATCTTGGAGCAATGTCAAAGGTATCAATACTTTTGTCCATGACTGTAAATAATTAGATACATAAAACTTTGTTCCTATACTAAACAATTTGATGTTATCAGAACATGACTGGCATACTGGAAGACAAAATAACCAGGCTATGGCCCAAACCTCATTCATTTACTTTGTCTTGAGGGAAAGTTTCAGTTGTAATATCAATTGAAACTGCAACTGCACCTTAAAATGGAATGGATATATAATTCAGGCAATACAATAAGTAGCCATTTGAGTAAACAATATGTCACCCATATAGGGTTATCTTTTTATTATTTTTTTTTTATTATTTTATTTATTTTCCCCCATTGCACTCTCTTAGCCAGAGACATAGATAGCACCCAGGCATTGGAGCCTAAGGGTCTTCGGAACTTTGTCCATTATCAGATTCACTAACGTGAAATTGGTTGGGCTCAATTATGGATATTGCATCTGGATTCAGGAGATTAAATTATACCAAACATAAATAAATGAAGGGTTCTTTATTCTTCACTAAAGATCAGAAATCCCATAAATTGCTAATTTCAATATATTTCTGTTAATATAAACTTTCCAAATAAATGAGTCTCGAAGTCATTGAATAAGACCACCATTCTTCAACAGCTGCTTTCTTTAGGCTCATTTAATGTTATGGAAAGTCTGAACATTCAGCTATATTTAACTGATTTTATGTGCAAAATTCCATTCTACACTTCTGAACGTGATGGAGACTAGGAGCACTTGCCTGTAAAACACTACACACTCCATGTTTGCATAAAACTTGTCACCAGCAATAAATTATAAAACTAACAAGAAAGGTGCTGAAAACACATAATCTGTGTCAAGCTGCAAGTTATAGCCTCCATACTGCTTGTGTTTATAAAGCAAATTAAATGCACTTAAATACATAGGTATGCAGAAAAAGTGTACAAAAGGTACAAAAGTGGACCTAAAAGAAGCAGAAATCGAAAAGATTTCAGTTTAATTCAAGGACTGAAGAGTTTATTTATGTAATATACGGACAAGGACAAAGAGATTTTTAAAGGTACCAGCTAAGAAAGGACAAGAAGCAGGACATTTCTACTATATTTCTATGAGAGCACTCACTACATGTACTGAGGGAAGGACAGAGTGTTTGGTATTAAATAAAAGTAACCATTATTAGTTTAGACTTTTAAAGAATATTTGTCTAGTAAAGGTCATTGTGGAAATAATCTGCAATAGAGTGTTCTTAAGAATGTTTGTTCCCAGTGATTGGTTTGTGCCATCATAGCGTCTATCACTTGACGAACAAGAAAAATGCCCTTTTATTGGCTGATTTGATTGATCATGTGGCCCATTAACACATATTGCCACATGTCAAATCGATAAGTAATTTTTAGCAGTTTATGTAAATGGGGCCTTAAATCAAGCATCAAGTACAACCAAGATATCAGTATTGAGTTTGTAATGTTTTTGTGTGCTGTGTGTTTATGTGGATTGTATTTGGATGCACTCCAAAAAAATGTGATTATGTGTTGGGGTTGGGAATCTGGGGCCTGCACAATTAGTTCTGCCACAATGCAGGCAGAGCAAATAGCATGACTGCACAGGCGTAAGATTCCCTACATGCTGTCTGCATAAAGCAGAACACAAAACAGGGTGGGATCTGGCACCTGAGGTACACGCAGGCGCAATACAGTGAGATGCTCTGCCCACAGTAGGGCAGAGCTCAGGGCGTCTGTGCAAACATTCAGAAATCTGTGCAGGCGCCGAAGACGAGACTGCGAAGAGAGAAGAGAAGGCACACAGACAATAATAGACGCATAGGAAGACCGAAGAGGCAGTGAGACACGGATAAGTGAGAAGGCCCATCAGACCTGTAAGTATGAATTTTCATACATGGCGGGAAAATTTATAAAATCATTACTTAGGTGTCCAGGGAGTAGAAGGATTATAGCCACCTTCACAGAATGCAACATAAGTGTTGCTGAATTTGGCACTGTTAGTTTAAAAAGTCCTAAGTGGTGGCAGATTCATTTTTATGAAAAAAAATAGGGCAACACAAAAAAAATTAATTTACAACTGTTTGCAAAGAAATCCCACTAAATTTATGTCTAAACCAGTGTAGATAGCAAAGAAACATAGGCAGCACTCCAAAATTAAAGTGAAAAACAGTGGACTTCAATCCATGTGGCGACATTTTGGCGACATTTTGGCATGGGCACCTTTGTCAAGCACTAGATTTAGCAGATTTAGGGTGCTTTCACATCAGTGGCAGTTGCGGTGAAAAAAACTGCAACTGCCGCGATTACCGCATAACGGCCGCACTTGCGGTTCACTTGCGGCAAGCCCCATACAATGTCTATGTGCGGCAAGTGCGGTTTTGGCACTTGCGGCAGGTGCGGCCACAAAAAAAACCGCGGTATGCCGCGGTTTTTTCGCGGCTGCACCTGCCGCAAGTGACGCTTCCGCACTTGCCGGACCTGCCGCAAGCCCCATAGACATTGCAAGTGAACTGCAAGTGCGGCCGTTATGCGGTAATCACGGCAGTTGCGTTTTTTTCATTGCAACTGCCGCGATCAGCGTAAAACGCTGATGTGAAAGGGGCCTTAGGTATAATAAGTGTAAAAATCCAACATGTGTGATCATGATCTAAAAGCGATATCTAACTCTCTATTCGACAACTGTTACAGCAATTACCAAAATGGGGAGTCGGCAAGTATTAGCAGCCCTTCTTCTGGCAGACCTATTGCATTTGATACAAATTTTTTTTTTTAATTACATAATGAAAATATATACTTTTTAATAGACTTTCTGCATCAGTTCCTCTTGATTTTAAATATCTTTGAAAACTGAGAGAGGCTACCGGGCACCTACCGGAGAGGCTAGAGTTCTTCAGTGACTACAGTACCATCAGAAAAAAGTGACAAATAAAGCATCTTTGCAACCTGGTGAGTGCCGCCCTGCTTTTTCTATATGAATAGACTGTGGTTATGGCTTATTTGAGGGCGTGCAACACAGTGCACAGAAGAATTTTCCTGATGGTACTGTAGTCACTGAAGAACTCTAGCCTCTCCAGTAGGTGCCCAGTAGCCTCTCTCAGTTTTCAGTGATTTCTGACACAAACTGTTGCGCACACGGAGATAAATAAGGCAGAGTGTAGACACATCAGTACATTGTATCTCGTAATATGGAATCTGAAGCATGCAGCTCCAAAGAGTTAGCCTCAGATGATCCAGCAAAAAGCTTACTAGTGGGGAGAGAGGATGAGGAGTTCTTCTTCAAAGAATATAACACCTCTGATACAATCACACATCTCAGTATAAAAAGCCTGGAACACCGCATAAGTAATCTTGCGGAGAAAGAAGTTTGTCTTTTCTGGACAGTACAATCTCTCAGAAATTACGTCGAGAGTAATAGGGTTCCTAGTGGGTTAAGAATTGCCAAAGCAATGTAATTTCTTAAAACAACTCCACCTTTGTAAAAGAATGGGAAAAGATCCAAACAGATTGTCCAGAGGAGTTGCTAAAATTAGTACTGACACAAAATGAAAAAGAACATAAAGTTATTACGGATGAACCCATCTCTTTAAGAAAAGAACTAGAATCGAGGTCAACTAAAAAAGGGGAATGGAAGTTGTTTCTAAAAATCTGGACAAAAAAATAATACCTTTTCAAGCAGAAATTAAGGCAAAAAGGAGACGTTTTTGCGAGATAAGCAGGATTATGACACCGGTGCAGTGTTCTCTTGAAATAAAGAACAAACTCAAGAAAAAAGAATGGAAATGACCGTACTCCTAAAGATGGTACCCCAAAAACTCCAGTGAACCCTAAAACTCCCATGACCCCAAGAGCAACAAAAGGGTAATAAAAAACAATAAAAAACCTTCTAAGCCAAAAAGTTCAAATGAGTCGGAGTCAGGATCTGATTTGAGTAGCGCTGAAGAACCACCGACCCCAAAAAGATCAGCTAATAAAAGTGATAGGAACTCAGCTATCCCTTTAGGAAACTGATCAGACAAGGAAGAAGGAGGAACAGACAGCATTCTAATAGGGAAAAGGAAGCAAGTATCGTGGAGGGACTAAGGGAGAATGACCCTGAAACAGTGAGAATTTTCAACCTTACAGAAAAAACTCTTATTCCCAAGATGGAGAAAGTCCTAAAAAAAGGTCTAAATTACTGTATAGAAGAAAGGTTTTACTTTGCGCCGACATGCCGCCGACTGCTTGAGGAGCGGGAAGGGGGTTGTTGGGAGCTGTCAAGCACCGTCCATGATTGAGGAGCGGGGGGGTGGTCGGTGGGTGCTGTAAGTCGCCGGCAACTGTGATTAAGAAGCAGGGGGTGGAGGCAGGGTGGGAGGTTTGTTTTTGTGCTGTCAAGCTTCGGCAGCCGTGATTAAGAAGCGGGGGGGCTGTTGGGCGGCTGGGAGATCCTGTGCACCAGGCAGTGGATGGCAGTCCCTATATAGCTCCGCCCCTTCTGCATATTTTCCGGTACGCCGTAGCGGCACGTACCCCCACAAAAAAAGCACTGCTTAAGAGAAACTAGCGGTGGATCCTACAACGACCTGAAAAACAAATTAAGAAATCTGTTGAAAAAGTATGTAGACAAACAAATATTAAGTAAAAAACAAGTTAAAAAACTCTTTCCCGAATACCCGACCCGTCCCCATTGGTATCATTTACCTAAAGTGCATAAGTGCTTAAAACAGGCGCCTGGGTGCCGAATAGTGTCAGGGATGGGTTCTATAACTGAGCCTCTGAGCAAATTTATTGATTGGCTCTTAAGACTGTTTGCTGAAAAAAATCCCAGCATTTGTAAAGGACACAGGTGAATTAATCGATTATATCGATGAGATACAGTGGATGGAAGACTACAAGCTTACATCAATTGATGTACAGAGTCTATACACACGTATTCCACAGGAAAAGTCTATTAATATCATAAAAGAAATTTTGACTGATGAAAAACAAAATGGTGTAATTTGTTTGCAAAGGCTCTGAAATTTATTTTGAGTCAGAATACATTCTCTTTCAATGATGAGTGGTGTAGGCAAAAAGTAGGTCCAGCATTGGGGACGCCGGTATCTTGCACCCTTGCTAATTTATATCTTGCCCACTTAGAAGATAACTTGGTTTACTCCCCAAAAAATCCTTTCCTAAAGAATATATACCCTATGTGGACGACATGTTTATCATTTGGGAGGGCTCTGAGCAAGAATTTGAAAGTTTTATTTTCTTCCATAATGAGCATAATAATTATAACATGTACCGTACTTTACTTCGTGTTTTGGAAATTAGGAATTAGATCTCCTAGATGTAAAACTTCAAATTCTGGACGGTAAAATTACACGATCTGTCTTCAAAAAAAGCTACGTCGACAAACACATTATTACATTTTGATAGTTTACACCCGGCACATGCTAAGAGAGCGTTACCATTTAGCCAATTCTTAAGAATTAAGAGAATTAATAATAATCCTACTGTTATGAAAAAACTATGTGATGCATTAGAAAAAGACTTTCTGGATAGAGGCTACCCCATATCCTTAATTAAAAATGCCAGAGATAAAGCCCTTGATCCCAAAAGAGAGGTAAAAAAGAAAAAAGGAGATACTAGTGTTAACAGCCTAGCAATAGAAAAATCTAATAAAAAACATTTCGCGTTTACCTTTAAATTTGGACCAATGTTCAATAGAATTAAATCTACAATTTACAGGTATTGGCACATATTGGAAAAGGATAGGGAACCAAACTCCATTGGAATAGGTCCCCCTTTATTAACCTATAAAAGATGCAATAACTTACAGGATCTGCTTGTAAAAAATCAAATAAAATCACAAAAGCCTAACAAGACCCTGGTTAGAGTTGAGTCGCCCCATAGGTAATTTCAGATGCAGAAATTGCCAATTTTGCAAATATCACAGTACAGACAATCCTGTAAAAATCGGTCATATAAGGGTACTTTCACATCAGCGGTTTTTTTAAATTGCGGCAGTTGCGGTGAAAAAAATGCAACTGCCGCGATTACCGCATAACGGCTGCACCTGCGGCACACTTGCGGCAAGCCCCATACAATGTATATGCGGGCTTGCGGCAGGTGCGGCAAGTGCGGTTTTGGCACTTGAGGAAGGTGCGGCCGCGAAAAAAAACGTGGTCAGCCGCGTTTTTTTCTCAGCCGCACCTGCCGCAAGTGCCAAAACCGCACTTGCCGCACCTGCCGCAAGCCCGCATATACATTGTATGGGGCTTGCCGCAAGTGTGCCGCAAGTGTGCCGCAGGTGCAGCTGTTATGTGGTAATCGCGGCAGTTGCGGTTTTTGGAACACGTGACTTCCACAGGAAAGGATGGTGATTTGCACAAATTCCTGCAGCAATGAGAAAGCCGGTGGATCGTAGAAACTAATGCATGCAGTCCTTTGGGTTTAATGACAAAAAATGATTTTGCGGTCTTTTTATAGTAATCGATTTAAAGGGGATTATGTTAGACTACTAGTGTACCTTGTATAGCAGTAATTTTTTTCTTAAAATTAATAGACTGTAACAACAATTGGGGATCAGTGATCTGCTGGGAGGAGATCAAATGGAGTTGTTTCCGGAGCAGATTTCTTATTTGTACCTGCTGAAAAAATGTATTGAGAGCATTATTGTAAAGACATGTCCCGTTACTTGACCCCAAACAAATTGAGGCAATTTGGAAGCGTATTCTTAGTTTAATACTCTATTACCTCTGTTCAAGTATGGGACATTAGGTAGACAGGATTAATTTTGTGACACATAAGGTTAGGTTGAACCGTTTATATAAAAACATCTAGGAAAATATATCTAGTATGTTGGTCTGCAATGTAATAGCATTTAGTTTTCATGAGGCGCATGAGTGGTAGTAGATTAAGACTAATGAAAATAATGGTGCACCCATAGCCCTACAATTAGTTAGCCAACAAGGTGTAAGCTTGTGGTAGGCATTAATTTGAAAGGATATATGATACTTGATGATGTCTGAGAGATATGTAGATAATTTCAATTAAAATTATCAGTACAGATTGGGTAAATACAAACTAAATGGAGCTATAGTTTTTGCTCTTTATTTAATAAGATCTTATATGTGTTAAAATGTCTGTATACAGATTGATTTTGTTTTTAATTGCACCTGTGTAGTATTCACTGTGATGGATGGAGAACCTCCTCTTTAAGTAGGAGGTCTAACTGTCATATGACAGGAACCGTACCCATGGAAGCAGGCAGAGCCCTGCGAAACAGCTGCTGTCGTTTTGCTCCCCACTCCCTCTCCCTGCAGAATATATCATGATCCTGAAGTGACGAATAATGGATCTTGGCAACCTGGTGAGTGCCGCCCTGCTTTTTCTATTTGAATAGCCTGTTTTAAATATCTTTGCTTAAGGTAATGAGGATTTTTAAAGTTTGCTTCCTGAGTATAAAATTCTGTCTCAGTCATTTAGGCTTATTACTGCCACAGTATAGTTACCAGAGGTGTATCTCTTAAAAAGGCCATTGAACAGGGTATATATAATTTATTATATATTTACCTTATGGCCTCTGTCATCCACTTCTGCCGTCATAGTGTCTTCCTATCCTCTGATTGGCCAGAACAAGCTGCGGAAGCTATATTTGCATACCCAAGTGATGGGTGGACCATTATGGTTCCCGCTGGCAGTATGGGACTACCATCAGTACTACTGATAGCTGAAAGCAATGCCACCCAAAAATACCCTCCCACAAATCCCATCACTGCAGCCTGATGCCAGCCATCTGCTCCCTGCCCACCACAAATATCCTATTGGACCTGTGGTGTGCCACAGCCATTGGTGGAGCCAAACCACATGACCATGAAATCATCACAGATCCTATCTACCCCTGGAAAACACCTACAGGATCTGTGGTGATGTCATGGTCATGGGTGGAGCCAGATCACATGACCATGAAATCCACACAGGTCCTTTCCCTGACACAGAGTGGGGATGCACAGTGAGCCTGGCACAGACAGCACTGCCCTCATCTTCCCCAGTCTCTGCATACCGCACTTACTTCCCCGGTCTCTGTGTAAGAAGATGCATAGAGATATGCCTATTGGTGACGACTGTGAGTGAGGACCACGTCTGTAGCAATGACATCTGACCACTAGATGTCAGTTACACTCACTGTTAATCTAAATTTTTATACAGTGTTAGTAAAACAATACTTAAATAATTTTATGAATGCTGTGATGTGAATAGATGAACAATGCAGTAAAAATGCAATTTTTCTGCTGGATTTAGAAAATACTTTTATTGCATCACTGCTCAATCTGAGAACGTATAAAGTTTGGTTGTGGTGGTTGGTTGTCATGGAGACGAGCAGTGAGGAGACACACTTTGACTGGGAGCTCCTGCTTTGTCTATGGAGAAAAAAAAATCCGGAGTAGACATACCTGTTTTATTTCCTGTTTCCTCTCTCATAAGTTCAGCAGTTTTGTGTCCTTTGATTGGTGACGCATGTGACAATTAATCCTTTATCCCAGTTCGGAGGAGAGCATTAGAAAATACAACAGTGAGATAACATCGGAAGGAGGCGGCCATCTTGGAAAGTGTGACATGATGCTCGCGGAGGGTAAAGCACCCCATGCTTTAAACAAGGATGAGGTACCTCAGATTCTTCTTCTAAATTTTAAATTCTCCCTGACCGATCCAACGAGTTAGTTAGGGTCAGCTAGGTGTTTAGATCATCCTGAATGACTAGTCTTTATGGGACAATGTCAGTGAGGCATGTACTGTGTTCATATTGATGAGGACTGTTGATAGTCCAGTGTGAAGTTCGGAAAGGCCACAGCCCGTGTGGAAAATCCCAAGGCACCCACCTGTCTGGATTGGATTCTTTTTTTTTTTTTTTTTCTTCTTTTCTCAGAGTATGCTTCTTATTCTTCTTTTTATATTAATTTATTATCTGTATTCTTGTAAAGAAAAGAAAAGAGAAATTGATTACAGTTATTTATATTATATGTTATTTCTTGTTAGAGGAATTTGGGTTGTAATTCGCTTACCTGTACAGCTGAAAACGGTCATATTGGGATCCCAGAAGATTTATTGATAGGGGATAGTGTCAAGATTGTGAACTGGGAGAACAGACACATATTATGGCTTCCCTGTAGGAACTAACCCTGTTTAAGTCCGGACACAAGGGGGGCATTGCTTTCTCAAGGGAAGACTCCCCCTTACTGGGACCAGGGATATGTGGCTGTTCTTCTGGTAAGGAAAGCAAGACATATTTTCTTTGTTGTTGTTGTTTGTATGAGTTGTTGGGTTAAAAATTGTACAGTTTATTTACTTCACTTTTCTTCCCTATACAAACAGGGGCGAGTTTTGGTACAATAAATCTGGTTTTTGTTTTACCTTCGTTTTGGAAGCCTATCTTTCCTGTCGGGCATCACTGTATCAAAACGAATTCAAATCCCCACTGTTGGGGAATTGGTGCCTTTAGTGAATGCGCGAATTTCTGAGGTGGATGCTATTTTTTAGACTAGGGAGGCCCAAAAACTGTGGGCCTCACAATTCTGAGAATACCAGCCCCCAGTTGCCTGGGTTTTACCTTGGCTGGCAATCAAAAATTGGTCGAAGCCCAAATATTTTTTTAATTATTTATTTAAATAATTAAAGCAAAAATGGGCTCCCCAGTATTTTTGATTGCCAACCAAGGTAAAGCCAGGTAGCTGGTGGTGGCAGGCTGTAGATGTTTGCTTTATCTGCTCTGAGGATCAAAAATACAGTGAACCCTACATAATTTTTTTTTAATTATTTATTTTTAGACTACCATGATATCAGGTTCATTGCCTATGGCAACCAATCACAGACACTGGCACAATAGGTGAGGGGAGACACAGCCAATCACAGACACTGTCACAGGGAAGCCTGTATTCAATATGGACCCCAAACTTTACTGTTCAGGTTTGCCTATCACTACTTATTTGCAATTTTTAATTCTACAGTACAACTTTAACTGCATTTGACTCTATGGGTGTTTTCCCGAGATAAAATTGTCACTGCATCCATATATGAACTCCCAGAGAGCTGTAATTTACAAAAATATGGTCACTTGAGGGGGTTTCTGATGTTCTGGCACTTAGGGGCTCTGAAAATGGAGACCACAAACTAATAAAGGAAAATATGTGTTAAAAAAATCATAGGGCGCACCTTCCTTCCTGAGCCCTGCTGTGCGCCTAATCAGTGGTTTTCCACCACATTTGGAGTATTCTCATACTTAGGAGAAATTGCACAACACAATTTTGGGTCTAATTCCCCCTGCTATCCTTGTGAAAAGGAAAATATTTGGTGTGAAAAAAAACATTTTTGTGGGAAAAAATCCAATTATATATCCAACTAGAAAAAAATCACTGCAGCACTCAGCTACTACCACAAATGTACACAGGGTAATAAGCTGTTTATATATGAGGAAAAAATTTAAAAACTTGCGTTTCTTGTAAAAAAACTCAATATTATCTTTTTATTTACTGGGGTTCTTGGTACATATATTGGTCAATATCTGTTTGCTCATCAACCACTCCACGGTGACCCCAGATCTGATGAGTCCTACACTGACAACCCTGTCCTCCTTGTCCTCCCTATCCCACATCTAAGTGGGTGGACACCATCTCAATCTCAGACCACCTGGGGGCATGAGGGTGCTAAGTGTAGCTGTGGAGCCAGCAACTCCACATATTAGACATAAACAGAAAAAAAGCTGCACAGCACTCAAGATATAGTGTGAACTCGTGCAAGCTGCGATGCTGGAACAAACAACCAGAAAAAATTCACTGCAGCACTCAGTTACTACCAAAAATATACACATGCTAATAAGCGGTTTATATATGAGGAAAAAATTTAAAAACTTACGTTTTTTTTTAAAAAAACCTTAATATTCTTATCTTTTTATTTACTGGGGTTCTTGGTACATATATTGGCCAATATCTGTTTGCTCATCAACCACTCCACAGTGACCCCAGATCTGATGAGTCCTACAATGACAACCCTGTCCTCCTTGTCCTTCCTATCCCACATCTAAGTGGGTGGACACCATCTCAATCTCATTTATGAAGGACTGGCATCACCTTAATGTGCAGGTGCAAGCAAAAAATATGTGTGTGCACTTAGGGAAATAACGTTGCTGCAACACTGAACACATTTATGAAGGGGAAAAGCTTAATGGTTATAACATGAAATGCAAGATTGTCGGTGCAGCTAAGAAATGCATATGTGATAAGTGAACTCAGTAAATACTGTACTGGAATAAATGAATTGAGAGAATTAGCTTCATCACTGAGCTGCACTGACAATCCTGCATTTCATGTTATAGCCATTAAGCTTTTCCCCTTCATAAATGTGTTCAGTGTTGCAGCAACTTTATTTCCCTAAGTGCACACACATATTTTTTGCTTGCACCTGCACATTAAGGTGATGCCAGTCATTCATAAATATAATTCGACATTTTTTGACTGTGCTCTCTTCCCCCACCCAGTAGCTTTGCCCACACCTCAATCTTGCTGTAGCCCTGATCCTGGTACAGACCACTTCCAGCTGGTTTTTAATTGCAGAACACAGGCACATAAACCTCATCCCAGCAATGTATACCACACACAGTGTCAGAATAGGACCCGGTAAGTTTGAGATCACTTTGGCGCAGTTACCGGACTCTTCGCAGTGACGTCATGAAATAATAAAAAAAAAATGCGTGGGGCTCCGCGCAATTTCTATGTCTAGCCAGGTACAGCTAAGCAGCTGGGGGCTGGAATCCGCAGCGCAGGGATGCCCAAGCTTTCTGGGCACCCCCCGCTGCAAACTGCAGCCCGCAGCCACCCCAGAAGATGGCGCGTTCATTGAAGTGCCATCCTCTGGCGCTGAACCCCGCTCTTCCAGCGGCCCTGGTGGCGGTGGCACGCTGGGTAATAAAGAGGTTAGGGCCAGCTTTGTATTATCAGCTGGCCCTAAGCCCGAAATTTATGGCGGTCACGCCAATATTAGACATGACCGCCATGAATTTCTATTAAATTGTTTTAAAAAAAACACAACACAGAGAAAATTTTTTATTAGAAATAAAAAAAAAAGCCATTAGGGACTCCATCTTTAATTAAAAAATCCTCTTCCGTCCGACGCAGTCCAAAACACGATGTCCACTCTGCTACATCCCCTGTGCATAGATATAGATGTCTATGCACAGGGAATGAGCATACTGAGAACAATCTCAGCACTGCTACATCATCTCTGTGAGCAGGCGGGCTCTAGGACCCTGGAGCTGCGGCAGCCAGCACACAGAGAAGATAGCTGCACTCGGCTCGCAAAGTAACAGCAGTTATTTGCGAGTTTCCCTGATATCACTGGCACAGTAGCCGAGTCTAATGCAAGACAATGGCAATCCTAGTTTTGTCAGCGTTTGCCATTGATTTGCATTGGACTCGTGCGAGTAAACGCTGGGAAACTCGCAGAGTACCGAGTCCTGCGAGTCCCTTACTACTCGCCGAGTAACGAGTCCTAGCGAGTAGATTCGCCCATCCCTAGTATCAGCATACTCTGGACAAATTCCGAAACAAATATTGGGATCCTTTTTATTCTGTTGTCCAAGTGAAAATGAAAAAAATTGAGGCTAAAAGACCATTTTGTGGAAAAAAGGTTCTATTTCATTTTTAGAATCCATTTTCTGCCGTTACCCTTGCAATATTTGAGACTAAAGTAACATTTTGTTTGGAAAAAGTAAAATTATTATTTTTTCATTCCATATTGCTTTAGTTCCTTTGAAGCACCTGAAGGGTTAATAATCTTCTTAAATATGGTTTTGAGTACTTTCAGGGGTACAGTTTTTGGAATTGTGTCACTTTTGAATGTTTTCTGTCATGCAGGCCACTCAAAGTCACTTCAAATGTAATGTCGTCCATAAAAAAGTGGTTTTGTATATTTTCTTGAAAAAATGACAAGTTGCTGATAAACTTTGAACCCTTCTAACTTAACAAAAAAATGTGGTATCCAAAATTGTGCTGATGTAAAGTAGATATGGAAGAAATGTTAAATATGAACTATTTTGTTTGACATTCATCTCTAGTTTAACAGTATAAAAAAAAAAATCAAATCTTAAAAATTGCAAAATTTTCGCCAAATTTCGGGGTTTTTTTTCTTACAAAAGAGCACAAAAATTATCATCCTAAATTTACCACTGACATGAAGTACAAGATTTTATGAAAAAACAGACTCAGAATCACTGGAATTTGTTGAAACATTCCAGAGTTATTACCTCATAAAGTGACACTGGTCAAAATTGAAAAAAAATGCCTGGTCATTAGGGTCGAAACAGGCTCAGGGGTGAACAGGTTAAGTCAAAGTCCAGTTTTAAATCACATTGAGAATTTATAACAAAACTTAAAAAAGTGCTGTTTAGAGACGCTCTGCATTCAATCTCACTGAACTAGAGCAATTTCACAAACAAAAATGGGCAAACCTTTCAGTCTCTAGATGTGCAAAGCTGGTAGAAACATACTCAAAGAGAACTGCAGCATTGCAGTGAAAGGTGGACCTACAAAGTATTGGCTCAGGAAGTTGAATGCAAATGTATTTGTTGTCCCTTCCCATATTTAGTTGCCTCAACAAGAAATTATCGAACCTTTTAAAGTTTGGGTTTAGTTCGGTTCGCCGAATTGTTCGGGAACAGTTCGCTGTGTTGTGTGATTGTGTATGTGTGTTATGGATATGTTGTAGTAGTTAACATGTTTGTCTACTTTGTATTGAACAGGAATCCCATGTTCGAGCTTTCCAGCAGGGCACTCCGTAATAAGCCTTTAATTCTGTCTATACTTATTGCTCTCAGTGTTCTGTCATATCTGTATTGAAAATTGTTGATATTTTCAACGCAGGCGCACAGCAAGGCCGTGGGTTCCACTCCTGACAAGTCCTCGCTGTGCGCCTGCGTGAGATCAGACACTTACACTCCGGCACAGGCGAGAAAGGGGCTGAACACACAGGAGGAGGAACAGAGCAGCAGTAGGTGGCACAGAGCGGCCGGAGGCAGGGAGAAGCCCCGTGCCAGCGATGACTCAAATGCAAGGAATGCCCTCTGGACTCACTATCTGTAAGGTTTCTAAAGTTTATATTTCAGGGTACAGAAGGGCTAGAGCCATGGAGGACCCCTTCTCTGACTGCAGCAGGCATGCTGTATTCAGAGGTGCATTTAGTTTGCCATGCACCAGGGGGGTAACAGGTAATCTTTAACTGCATTCTGTGTTGTACTGTTACTGTGCAGTTTCTGTAATGCCCCAGTACTAGTAATTGTATTTCTGTATCGTACTGCTGTTTTTGTGATATGCCAGTACTGATTCAGATGTTTCACTTAACTTTGAACCATGCTGTGTTAACATATTTCAATCAAACTGTTGCTTCTTATTCAGTGTAAAGGTTCCTGATGAGGCTGGTGAGGCTGATCAGATGGTTCGGCACACCCATATTTTTCATGATATTCCAAAGTTTCTAGTGATCAACACAGTAGAAAAGCACCCTACTATAACGCTACAAAATGCCTAACTTTATGCAAGTGTACGTTTAATAATTCTGAATTGTAAAGTGCTGCGTAGTAAGTTGGCGCTATATAAATAAAATTATTATTATTAATAATTGATACAATTTTGAAGGTAAGGACTGGGTCACAGAAATATTGATTTGATTCAGATTTTTGTTTTGTTCATTCAATGTGCATTTTGTTATTTGATAAAAGTAAATTGTTAACATTTCTATTTTTGAACGCATACTTACTTGACAGCATTTTTCTCCACCTGCCTAATACTTTTGCGCACTCCTCTATATTTGAGAAAAATCATATCATTTCATCTGATATCATTTTTTATGATTTGTGACATAACTTATATTGCAAGCAAAAATAATTTCCAGATCTGACACATGACCTAGGTTGATGGCACATCCTTACCCCACTGAATTATAGTAAGGTTGCTAGGTTTTAATGAAGTTATCACCACTTTGATGGAAAAAAGGATCTATATGTAACCATTATATATGTGAATAGAGCAAAAAAAAAAAACGTGTCATTGCAGTTATTGTCAAACGGTAATCAAATTGGAAGAGTCACTTAGAATAATTATCCTAATCCTAGACATCAGGCAGATGTGCATATAAGATGGAATTGCTTCATTTTCTATATATTACACTTTTCAGTAGTGTTTCAAATAAATTCTAAAGAATACAATTACCCAAATTCTCCAATTATCCTTTCCATCAATTCTGTCAGTCATTGACTTGGAATCAAGCCTTAAATGTTTATTTTCTCTCCCTTTTCCTTTTTTAGTATAATTGCAGTGATTTAGAGTTATATATGCGTAGCAACAATCTGAATATGTCTGGATGCAAGATAGTATCATCATCCTGTTACAAACTATTGATGTTAAGTTGAAAACCGGTACAAGTCTGATTTAGGTATGCGCCTGCTTCCCACATTCAATGCTTGTTAACTTACTCGTCTCACGGATCCATTTTTATAAAATAACTATATCCATGTGTTCTGCATAATTTTACTTATGTGTGTTTTTAAGACATACCTTAGATTTTCAGTGGATATTTTTTAAATTAAAATATAGTAGAAAGTTAAAATTCCATATGTGGAGCAGATACTGGCAGAAATAAATTGTATAATTTCATGAAAATATTGACTCATCGTTCAAGCAGATGCATATAAAGTAGCTTAAATGTAATCTCTTGCATATCCGCTATAGAAATTTAAAGATATTAATGAATCGCTGCAAGCTGCATATTCCGTAGCTCTTTTCTGGTGCTGGTAATGCCACCATATTTAGCTTCTTTGGGGTAAATAGGTCTGATGCTTGCTTCCCTATAGCAACAAAATAGATCTTGACACTAGCTTGGTCTCCCAACTTTCAATATTAGTTTACTGTGCTCTGTTCAATACAGCTTCACTTGAAAATATCTTGAAAATAACTTGATAATAACAGCAGATCAAGGGAATATATGCTTCAGTGCTTTAGAGAAAATATATTTTAAAATGGTGGCCGAGAAAAGCTGATGAGTATTACTACTTATGGAATTATGTCCCTGTAAATGTAAAAGGATGTAATTATGGGTGTAAAATACAGGGGGTATATCCTTTCCAATATTTCAATTATTAATGTAATAATAACTTCTCTCTCTACCAGTCTCCCTAGCCAGTGGCTTTCTGCACTGCAATATATTTCAACTCAATGGATGGCCAAGAATTCAGTTAAAACCAGCGCTCTTACTGACAGGCCAACTCTGTGTTCTTGATCAGTTCATCCTGCTCAAATTGTTATCAAGAAGATATCAGTACATTTGTCCATTGATTCTTCAATTCCACAAAGTTTGAAAGAGTCATATGCTGAAACATAGCCCCACACTATGCTAGTTCTACTTCCAAACTTCACTGTTGGTATGGTGTTTTTGCAGTGATATGCAGCGCCTTTTGGCCTCTAAACATGGTGTGTATTATGCCATCCAAAGAGTTCAATTTTGTACTTATCTGACCAGATTATTCTCTCAGTATTTCCCAGAATTGTCTACAAGTTATTAAGGAAACTTTAAACATGCTTGAACATGCCTTTTGTTCAGCAATGCATTGTGAGTGTGCATACAGACCATAGAGATGAAGTTAATTATGCTTATTGTTTTCTTTGAAACAATTGTACCTATTGATTCCAGGTTTTTCTCCACAGGAGGTTATTGGCTCTTGGACAACTTTTCTGATAATTATTTTTACTCCTATGTCTGAAATCTTGCAAGTTGCACTTGGCACTTGGCTGTGACGTAACCTCATATCATCAGGCTTCCTCCACTAAACTTGCCAGTTCCTTAAATTTCTTTCTGCTAGCCCACTATTCTCTTGTTTATTTCAGACCCATTTGTGTGGCGCCCCACTAAGAGTGCGTCACAAAAGGGTGCTGCACCCCTGACTGAAAGTGCCGTATGCTTTGTTATTGTAATGAGTAGAATAAGCCTGAAGCTCCAGCACCACATGCAAACATCTAGTGAAAGAGGACCAATTAGATGCCTATTAGCTGGGTAACCGGTCCTGGTGGGAGGAGAGGCTAGGTAATAAAGCAGTGGGGAAAGCAGCAAGGAGTTGGTTAGAAGTGAGTGCAGTAGAGTGAGAAGTTAGTGAAAGAAGCGGGAAGGAGAAGCTGCAGATGAAGCAGAGTTGGAGAGCTACAGAACAGCAGAGAGAAGCAAATAGGGAGAGCACCTCAACCTGGTGACCCAGAAGAGAAAGGGGCCAAGAACAGAACGGGTAACCGAATATCCTAGCCCAGTCCAAACCCGGAGTACCGGCTCCGAAGTTGTCCAGCCGGCTACATCCCTGAACCACAAACCCAGAGTGGTCTATGACTTTCTAGGAGTACGACCCAACCACCCTACAACAAGCACGGTCCTCACCAGAAGCACTAAACAGAGTTGGGGTCTCCTTGGAGAGATAAGGGGATCTCATATATCTCGACGGGCCTGGTCTAACAAGCGAGATCTGTGCAGGGCAGCAGTGCAAGGGACAGTGAGCGTGATAGAGAAGAAACACCAGTGGAGCTTCAGAGGGACACTTCTCATTACCATAACCACCCGGTCCACTACTCTGCAAAGAGAACTGCTTTACCCTGTAACCCTGCAGAATACCGGAGTAAAGTACCTGTTCAGAGTGAGCAGCGTGTTGGTGATTTCTTCCTTGAACTGTGATTTACCTGCCTTGCTCCACAGTGACTGTGTTGCCGTTCTCCACCATCCATCCCTACTTCCAACGCCCCGGGGACTCCGCTCTTCCTTTAGGGAGCTACTCCATCTTGCTGCCGCCCATCCCCCGGAGGTTCCAGCAGCACCGGTGCCATCACCGGGACCTACAGGAGGCGTCATGAACAAGTTTCGTTTTTATTATTTTCTTTTCCCTTTTTCATTGACCACCAGGGCCACAGCCTCAGGCACCGCCACCCGTGACCTCCAGCCTGCGCCTGAGATCTGAGTCCCCTGGCCTGGGTTAGTCATTTGCCCCCATCAGAGCCTAGTCTATGACTTTCTTCTTGTCACTCCGTATCACCAGTTTCCAATCTTCTACTGTCCATTTTTCTTCCTTTTTTGCAAACATTAGTTAATGCTTTTTATAATGATATTGAAATCAAGAATTCTTCAGCTTTTTTGTGCTATTATTACAGATTTGCATAAGGTGCAATGCACTGAACTTGTATGGAAATTTGTAAACTCACTATTACAAAGCTACCTCCACTGCAGTGTTCACTGCACCAGAACTAATAGACCTTATGATGAGCCGATATTTTGCCTGGATATCTACCTTTGGCTTTTGAATGGATGGGCGGACGTTATTTTTGGATTCTTCTAATTGTCATGGCACTCACATTATGCAGTTTGTCAATTTTCTTGGCCGAAAGACTACTATTGATGACATGAATAATGCTGGGAAATCTTCTTCGTGGCTGCTTCTTCATTCAAACAAGTGACCTTTTGCTTGGGTTTGAACCAGTTGCATAACTAGAATTTGATAGGCCTGTGTGCGAAATGTGGACTTGGGCTCCCTACGCACCTTGTTTAGATGTATGGGCTGTTACAGCATTCTAAATCCTTGAAAGACATACATATTGCCCCCTCACCCTTTTTGTACCCTTTGGTCAAATGCATGTATGGCTCTATACAATTGAGCATTCAAGACGCTAAAAGGCCCCTCCTTAAACCTTACTCTCGCAGGGACTAGGGTATTAAAAAATTGAGGATGATCCCAATATTCCTTTCATTTAACAAGTCGCATCTGTGTTTGCTAAATAGCCTGTTTTTTGGAGGATAAATTCTTCTTTGGCTACACGGACCTGTTCATACGTCCTGCCACAATCTTAGGATGAATCAGACTGACTCGATACCCCTAATGAATCTCTACAATTCTGTTTAGGAAAAAAGGAGAGAACTCGTCGTGCAATTTTGTTTTCTTCCCTTTTTATGGGCAATAAATATAATGCTCAATTTCTTGGTTTAGCCTACATAGTATATGGGATTTTTCCCTCTATGTGGACAGAAGCTATAGTGTATAAAGGGAACCTGTAACCTAGTTTATGGCCCCAAAACCTATCACTACCTGTCCTTGTAAATTTCTGGTACATCCCTAATCTTCCCTGTCTGTGGTAAATATGTACTCTAATTGCTTTGAAAAATGACTTGATCACTTCTATGGTAATTAGCATGGTGTCGTCCAGACCATAGACTCTGGGGGTGTTCACCCATCTGCCATCTCATCCCCTTGTTCCGTGTATCACGTTTTGGTGGGCGTAATATCCTGCTTGCCATGCGCTACCCGCGTTTGTAATCTGTGCGCTTGTTCTGAGTGCGACACAATGACCGCTTCATTTTCGGTCAAGCAAATTTTTGTTATCTATGTTGTGTACTGAGCAGCTTCAAAGTGCGCACTGTGCATGCTCTGAAGCTGTCAATCTGCATGCCTCCATATTTAGGGCTTCAGAGCATGCCCAGTGCACACTTTAAAGTTTGAGTTCCCACATTCCTCAAGTCATTATGGGGGCCAGTACCCCCCCATCCGGTATAATGACCTCCACAAGATGCATACTCAGTATACTTGCCACCAGCCACCCACTCAGTAAAATGGCCCTCCACTCAGTATATTAGCCCGCTAATTAAGAGCTCCCCACTCAGTAAAGGTGATCCAGCAGCTCCATACTCAATATAATGCCCTCAACCATAGATCCTCTCTTAGTATGATACCCCTTCAATTACTGAGATTTAAAATATAAATAAAACCCACCACCACCCCACCTTGTTCTTTTGGTGTGAGTACTGATGCTTCATACTACAGTTGTGATATAGCAATGTCACTCTGTTTGTGGTGCACTGTGTCTCAGATTTACATTCACATGCTGAATAGTAGAGAAGGGTGTTTTCAGCTCGCTGATACATTATTCTATTAAATGGTAGCTGTGTCCTGAAAATTTGGATATCGCTGAAATTGTGATGATGGGGTGCACCCCCCAACTAACAGGTGTCATAGCGGTCAACTGGGTTACTTCTAAGGATGGTACGCTTGTGAGAAGGCCCATCACATTTGTAGATAACAAGGCAATGCTGTTGATTTCAATGCACATATCACAAACTTTAATTTAATTATGTGGTGCACCTGTGGTGAACCCTTCTACCCAAAATATATTGTTGAAAGCAGACCACAGCTTTGAGATTAATTTCTTACAAATAAAAAGGTCACTAACTGAGATGTGCTCATGCCATAAAACCGACAAAAATGCAATAATGAATGCTTCCCTTAGTGTTATAGTCAATTACCCGTATATACTCGTGTATAAGCCGACCCGTGTATAAGCCGACCCCCCTACTTTTGCCCCCAAAAACTGGGAAAACCTATTGACTCGCGTATAAGCCTAGGGGGGACAATGCAGCAGCTACCGGTACTGATAAATTTAAAAAAATGAAAATAAATACGAATAAAATGTTGAACTTTTATTTTAAATAGAAACAGTAAACTACCAAAGCAGCAGACCACCGTCCTGTTATAAAGCCCCCTATCACTGGTATATAGCAGCCATCACTGGTATATAGTGGCCATAACTAGTATACAGTTGCCGCCATCACTGATATACACTCCCCAGCAGTGGTATACAGGCCCCTCATCAGTGGTATACAGGCCCCTCATCAGTGGTATACAGCCCCTAGGACAGGTATACAGGCCCAGCAGTGGTATACAGGCCCCTCATCAGTGGTATACAGGCCCCTCATCAGTGGTATACAGGCCCCAGCAGTGGTATACAGGCCCCAGTAGTGGTATACATCCCCAGCAGTGGTATACAGGCCCCTCATCAGTGGTATACAGCCCCTAGGACGGGTATACAGGCCTAGCAGTGGTATACAGGCCCCTCATCAGTGGTATACAGCCCCAGCAATGGTATACAGGCCCCTCATCAGTGGTATACAGCCCCTAGGACCGGTATACAGGCCCCTCCTCAGTGCTATACAGCCTCAGCAGTGGTATACAACCCCATCAGTGGTATACAGGCCCCAGCAGTGGTATACAGGCCCCAGCAGTGGTAAACAGGCCCCAGCAGTGGTATACAGGCCCCAGCAGTGGTATACAGGTCCAGCAGTGGTATACAGCTCCCCTGCTGTTTCACCGCCCCCCATGTATACAGAGGCCATCCCCCATGTATACAGAGGCCCCCCATGTATACAGAGGCCCCCCATGTATACAGAGGCCCCCCCATGTATACAGAGGCCCCCCCATGTATACAGAGGCCCCCCCATGTATACAGAGGCCCCCCTATGTATACAGAGGCCCCCCCAGCAGTGATCTAACTCACCCTGGGTCTGCAGGCACCCGGGTCCCCAGCTGCTCCGTCTGCGTGCCCCGCGGCTTCTAATACCGGCATCCTTCTCGCGGGTCAAATGATTACATTCAAGCAGGAAGAGCGGGGAGGACGCCGGTATTAGAAGCCGCGGGGCACGCAGACGGAGCAGCTGGGGGACCCGGGTGCAGACCGAGGGGGTGAGATGGATCACTGCTGGGGGGGGGCTCTCTATACATAGGGGGGACGGGGAGACAGCGGGGAGGCTATACTGTGCAGGGGAGCAGCAATGTACTATGCACTGCTCCCCATGCATAATTAATGAGCGGCACCATGTGACGTGCCGCTCATTCTGCAGCCTCCCCCCGCCTCCTCCTGCCTCCTGCAGTGCCCGGACACAGCCCCCACCACATTATATGTATATGACTCGCGTATAAGCCGAGGGGGGGACTTTTCAGCCCAATTTTTGGGCTGAAAAAGTTGGCTTATACGCGAGTATATACGGTAAATAATTATAAAGATTGTATGCATTTACATAACTTTCATCTCTAGTGTTTAGAATTTGTTGATATGTAGTATATATATAATACTACTTCTTACCAGTGGGAAATGGAAGACTGTCATGGTATGTAACTAAGTTAAGCCAAATATAAACCATATTACAGAAAGCCATAAATTTTCTGTTAAAACACCAAGTTTGTGTTGGAGGGAATATAGTGCAACCTGACCCTACTGTACTTAAGTAGTTTATTCAGATGTGTAACATTTTACTTTTCTTGTAAAATAAAGGAGATTGTCTTAAATGTCGATTAATACGGTCTTTATGGATCACTTCTATAATAGGTTCTGTCTATGTTTTCTTTTGATTAAGAAAGAAAAGCACAAAACAGATTATAGAAAAACATTTACATGAGGGTGACATAAAATGATGAATTGCAATAAAATAAAGCTACGACAGAAAACGTATGAATGGAAACTGTACAGCTGTTCTTGCAATTAGTTGTGTGAGCCTTAAAGGTTATTGGTTTTCTGAAAATGCACAGTAAGGTTTTTATTTTGCTTTACTTAAAGGTATTATTTTTAATTATATGAAAGCAGTTCAAGGGCAGGAGAAGGTCAGGTAAAAATATCTGTTTCCTTACAGTTTCCCACAGACATTACCTTATGTTTTCCTGCAGACGCTTCAAGAAGCCTTACGTTTTTCTAGCTTCCTGTTAAAGTCTCTTACAATTACAGTTTCTAAAAGAACAGGCACACAAGGTATGTGCAAATGTCAGATTACATAATTCTATTAATGGTTACACATTATTCCATGCAGAAATGGACAATTTAGCCGAGTAGACATTTGCATCCAGGTAGAAATAAGAATCAATTGACTATTGAATTAAGATTGGGGCTGTAGCCAGGGATGTAACTACAGTAGGTGTAGGGGTTGCATTTGCACCTGGGCCCTAGATCCTAGGAGGCCAAAAGTTCCTATGGCCTATAGAAAAACACTAATGCTATTATTGCACTTATTGGGGGCCCCGTTGAAACTTTCACATCGAGGCCCTTGAGCTTCAAGTTACGCCACTGGCTGTAGCCCTCAGCTAAATGCAGGGGCATAGCCATGGGCTGTGCAAAAATAGCAGTAGTACATGAGTCCTGATGTCTAAGGGACTAAAAATGCTTTCTGCATCAGTAAAAGATATAAAAATATATGAGACCTGTTTACAGATGTTGCATCGGGTCTCAGGAGCTTTAAATGATGCCTCAGCCCAAATAGATAAGCCCTCACATCTGGTAAACCTTAGTGTAAATCAGACAAAAGCAATAAAATTATTTTCAATAGACAAATCTGGATTGTGAAGCTTTATTAAGTTGATGGAGAAGTCCAAAATCTAATTTTGAAAAATAATAAGATAATCACACATTGTCATCCTATCAGGAACAGGAAAATGTATTAAGACAAAGAACATTTGAAAATAATGTACCGTATTCATTGCTAAAGTAGCCATGGACCAGTCACAGAGCGGGAATTAGAATATCAAAACGAAAGGGTATGCTAAAAATCCTCACATTGGGATTCTCAGAGTCCTGTTCTCCCCAAAAGCAGACATACCAGGCTGACCAGCTTGTCTCTGTCCTCTCTTCATTGTGTCTACACACTAAGGCTGGTGTCATGAAGACTTAGTCAGGACTTGCAGCTCTCTGGCACTCTCTTATCCTGCTGGCCAAATCCGGTATTGCCAGAGGATAAGAAAGGAGCCCTGCTGCTCTAATTATGTCGTATACTGTGGGGCGTGATGTGACAGGATGTATATATACCACCAGTTCCTTCCAGGAACGTATATATATACCTCGATCCAGTCACCCTCAGGCCCACAATATCACATAAATACAAAACGTTATGCTGCCACCACGGATCTCTTACAGGTGGATCGGTAACCGGTATGATAGCGTAAAACGAACAGGGAGGACGTGGCAAGCTCGCTTATAGGACATGAAGAATGAAACTAGTAAATTACAAGATATTGCAACACAGACAATTTACATATATGCATAAACAGTTATTAAAATAAAAGGAATAAAGTAAGAAATTGCCAGACATAGCCACGCGGTGACAAACTTAGATCCGTTGGAGGGGGGCAGTTCCCCAGAAATGTATGATTCCTCCGCACAGCAATAGAGTCCTGCTGTGTCCATGCCCCAGGGTGAAATCTGTCCAAAATGGATACTTTAGTTTTAATAAAGGCAGTAGAACTGCAGCCCCCCCTTGTAATTTTCCCCTCCCTGGTGGAATGCTCCTCTGAAATCCTCCTCTTTCACCATGCTTAAAATACCTTCATTTTTCATATCTGGGTGTGGGGTGGGCCCACATCCATGATAAACACTTCATGTTTATTTTCACTTCATTCAGGGAATATTGATACCAAATATGACATATTTATGATATTCAGAAAGCCAGAACTCATTTCCCAGGTTCCTGAGTGTTACATAGATATACAAGACATATCATTAAATGAGCAAAAATATGAATAATCTAAAAATATGATCTATGTCCTTGTGGTATGAACGGGCCTTTTTAAATTTGACTTTAACAACAATATCTTTGAAGACGAAGAACTTTTGGAGGGACAGATAGAAGCTCTAGCTCTGATTCAGGAATTTATGGCAGGTCGTAAATGTTCCTACTGGGGTCGCTGGGGAAAGCAAGTGAAGATCTATGTAACTCTTGTACTGGGTGGAGACTAAACTCGCTCCGAGTGAGTGTTCAAACATCTTAGAATGATGAGCAATATTCATATATTCCTGACAAGGTCTGGGAACTTGCTATCTACCTTAGGCGGCCGTCACATGGTGCAATATCTTGAACGATATCGTTTAAGCGATCTGCTTTTTGATCGCTTAAGCGATATCGTTTGTGCATCGCTACGTGCGATCAAGCGATTTTACAATGTAAAATCGCTTGATCGTTACATCGCAGATATGGGAGCCGGAGCTCATATCAAGCGATGAACGATTTAACAATCAGAGCCTATGCTGGGAGATGGTATCTATGGTAAACGTCGGGTTACTAAGCACCGCGCGGCGCCTAGTAACCCGATGTGTACCATAGTTACCAGCGATCTCGCTGCTCCACATCGCTGGTGAGTCTGTCTGTGTGACAGCTCACCAGCGATGTGAACGATATTGTTAGCGATCGCGCGTGCACGTGATATCATGTTAAGATGCTTGTTACATTTCAGTTGTCCTTCCCTTTCTCTATATGCACTTTATGCTGTGGTCAGATTATATATTAATCTACACTTCCATTTTGAAATAAGAATCTTGGTAAGAGTTGCTGGAGTCTAGACCAAACTTCCAATAAGTAGACCTTGGCATATCTAATGTCTTTCAACAACCTTCTACAGATGCACAGGTCAGGATTGATAAAGGGTGTTGTCTACGATATTGCTGCAGTAGTAACTACAAAGATTGACACTATAAACTGCTATTGGATGATTGAGATAAGACACTTAGGCTAGGGTCACATTTGCGTTTTTGTTTTCAAATCCGGATCCGGTTTTGACCATTAAAAATGGTCAAAACCGGATCCAGATCCGCAGCAATAGGCTGCAATAGAAAAACCGGATTGCACTTAATGCAATCCAGTTACCGCATCCGGTTTTGCAGCCTCTTGTAAAAATCATGCAGGCTGCATTTTTCGGAGCAGTTGAAAAACTGGATGCGTTTTTTTATAATAGGCACCTATGGCAACTGGATCCGGTACCGCAAGGTACATGAATGTACCTTGCGGTACCGGATTCAGTTTTTGGTGTCACAATTTTTTCTAATTGCAGATCTGGATCTGTTTCGACCAGAGCTGGGGTGCGTGGGGTACTCGGTCACCGGGGCTTCTGTGTGGGATGTCACGGATGGTCGGTATCCCCGGTGCCGTGCCCTGGCGAACAATTATACCAGGTGTTGTTGGTAAAACGGTGGGGGTGAAAGGGGGTTATTTACAGGGGAACGTGACGCCACCTGTAGAGTCCGGTAAGGTGGTACCGGCGCTGCCAGCCGGCCGCTGAGGTGATGGAGGGGGCAGCGGTGTGTGGTATAGCTCCCCACAGGTGGAGCTTTACCTCAGGGCAGCTATGATGGTGGTGAGACGGTGAGGGAGGACAGTGATGTTAATGGTTGTGCAGTTCTTACCCATCTGCTGTTGATGTTGATGATGTTAAGTCCTGTTCGTGACGCCAGAAAATGATGAGGCCAGGGCTGTCTGGGGGTACTCGGTCACCGGGTCTGCTGAGTAGGGAGTCACAAGTGGACGGTATCCCGGTGCCGTGCCCTGGGGATCATTTGAAGGGGGTTGTGAGGGAATTATTTACAGGGGGGGGACGTGACGCCACCTGTAGTGTCCGGTAATTTGGTACCAGCGCTGCCAGCCGGCCGCTGAGGTGATGGAGGGGCAGCAAAGTGTGGTACAGCTCCCCACAGGTGGAGCTTTACCTCAGGGCAGCAATAAAGGAAGATGGTGAGGGAGAGCAGTGAAGGAGGAAGATGATGGATTATAGCTGATAAACAGTCACACATACACACAGGGATAGTTGTTCCGGTACCTTTTTACTGGTGTTCATATAGCAGGTACAGTCCAGAATAACAACCAGGTCCCTGGTGCAATTTAGGATTAGCTCCTTGGAAGGATTTGAGGCCTCCTTTATCTTTATTCTTTGCCTTGAGGGATGAGTCTTGCCTGAGTTTGAACTCTCCAATTATCTATTATCTAAAACTAACAATTAGGCCCTTCTGTGGGAACCCGGTTTATCCTGTGGCCCCTGGTCCTCTGTTTGGTTAGTTTTTAATGTCTTTACTATCTTCCTTCAGGGCTAAACTTCACCTGAAACTGCTGGGGTTTTTACTGTGGCTCTGTAAGCCCACAGCATCGGACTCCAGTGTCCGGTTGTGCTCAAGGGGAATGTCTTTTTAATCCCTCTTCTTATTCCCTACCTCTTCTCCTTGCCTCCGGCCCCTTCCCTGGGGTGTGAACAGCTGACAAAATGGTCCCTTCTGGTCCTGGCATCTGTCTTTTCCAGAGACCAGCAGCTTTGCCTCCACCTTTCTCCTCTCCTCACACGAACTAACTGCCTAGCAACTGTCTCCTAGGACCAACTGTCTCCTCCTCTCAGCCTGGATCTCATTAAAGGGGAACTGACTTAATGCAGCCAGTAGAGCTCCCCCTTCAGGTCTGGAGTGGAAGGTGTTGTGTGCTGAACAAACCAAGGTGTCAATCCTTCCTTGCACCAGTGTAACCTGTGGCAATCCCCCGCAGGGGTGCCACAGATCCATTACTGGATCCAGATATGCAATGTGATGCCAAATGTGATGGCACACGGCAATACCGGATCCGGTAATGGATGTGGTTACCAGATTGTGCCTTCCAAATGTGACCCCAGCCTTATCATGATAGTTTTTCTGTATCAAGAAGTTGTAACAAGTCAGGTTATTTATATGCTGAGCATGTCACTAATAAGTGTTTTATGTGGGCATGCTGCAGATGAAAATAAACAGCAGTGATTTCTTCCCATCACTGTTCACATCTTTGTTGACATGCCTCAGCAATGAAGTCACGACTTAACACTAGAAGTCCCAGAAATTTCAAGCTCCCCCCTGAAGTCCCGAAAGAAGGTCAAATGACCCTTAGTCCAAACTGAATAGAACTAACTAGAAACTAAATGGCTAAACTGAATGGAAAACAACAACCTCCTGTGGTGCTACGGCAGCCTGCACAGAGCAGATAGCCGGACTCAGCTCGCAAAGTAACAGCAGTTACTTTGCGAGTTTCCCTGCGATTACTCGCACAGTAATCAGACCAATGCAAGTCAATGGCAATCCTAGTTTTGTCAGAGTCTGTGACAAAACTAGGATTGATATTGATTTGCATTGGACTCGTTTACTGTGCGAGTAATCACTGGGAAACTCGCAGAGTACCGAGTCCTGCGAGTCCCTTACTACTTGCCGAGTAACGAGTCCTAGCGAGTAGATTCGCCCATCCCTACTTTAAAGGCATTAAAGGCTTTGTACAGTGAAATAAATAATTATTTGATCCCTTGCTGATTTTGTAAGTTTTCCCACAGACAAAGACATGAACACTCTATAATTTTAAGGGTAGGTTAATTTTTACACCGAGAGATAGAATATCAAAAATAAAATCCAGGAAATCGCATTACCTAAATTATATAAATGTATTTGCATTTTGAGGAGAGAAATAAGTATTATATCCCTCTGGCAAACCAGACTTAATACTTGGTGACAAAAACCTTACTGGCAAGCACAGCAGTCAGACATTTTTTGTAGTTGATGATGAGGTTTGCGCACATGTCAAGAGCAATTTTGGTCCACTCCTCTTTGCAGATCATCTGTAAATCATTAAGATTTTGAGTCCGTCACTTGGCAACTCAGACCTTCATCTTATTGATGAGTGAGTAGCAAAATGTTTGCACTCACTATACTTGTAACAAGTAGTTTTCAATACTGACAATGAAAAGTAAGGCAAACGGGGCACTAGGCGTTACCTCTGTCAGGTCCGGATAGTCTTCCAGTTATGGCGTGTTCCCAACCGGCAGTGCACAGCCAAAGCACCAGCATTTGAAAAGCAGAAAAGAGAGGGCGGCACTCACCGGAGTATACAGGATGGTCCTTTATTCCAAGAACTCGTGGAAAAACAGGGTGCAGGGAGGGGGCACGAAGGGCCAACGGACTACGACGCCGTTTCGCGACGCGTGTCGCTTCTACGGGTCCGAGTATCATACTCGGACCCGTAGAAGCGACACGCATCGCGAAACGGCATCGTAGTCCGTTGGCCCTTCGTGCCCCCTCCCTGCACCCTGTTTTTCCACGAGTTCTTGGAATAAAGGACCATCCTGTATACTCCGGTGAGTGCCGCCCTCTCTTTTCTAGTTTTCAATACTGACATACTTGTCCAAATAGCTAGTCCAATGTGAGTCAATTAGTGATAGGCTCTGCCCACACACATCCGGCTATAAAACGAGTCTTTTCGTGGCAAAGCGGTAGGGCGGGCTTTTCTCCATTTTCACTGCATAAAAAACTTTGCTGTGGCCCCAAGAGAGCGCCTAACATTCAATCTGCTCTCACTGGGGTGCTGACTCCCTTTGTGTACAGAAGGGAGCTGGCAATATGTATCAGATTGTTCACAATTGACACATCACTCACGAGTAGCAGCGTTACTTGCAGAGTAACGCGTTTCACGAATACCGTATTAATCGTGCGAGTAGCGCATGGTGATGATTACACTCACTCATCATTGTTTCAGCTCCCTCCGTACATTTTCTAAAGGATTAAGTTCTGGAGACTGGCTAGGCCACTACATGACCTTAATGTGCTTCTTTTGAGCCACTCCTTTGTTGCCTTGGCTGTATGTTTTGGGTGATAATGCCAAAGAGCTCAACTTTGACCAAAGGACCTTCTCCCTGTCACTCTCAGAATCACCAAAGTGTTCATTAGCAAACTTTAGACGGCCCTGCACATGTGCCTTCTTGAGCAGTGGGACTTTGCACTGCAGGATTTTAATCCATTACGATGTAATGTGAAAGCAATGGTTTTCTTGGTGACAGTGGTCCCAGCTGTCTTAAGATCATTAACAAGTTCCCCCCATGTAGTTTTATACTGATCTCTCACCTTCCTCATGATCTGGATACCCCACGAGGTGAGATTTTGCATGGAGCCCCAGATCGATGTCGATTGACACTCATTTTGTATTTCTTCCATTTTCTTACTATTGCACTGCCAGTTGTCTTCTTCTCACCCAGCATCTTACTTATGGTTTTGTAGCTCATTCCAGCCTTGTGCAGGTCTAGGATCTTTTCCCTGACATCCTTAGAAAGCTCTTTGGTCTTGCCCATGTTGTAGAGGTCAGAGTCTGACTGATTAATTAAGTGTGTGGACAGGAGTCTTTTATACAGATGACAATGTAAGACAGCTGTCTTTAATGCAGGTAAGGAGTTGCTTAGGAGTATCTAACTGGTCTGTAGGAGTCAGAACTCCTAATGTTTGGTAGGGGATCAATTACTTATGTAAATAAATGTATATAATTTAGACAATGTGATTTTCTGGACTTTATATTTGATATTCTATTTCTCTCTACCCTTAAAATTATAGACTGTTCATGACTTTGTCAGTGTGCAAACTTACAAAATCAGCAAGGGATCAAATATTTATTTCCTTGTCTGTAAGTTCATTTTCGGTATCCATAACAAGATTAACACAAAAGGCACATGGATGGCACAATGATAGCACATCTAATATATAAAGCTGAATGTGTGTATGTGTGTGTATATATGTATATCCGGGATTGGCATCTACACCATCGCAACTACAGCCACAAAATTTTGCACAGTCACACGTCTGGACCCCGAGAGCGTCATAGGCTATGTTGTGAGGCGAAATATTAACCCTGCGTGTTCCAGTTCACCAAACAATTTTGCCCCTATCTACATAATGGGGAAAAAGTGAAAGGAAAAGTATTGGAGTAAAATCGACAGCTTCCAGCTACAGCCACAAAATTTTGCACAGTCACACGTCTGGACCCCGACAGCATCATAGGCTATGTTGTGAGGCGAAATTTTAACCCCGTGCATTCCAATTTACCAAACAATTTTGCCCCTATCTACATAATGGGGAAAAAGTGAGTTACCAGTTGACAGTTGTGAATGCGAGGGGCTTAATGATAGCACCAAAGACTAACAGCATATACCAGCATATAGTCACTAAGGTGGGGCCCCAACATGGGATATTCACCACGCACGGGGACATGTATACACACCACATGCACACAAAGAGTAACAGCAAGTGTATAGTCGCTAAGGTGCAGCCCCAACATTGGATTCTCACCACGCACCCTAACACACACAACACAGAGACACACACACCCTATAGCGACACATGCACTTACCCCACAGGAACACACACCACAAAGAGACACGCACAACACAGAGACACACACACACCACACAGACCCCCCCCACACACACCACACAGACCCCCCCACAGGGACACACACACATACACACCCTATAGGGTCCATGTACTCACCCCACAGGGACACACATAGAGACACACACACACACCCTATAGCGACACATGCACTCACCCCACAGGGACACACACATACACCACAAAGAGACACACAACACAAACGCACACACACACCACACAGACCCCCCCACAGGGACACACACATACACACCCTATAGGGACACATGTACTCACCCCACAGGGACACACACAGAGACACACACACACACCCTATAGCGACACATGCACTCACCACACAGGGACACACACACCACAAAGAGACACACACAACACAGAGACACACACACACCCTATAGCGACACATGCACTCACCCCACATGGACACACACCACAAAGACACACAACATAGAGACACAAACACACCACACAGACCCCCCCACAGGGACACACACATACACACCCTATAGGGCCACATGCACTCACCCCAAAGGGACACACACACCACACAGATCCCCCACAGGGAGACACACACACACACCCCAGGGACACACACACCACACAGACAGACACAGATGTGCACAAATCTCCTCACACAACTCGCCTCATACGTGTGCTGTCTTTAATTTCTAAAAATAAACATCTGATCAAAAACAGCCAATGCGCAACACATGTGCCATATAGGGAATTAAGGCAGATGTCAGTCACATGAGCTGTCTATTATGTGTATGTGCGAGGTAACATATACTGCCCGGCCGGGGGGAGGGATTACTGTTGGCTGGAGATTTATCAGGCTGCCTATAGCAACTAATCACAGCTCAGCTTCTATTTTCCTACAGGTCATTAATATGACATATTCAAATTCTATTTTGTTATAGCTAACAGCAGTTATTTATTGACCCGGGCGTAGCCAGGTACTACAGCTATTAATTTCTAAAAATGCACACACGGATGGGTTGTAAAAATTTACACATAGTCAAAACAGACCATGCAACATGTACTTGTTTGTATACTGATGTAAAGGGTGCCTAGAAATGTATTTTAGCTCTGTCAAAGTCACTTGTCTGAACGATAAGGACATAAAAAGGCAGAAGACACAAGAAAACTGGAAAACGGAAATATTAGGAGAGGAAATCACAGTTTGGATCTGGGATTTATGAAGATTAGATGAGTTTAGACCAGACGATGAGAGATTGGGAGATGAGGTGGAATGTGTGAAACAGGACATGATCTTAAAAATCATGCAAAATGTTATTTCAATAAATCTAAACTGCTAACAGACCCAGGTTACATGTACTTTCCCAAAAGGTGTAAATTATTACATGAATTTGAAAACGTTAATATACATTCACAGCTCCCCTGATAGAATAAATCATACTATCCTGTAAAGATTTATAGAAGTAATGTTTATAAAAGACATTCTTACCAATTTTTCTCCAAGTAACAGCCACATATCATGTCCAATTTACAAAGTATCTCAACATGAACATATGATCATTTAGATCACATCGTCTCACCTTTGTGAAATATTTATATCATATTCCTACCATCTGCTTGGTGTTATTTGCAACGTCCTATAACACTTTATTAACTAAATACTCTGCTTCAATGTTAAAATACCAATAATTGAAAAATATGTCAGTGACCCCATATAGCATCTGGTATACATGTGCATCAGAATAGCGATATCATGAAGACGTCTAGATGTAAATGCATGACCCCGTTTGCGTTTGGGAGTTAACAACGTTTACAGAGAAAAGTCCTCAGCAAAGATCATAAAAAAGCATTCATACAGTTTTCCTTAAAAAAATAAAATATACGCAAATGTTTTTAAAACAGTAAATTATACAATTTATCAGTATGATTCAATCAGGATGGCCCGATCACTATATGCTAAATAGTTTGGGTATGTTGTGTTCATTTTGAGGCTAGGTACACATTGCGCACAAACGCAATGTAATGGGTGCGTTAGCACATCCATAGGCTTCCATTCAACAAATGAATGCCTAATAGGCCTGGGTTTGCAAATATGCATTGTTTTTAATGGACAAGAAAACGCTGCCTGCAGCATTTTTCAGTCTGCCACATAAATCAGATATCCAGTGGCATTGAGGTTTCCATTGATGAAGAATGGCCCCACTATCTTTGTACCCCATATACCACACCATACCATCAATTTTTGAGTTCCAACAGTCTTGGAGGGATCTATCCACTGTGGGTTAGTGTCAGACCAATAGCGGTGGTTTTGTTTGTTAACTTCACCATTTCACCATTCAAAAAAAGTTTGCCTCATCCCTCATCTGAAGGCAATTGTCTATGCTGTAAAGATACGAGATGTGCAGCATCTGAAACAACAGATACTGGAAGCCTGTGCTAGCATTTCTTCTGTGGTGTTGCTATCAGTGTGTCAAGAGTGGGAGAAGACGGTTGCATTGACAATCCAACACATTGGGCAGCACTATGAACACATGAAATTTTATAAGTGGTCATAAACTTGTAAATAACTCATGAAAGAATAAAGTTATGTTAAAACCAAGCACACCATTGTTTTTCTTATGAAATTCTCAATAGGTTTGATATGTCACATGACCCTCTTCCCATTGATAGAAATAAAGTTGGATCCAAAATGGCTGACTTCAAAATGGCTACCATGGTCACCACCCATCTGGAAAAGTTTTCCCCCTCCCATATACTAATGTACCACAAACAGGAAGTTGATATCACCAACTATTCCCATTTTATTTAGGTGCGTCCATATAAATGGCCCACCCCTTATATGTATTACTTTTTAAAATGGTATCAAGTCACTTAAATTGGAAAAGTTAAGCCTTTAAATGTTGTCTGATTTACAATTCATTGATGTGGTCAATATAAATTAAAAAAAAAATCTAAATGGGATTCCCTAAACAGCTGTAAAAATAATGATAAGGGAATAAAATCATCATTAAATTACTGGTTCCCTTTTCAGTGCCTGGTTATCTGAGTCCTTTGATATTTTTATTATTCAAGTAAATTTTTCTGTAAAATTTCAGACAAGCTGCTAAAGGTTTATTTTTTTTTATATAGTTGACATATTGCTTAATCCTTTTTAGATTACGGTAACTAAACTGTCTAATGCATACATTCATATTTCATATGATTGTCTCATATATAAATCTCTTTAGTCTATAGGAAAAGTCAGGTAATTGTAGCTCATTTCATAACTAGGTGTTTACTTTGGGATTTCCTCCTACTCGGAAGCTGCTAAAGCTATGTTTTTATCATAAGAAATCCTTTTCAACTGGATTTGCCTTTCATGTTCTTTTGTTAATTAGTAAGTAGGATTTTGTCAGCTTTAGCACCATATATGAAACTAGTGAAGACATTTATGAACATCATTCCTTATGGCTAATTAAAAACCTGATCATAGGGTCATAATATATACTTTAAATTGGTAACTGAAAACATAGAAAAATAGTTTTTGGAGTGCACCCCTTACAAAATGAAAGCAAGACTTAATATATGTTGGTGCTCAGCTTGCACGAAACAATTTTTCCTCAACTTGAGCTAGAATTAGGCTAGGGTCACACTTGTAAAGGTAACTGTGGGTCCCGCATCCAGATTTGGATGCGGGAACCGCAATTGCCATCACACATAATTTTGACACAAAATGTGTCTGGCAAACCGCAATGCGGTAACCGAATTGCTCAGGATGTGTAATCCGGAGCAATCCGGTTAGCAGCTGCTTTGTTCATCCCTGCTGCTGCAGGGATGAACAAAGGGATAAATAATATGAATCCATGTGGGCAACATGTCTCTAGGGGGTGTCCACCCCCCCCAGACACGCTGTCCACACAGGACGGCATGTCAGGGGTTAACTTAACTGTTAACCCCATCATCGATATTGTCGGTTTTCTTCTATTCATTCTATTAAAACCTGGCGGCTCCTGCATCAGCGCCAGTAGCCTGTGTAATTTGCGTAAGCATTTGACAATACAGCATCCTCAATGAGGAGCTGTCTGTGGTGCTTACGCAATTTGCGTAGCATAGTTGCTGCTCTCCAGGGTCCAGATCTAATGTACAGTATTTCTATGGGTGTGCGGTGCCCATAGAACTACTGTATTAGCAATCAGAACCCTGGAAAGCAGCCACTATCCTACGCAAATTGTGTAAGTACCCCAGACAGCTCCTCATTGAGGATGCTGTTCTGTAAAATGCTACTAGTGCTGATGCAGGAGCCGGCGGGTGTTAATAGAATGAATAGAAGAAAGCCGACAATAGCGGCAATTGGGTTAACAGTTAAGTTAACCCCTGACATGTCGTCCTGTGTAAACAGCATGTCTCTAGGGGGAGTGGACACCCCCTAGAGACATGTTGCCCACATAGATTCATATTATTCAACCCTTTGTTCATCCCTGCAGCAGCAGGGATGAACAAAGCCGCCGGCTGCCACAAGCATTCACATATGCCTTGCGGTAGCCGCATGGACTCCCGTAGGGGTCCATTATAACAAAAAGGCTGCGGCAGAGTAGCCGCTGCGAAAACTGCAGCCTGCATGATTTTTCACGCAGGCTGCAAATCCAGAGCCGTTAACTGGATTGCATGTAGTGCAATCCAGTTAACATAATGGGCTCCTATGGGCAGCGGTTCCTGATCCGGTTTTGAGCTTTTTGACAGCTCAAAACTGGATCAGGATTTCAAAAATCTGCCGCAAGTGTGACCCTAGTCTTACAGACAGTTTTGAATAGTAAGTTTGAATCATAATTTTCTCTGTTCAATTCTGAATTTAAAGTGGACAAAGATAAGTGGTAACATTAGTATCTCAGAGGCAGGAGAAATAAATATAGGCGTTCAAAAGTGATTGTGAATAGTTTCCTAATGAGCGTCATGTAATTAGTGGCTAATAGCACAAAGCTTTAGAGGGGTTGTCTGGTCTAAACATATAATTCTGTTGTCATTCAGTGTGACTACAGACTTATCAACCTTCCCAGAGCATGCACGCTACAAGAATTTTCCAGTTTCCAAGCAGGGTACAGACTGCAATTATGCATTATGCAACAACACAACTAGTTGGCATGGCCTTGCTGAATACAAGTATATTAAGTAGGCATGTCTGACTAGTAGAAGTGGCCATCTAGTGGTCATGGCCTTGCTCCATACACTTGTATTGAGCAAGGCCACACCCACTAGTTGCGGTCTGTTCCATTCAGTAGAAAAGCTACAGTCTGATGGGCAAAATTTGGACCTGGCCCAGTCAGATGTGCCCTTGCAGTGTTCTAAATCCTATCAAGACTTATGCATTGCCCCTAACCCCCTTCATTATGTAGTAATGGCCACCATCTTGGTAAATATGTCTCCCATTCTGGTATATATGGTCATCTTTCTGGTATATATGGTCCCCATCCTGTTAAATATGTCGCACATACTGGTATATCTGTTCCCTATAATGGTATATATGTTCCCTATCCTGGTATATATTTCCCCCATTCTGGTATTATATTCCTCTTCTTGGTATATATGTCCCCCATCCTGTTACATTTATCCTCATTCTGGTATATATGTCCTCATACATGTTCACCATCCTGGAATATATGGTCCCCATGCTGAGATATATATTCCCCATCCTGATATATATGTCCTCATCCTGCTATATATGCCCTCATCCTTGTATATGTGTCCCCCATGCTGGAACATATTTTTCCCTTTCTGCTTTATAAGTCACAATCCAAGTATATATGTCCTCATTCTTGGCCATTTTCTGGTATATATGTTCCCCATCCTGGTATATATGGTGTATATAGTCCATATCTTGGTACATATGGTTATTGTCAAGGCAGTCTGCCTATTCTACTTCAGCATGAAGTAGTGGAGGCTATATAATATCGTGCATAGAGGAAGATGACAGACAGCAGATTCCTCAGGAGTGGCACTCTCTGATAGGATTTATTTATAGGCAAATGCTAATACATGAGTTAATGCTACTTCAAAATCGTTGGTTACATTCTCAATTCCTTACAATCCCCAACAATGTCTGCTACATGTTGATTGGCTCCATATGGTGGTACTACATGATGTCAAGAATTTGCAGGGCGGATGAGGTTATTGAGGGACACGGAAAGTCCCTAAAAGTCCAGGCAGGGGGTATAGCCCTTAGTCCTTATCTTATATTGACCAGATGGGGCTATGGAGGGACATGTCTTAGACATGTTCAAAGAGGATATGTTCAGATGCCATCTCATAGTTCAGTCCAAAATGGAGTCTTCAGTATATTCAAACAATTATCTACTATATAATTGTCTAAGGCGTCTGTCGGTCACAGAAATCGTGCGCCAGACAGAGGCCACTCATTGGTGCCCGCCGCTCCATACCCTGCTCCTCTGCCCTGCCCGCGCTTCCCCCCCCCCCCACTCCTCCTGTCCTGCCCGCGCTCCCGCTACCCGTGGCCCCCCTGCTCCTTAGTGATTTGATTTCACAATGCATTATACACTGCGAAATCAAATATAAAATAAAGGCAAATGTATTAAAAATAATAAAGATTCTTATACTCACCTCTCCGCCGGGTGATCGGTAACCGGGAGCAGTAGCAGGCCTGACATGATGTCAGAATGACAGAATGACATGATGTCAGAATGACATCGGCGTTCGGCGCTGTGATTAGCCCGCTCGCGGTCATGTGATATGTGATGCACATATATGTCACATATCACATGACCGTGAGTGGGCTAATCACAGCGCCGACCGCCGATGTCATTCTGACATCATGCAAGGTCCTAGCAGGACAGTGCCTGCTACTGCTCCAAAGTACCGAGCACTCCACCTGCTCCCCCGCCACCATCCTGCCCCACTTGCTCCATCCTGCCCCCCCTGCTGGCTCCATTCTGCCCCCCCCCCGCCGGCTCCATCCTGCCCCCGGCTCCATCCTGCCCTGATCGCTCCATCCTGCCCCCCCCCCCCGGCTCCATCCTGCCCCCCTGCCGGCTCCATCCTGCCCCCCCCGGCTCCATCCTGCCCCCCGGCTCCATCCTGCCTTGCTGGCTCCATCCTGCCCCCCCCCGGCTCCATCCTGCCCTGTTCGTTCCATCCTGCCCCCCCTCCGGCTTCATCCTGCCCACCTCGGCTCCATCCTGCCCCCCTGCCACCATCCTGCCCCCCCCACCACCATCCTGCTCCCCCGGCTCCATCCTACCCCCCGCCGGTCTCCATCCTGCCCTGTCGCTCCATCCTGCTTCTCCCCGGCTCCATCCTGCCCCCCACAGCCCCATCCCGCTCCCCCCGCCTCCATACTGCTCCCCCAGCTCCGTCCTGCTCCCTTACATCCATCCTGCCCCCCCAGCCTCCATCCTGCCCACCCGCCTCCATCCTCCCCCCACCCCCGGCTCCATCCTGCCCTCCCCGGCTCCATCCTGCCCCCCCCGGCTCCATCCTACCCCCCACCTTGGCTCCATCATGCCCCCCCAGCACCATGCTGCCCCGCTTGCTACATGCTGCCCTGTTCGCTCCATGCTGCCCTGCTCGCTCCATGCTGCCCTGCTCGCTCCATGCTGCCCTGCTCGCTCCATGTTGCCCGGCTCACTCCATGCTGCCCGGCTCCCTCCATCCTGCCCCTCCCCCGCCACCATCCTTTCCCCCCGTCACCATCCTGCCCCCCTGCTCAATCCTGCCCCCCTGCTCCATCCTGCCACCCCGGCATGTGACCGATCAGCTGATCGGTTTCCCAGGCAACGACAGGTCCTAAAGGCCTGTAGGCTGTAGGACCTAGAAGACGGAGGTGGAGCAAGCTGGTGGACAGGTGAGTATCCTCACTGAGGATTTTTTTATTTTTACTTTTACTGTGGAGGAGCCAGGAGGAGCAGGGGGGCCGCCATATACCATAGTGCTGCTATACATGTACTGTAATGTACCGCCATATACCATAGCTCTGCTATACATGTGCTGTAATGTTCCGCCATATACTATAGTGCTGCTATACATGTACTGTAATGTAATGCCATATAATATAGTGCTGCTATACATGTGCTGTAATGTACCGCCATATACTATACCGCTGCTATACATTTACTGTAATGTACCGCCATATACTATAGTGCTGCTATACATGTACTATAATGTACCCCCATATACTATAGTGCTGCTATACATGTACTGTAATGTACCGCCATATACTATAGTGCTGCTATACATGTACTATAATGTACCACCATATACTATAGTGCTGCTATACGTGTACTATAATGTACCGTCATATACTATAGTGCTGCTATACATGTACTATAATCTACCGCCATATACTATAGTGCTGCTATATATCTACTGTAATGTACCGCCATATACTATAGTGCTGCTATACATGTGCTGTAATGTACCACCATATACCGTAGCGCTGCTATATATACATATATGTAGTTCACTCACATTAACTGAACAAGTTCTGTCAGTCACGGTATGTCAACTACATACATATTCTAGAATACCATAGTGTCAGATAATTTCCCTGACAGTTCCCATCCTTTTATATATGATCTCCGTCATGGTATATATGGACCCCATACTGTTATATATGTCCTACATCCTGGTATACATGGTCCCCATCCTTGTATATATGTCCCCATTCTGTCTTTAATGCATTATTAAAAACAAAAATACTCTGCTCACCTTTCCTCCACTCCCACATTCCCTGGTATTCTCTGTAGCCAGCATGCAATGGCTTACAGCTGACATCGGAGTGCTTGCCATGGTGCAGCACCTGAGGTGTCTCCCTGGTAGCTACATATGTCACCCCCGATAGAGGGAGTCGGCTATTCTCTGAGCCGCAGTCAAGCTGACCATGGCTCAGAGAAACTGCAGTGTGCTGGCTCCCTGCAGTCAATTGTAATCACAACTATCAGACGCAAATACAATTGAAGCCCTGATTCCTGTCACTTTTATTTCAGGACAATGATAATATCGTGATCAGACTAGCTGATAACACTGCTGACGCCACAGAGACGACAGAAGGTTGGAGAAAAGTGCTCCTGAGGAGCTGAAGACACCAACAATTTTAGTAATTGGGGAAAGGAGAGATGGTGGGGGAGTGTATGAGGAGCAAATGGGGGATTGGGTGGGGGTAGCATATGTGAAGACAGCATGGGGAGCAAACAGAGGGGGATTTGAGGAAATTGAATACAAAGCAAGGGCGTTAGGGTAAGGGCACAGTATTTGGGGGACAGTATGGGAAGCAAGAGGGTAAATTTGAAGATCCAGTATAGTGAGGGGAGATGGCTGCTGAACATTATGTGGAAATAGGGAGGGATGAGTGTGATACAGAATAAGCAGTGAGGGGCTATGGCTGTGGTACTGTATGTGGAGTGAGGGAGATGGATGTAGACACTGTATGTGGAGTAAGAGAGGGATGGGTGTGAACTCAGTACGTAGAGTTGGCGGAGGTAGCTGCCAACACAGTATGAGGCTTGAGGGGGAGATGTATGTTGTTACAGTAGGAGGAATGAGGGGGGATGGCTGCAGCAAAGTATGTGGATTGAGGAGGGATAAATGTAGACACAGTTTGTGGAGAGAGAGGGGGATGGATGTAGACACAATTTGTGGAGAGAGGGGGGGATGGATGTGAACACAGAATGGGGAGTGGGGAGCAGCTGCTGACACAGTATGGGGCGTGAGAGGGAATGAGTGTGGACACAGTATGTGTAGTGAGGGGGAGATTGCTGCCGACACAGTATATAAAGTGATTGTGAGGATGGCTGCCAACACAGCATGTGGAGTAAGGGGGGATGAGTGTAGACACAGTATGTGGAGTGAGATTGGAATGGGTGTGAACACAGTATGTGGAGTCAGGGAAGGGGGAGTAATGTAGTGAGGAAACAGTAGAGGATGAGGAAATGTAAGGGGGCACAGAATAGAAAGTGAGTAGTTTAGGGGAGTTTGATGAGGGAGAACAGTATAAACAGTGTTCAGTATAGGACACAGTGTAAGAGGACAGTGCGAAAGGTAGCCCAGTATGGAAAGGAGAGGGCAGTGTGGATGGCATATACCGTACAAGGGACAGTATTTAAATCATATTTTATGTGGGGAACAGTGACGTGCAACTATTTATTTAGGGACACAGCGTAGGGCAGACATTTTTACTTAGGAGAATTTTGATCATTCTATTTTTCATGGCACTGTGTCCGGATGTGGTGAAGAAGAGTGGAGAAGATGGAAGTCTCCAGAGATTAGCTGTGGCCGTGAAAAGTCATCATGGTGTCTGGACAATATGAAGAAAATAAAAAGACAACCCCAATCAGAGACAAGGTACCTGGATGTACAGTCATATGAAAAAGTTTGGGCACCCCTCTTAATCTTACTCTTTTTTTGTTTTTGTTTAAATTTGTTTTTTTGTAACAGCTATTTCAGAGTGATATATATGAAATAACTGATGAACACAGTAATATTTCAGGCTTGAAATTAGGTTTATTGTACTAACCAAAAATGTGCAATATGCATTATTTCAGAATTTGACAGGTGCCAAAGTATGGGCACCCTTCTGATTTTCATGATTTGAATACTCCTAACTACTTTTTACTGACTTACTGAATGGTTTGGTAACCTCATTGAGCTTTGTACTTCATAGCTCGGTGTATCCAATCATGACAAAAGCTATTTCAGGTGTCCACTTGCAAGTTGTTCTCCTAGTTGCCTCTTCTCTGAGGAGTGGCATCATGGGCTCCTCAAAACAGCTCTCAAATGATCTGAAAAAAAAGATTGTTCAACATAGTTGTTCAGGGGAAGGATACAAAAAGTTGTCTCAGAGATTTAACCTGTCAGTTTCCACTGTGAGGAACATAGTAAGGAAATGGTAGACCACAGGGACAGTTCTTGTAAACGCCAGAAGTGGCAGGCCAACAAAAATATCAGAAAGGCAGAGAAGAAGAATGGTGAAAACAGTCAAGAACAATCCACAGACCACCTCCAAAGACCTGCAGCATCATCTTGCTGTAGATGGTGTCACTGTGCATCGGTCAACAATACAGTGCAAACTGCACAAGGAGAAGCTGTATGGGAGAGTGATGTGAAAGAAGCCGTTTCTGCATGCACACCACAAACAGATTCGCTGAGGTATGCAAAAGCACATTTGGACAAGCCAGTTTCATTATGGAAGAAGGTCCTGTGGACTGATGAAACAAAGATTGAGTTGTTTGGTCATACAACAAGGCGTTATGCATGGCGCCACAAAAACACAGCATTCCAAGAAAAACACTTGCTACCCAGTGTCAAATTTGGGGGAGGGTCCATCATGCTTTGGGGCTGTGTGGCCAATAACAGTACCGGGAATCTTGTTGAAGTTGAGGGTCACATGGATTCCACTCAGTATCAGCAGATTCTTGAGAATAATGTTCAAGAATCAGTGTCAAAGTTGAAGTTACGCCGGGGATGGATCTTTCAGCAAGACAATGATCCAAAACACCGCTCCAAATCTACTCAGACATTCATGTAGAGGAACAATTACAATGTTCTGGAATGGCCATCCCAGTCCCCTGACCTGAATATCATTGAACATCTGTGGGATGTTATGAAGCGGGCTGTCCATGCTCTGCAACCATCAAACTTACCTGAACTGGAATTGTTTTGTAAAGAGGAATGGTCAAAAATACCTTCATCCAGGATCCAGGAACTCATTAACAGCTACAGGAAGCGACTAGAGGCTGTTATTTTTGCAAAAGGTGGATCTACTAAATATTAATGTCACATTTCTGTTGAGGTGCCCATACTTTTGCACCTGTCAAATTTTGAAATAATGCATATTTCACATTTTCGGTTAGTACAATAAACCTCATTTCAATCCTGAAATATTACTGTGTCCATCAGTTATTACATATATCACACTGAAATATTACTGTGCCCATCAGTTATTACATATATCACACTGAAATATTACTGTGCCCATCAGTTATTACATATATCACACTGAAATAACTGTTGCAAAAAAACAATTAAAGAAAAAAAAAGAGTTAGATTAAGAGGGGTGCCCAAACTTTTTCATATGACTGTAAATGTTTATTTGTGATACTGACTAATTCTCATCAGTAATTCCTGAATGGTCTGATGATGAATGTTAACAACAACTCCCGGCATCTCCTTACCATTGTTAAGGATGTAGTAGGAGTTGTAGGGTAATGCAGTAATAATGTGTATGGTTCTGACCTGATATTACAATTGTTTTACCGTGTACTGATAGTGGTTCTGATGATGCATTTCTGTACTGATGGTGATTGTAATGCTTGTGTTTCTGTACTAAAGTGGGTTTTAGTAATGTTTTTCTATATTGTGGAGGGTTGTGATGCTGTGTTTCATTACTGATGGGGGTTATATGGATGTATTTCTGTAGCTTCTGGGTCTGGTATTCCTGTGCTGTTAATTCTTCTGATCCTGTACACTTGTAACAATCTATACCTTGTAAGCTTACTTTATACATGGCTATGTTAATAAAGTATTATGCCGTCTGACAAGTTAAAGGTTCTATGATTTTTATTTTGTTAGGATTAGCATTATTGGGGTTGTCCCAAATTTGTGATTAGACTTCTGAATTCTCACAGAGTGCACACGCAAGTGGTCAGAATTATCTGGTGCTGGCAGTTAGAGTGGGAAGTTATAAAACTACAAGTATGCGATTTACATACATGCGTTAACATGCTGATTTGATGTGGCCAGAAGTATATACCGTATATACTCGTGTATAAGCCGACCCGTGTATAAGCCGACCCCCCTACTTTTGCCCCCAAAAACTGGGAAAATCTATTGACTCGCGTATAAGCCGAGGGTGGACCCCAGCACAGGTATACAGCCCCCAGCAGTGGTATACAGGCCCCAGCAGTATGATATACAGCAGCCCCCAGTGGTATATACAGCAGCCCCAGTGGTATTGCAGCCCCTATATACAGCAGCCCCAGTGGTATTGCAGCCCCAGTGGTGTATACAGCAGCCCCTATATACAGCAGCTCCAGTGGTATTGCAGCCCCAGTGGTATTGCAGCCCCTATATACAGCAGCCCCAGTGGTATTGCAGCCCCTATATACAGCAGCCCCAGTGGTATTGCAGCCCCAGTGGTGTATACAGCAGCCCCTATATACAGCAGCCCAGTGGTATTGCAGCCCCAGTGGTATTGCAGCCCCTGTATACAGCAGCCCCAGTGGTATTGCAGCCCCAGTGGTGTATACAGCAGCCCCTATATACAGCAGCCCCAGTGGTATTGCAGCCCCAGTGGTATTGCAGCCCCTGTATACAGCAGCCCCAGTGGTATTGCAGCCCCAGTGGTGTATACAGCAGCTCCTATATACAGCAGCCCCAGTGGTATTGCAGCCCCTATATACAGCAGCCCCAGTGGTATTGCAGCCCCAGTGGTGTATACAGCAGCCCCAATATACAGCAGCCCCAGTGGTATTGCACACCCAGTGGTGTATACAGCAGCCCCTATATACAGCAGTCCCAGTGGTATTGCAGCCCCAGTGGTATTGCAGCCCCTATATACAGCAGCCCCAGTGGTATTGCAGCCCCAGTGGTAGTATACAGCCCCAGTGTAGTATCCAGCAGCCCCAGTAGTAATAAACAGCCCCCCCTCCTTATCACGTCCCCCCCAGGCTGCGGCAGCTGTGAAAATAACAAACACTGTATACATCACCTTCCGGCGCAGCTCTCCGCTCCTCCGGTCCTCTGCCCTCCGCTCGCCGGCTTCTTCTTCCTTGATGTGCCGACTTCTGTGACCGCGAGCAGGAAATGACGTCATCTCCTGCGCCCGGTCACATGACACCGACACAACAAGGAAGAAGAAGCCGGCGAGCGGAGGGCAGAGGACCGGAGGAGCGGAGAGCTGCGCCGGAAGGTGATGTATACAGTGTTTGTTATTTTCACAGCTGCCGCAGCCTGGGGGGGACGTGATAAGGAGGGGGGGCTGTTTATTACTACTGGGGACCCATATTAAGGAGGGGGGCTGTGTAGTGCAATATGCACGGCATCCCCCCGCCGCTGATGGACGGGGGGATGCCTTGCATATTCATTGCACTAATGAGGCGGCTCCACGTGACCGCCTGCGGTCACCGCGGCCCCCTCCTGCCTCCTCCAGCCCCCGGTCACAGCCCCCCCCCACAGCATACCGTATGACCCGTGTATAAGCTGAGGGGGGGACTTTTCAGCCCAATTTTTGGGCTGAAAAACTCGGCTTATACACGAGTATATACGGTAAATCACATACATTTGCTCATATGACCATCCAATTTTGCCATTGCAAGGGAGAATCCTAAAAGTGTGCAGTGCACATGCTGTGAGAATTCAGAGGCCTACAGTCACCTAGATAGACTGCAGACTTTTATCTCAAACCTGGGCAACCCCTTTAATAATAAAATTATGCCCTGTAACATGCCCAGTCCTTACAGAATGTAATATACTCACTGTCAGGATTCAGCTCTGCTTGCTTGTTCTAGCAGTCATCACATGACCATTCCAGTCATATCCAATTTTCATACTATATCATATGTTATGGTCATGTGACAAATACCTTTTCTTCCAGCTTCTCTGCTTTTCACTGAACATTGAAAATTAGGTAGACCATATGACTGTAATGCATATGAATGATTGTTCACATGACAACTACACAGACCTCTTTGGAGGTGGGGGTGCACCAAACTGAATACTTGCCATGGGTGCCAGAAAACCTAGATAAACCTGTGGTACATGACATCTGTCATGCGCCACCCTCAATCACTATACTGCCTCCTCAGCTGCTGGCATTGAGTATTTCAGTACAGGGACCCGACGGGTCTCTGTGCAATGGTGCATTTTAGCTAAATGTGCATCCTCAGAGGTCAGCAGGCTCCTGAACCATAGGGCCTAGACATAAAGAAAATGTGTCCACTCACTGTCTCCGTCGTCCTACTCCTGATATCCTCTTCTCAGCAAAGGTCATGGCTTGGCAACCGTATAGACAGGATCCAAATGCAAACAAAGACCTCACAGCGGTGAGCAAAAAGATGCAATTAGAAGTGTTTCCATAAAACATCCATTTGTTGAAAATATTAAAATGGTATTGCACAAAAGTACAGGCAGCCAGAGCAGTCCTCATGGACCATTAAGTGCTCTAATGGACGCTGGTAAGTATGAAGCTGATGATATTCAATGTTTTGCTTCTTTTTACAATCCCTCAGCCACCCTAGCCACCATTTCATAACTTTAAAGTCCAGGTTCAGGATTCAGACTCAAGTTCGGGTCAAGTTTGGTCTTGAACCCGGACTTTAAAAAATGTCCGGCCACATCCACTGAACCTGAACACCGGTAGTACTATAATTGACTTTGTTTGTTGCTTGTTTAATCTGCAATTTGGGGTTTTATTATCCTGTTACAGTATAGAAATTCACATAATTCTTTTAGAGTGTACTTAAAGCACCACCAGCATTTTCTTTTTGCACCACTGTAGTGGAGATTAAATCTAACTCCCCTGCTCAACGTTCACTGCCTTCATCCTTTTCCAGCACAGGAGGTCACTTTTCGATTAATCTCTAAAGGTACCTTTACACGCCGCTACAACAGGGTGGAAACAACCGGGTGTCTCACGTGCACGAGCACGTAGCAACGGTTACAAACGGTACCCGATACCGCCTTTACACGTCGCTACAAGGTGCTCTACAGAAGGTTTAATCTACCTCTGGATGCACCGCCGGGTGCCTCAAGTTACCTTCTGTAGAGCACCGTCCCTCATTTACACGCCGTAACAGAAGGTAATATGGGAGGACCTGGTGCAGCAGGGACAACACATAGGCGTGCCAGAATTGTGGATTATGAGAAGTTCGTACGATGATAGGACAAAGCAATAGCATCATGATTGGCCAGTCAGCGCAGGAGGCTGACTAATACATGACGCTCGAGCAATTGCGCAGTGTGACTGGTCAGCTCATGAAATATGCTGCCCTATGCAGCGCCAACCAATCGCAACGCAGGAGCTTCCTCCAATGATCGCTGAAGGGGGGTGGTCTCCCGGAGGCTGTGTCACGCCCCAGGGATTTATCTAGGTGGCGAAAAAAACCTTACCCTACCGTATTTAGATGCCGTTACCATCGGGTTGAAATCAACCTGTTTTAGAGCACTGCTCTGAAACAGGTGCCACAAGTGACGGGTGGCAACAACCTACTTTACACGCCGCTACCTCTGGTTGATTTGGCGGTGCAAGATACATTTGTCTCATAAACCTGGTTGTTTCCACCCTGTTGTAGCGGCGTGTAAAGGTACCTTCAGGGAGCCTTGCTCTGGCCTTCTTCTGGCTCTCCTAGAGATGTATTGTGAGCTTGAGACATAACTTCTTACTTCTGGCCATAGAGAGGTTCTGGGCACAAGACGACGCTGTGATGAATGTGATGCAAGTTGTTCTTAACTGTGATTTTTGGGCAACTTGACTGCAATTTTGCTGTTTTCTACTGCAAAATTTAGCTCTAAAACAGTTGCATAATAGCAAATTGCAGCCAAAGCCAATAATAGCGGTTACCCAGCACATGTAGCCATGTAGACCCATCCTAACTGAAATATTTTAAAGACGTAAACATGAATTTAAGATTAATAAAACCTTTATTTATATTGTTTATGTAGAGAAAATGGTATACATAACGTTCTCCCCATCTGTTTGTCGGGTTCCCAGTATACACAAGTTAATGTGCTCATTTCCCAATCAAGTAGTACTTTAAAGAAAAGCAGAAAGCCCATGAAGCTGTCACACTTTCTTTGGCATTGGAACATTCATTTCATTTACAGCTTTTCTCAGGGGAGCTGAAAGATGAGCTGCAGATAAGAAGCAATAGAGGAAATGATGGAATGCCTTGGCTGTTTGTTTCCTCATTCTACAGCCCTCTGGGATTAACACTGACTGATTAACCTCTTGTAAATATGCAGTCCATGCTATACTGTCAAACGGCACATGGTTTCAGATTTTCATTTGCCAGTAAAAGGAACAAAAAGGAGCATAATGAAATGGATCTCATGTCCCCTTAAACACTTCTAGGGCGTGTGTGCTGGAGATTAAGTCACTTATTCCAATAAAGAGATTAAATATCTTGCTTTGCCTATAGGGAAACAAACTTGGGTCTTGTGTAAATGTCGATAAGTACTAGGCCAACACTGATAAATGATTACTTCCAAGCTGCTGTAACTCAGTGTTCAAGGAGGAAATATTCTGTGGCGTTAGATGAAGAAATACGTAAAAGGCAATGTGATATTTATGAGTTATTTATTTTTCCTGCTTATATAATGCCAATATATTCTGAAGTGATGTACTAGGATTCTCACTATTTACTTTAGTGTATGCTCTTAATTAGGCTCATCTTAGTCAACCAATTTACAAGCAAATTTATATTGTACCAGTTTCATGGGAAATTATTTCCCTACAACATGTTCTTGGAGTCTGAGATACCTACATGACCAACATGACCTGGCATCTTAATTATAGTTAATATTGCTCAAAAAAGCCTTTTTGACCAAGCATTTTTCCTCTAGCAGTCACAGATCAATAGCCACCTGTGGGCTACTCATGTAGAGGGCATCTCGGTTCAACTAATAGAGGCGGTACAAGCAGAGGACCCCTTTAAATATATCCATATGCCTATATAGAGCATATAGAGTCAAAATACCTTCATGGGACAACCCATCTAAGGCCTTGTGCCGATGCTGCCTTTTGTGTCACCTTTTGTCACAAACCTGCATGCCTATCCTTACCCCAACAAAGTCTATGAGAATTGTGAAGTGTTGTTCCTACAATGCTTTTTCCTTGCAGATTGTGGTCAACACAAAAGATTGAGCATGTCAATTGTGGGGGCATTTTTTGCTGCACCTTGTAGCCCCCCCCCATCCATTGTCTATACCAGGGGTGGGGAACTCCAGGCCTCAAAGGCCGCCAACAGGTCATGTTTACAGGATTTCCTTAGTATTGCACAGGTGATAATATAATCACCTGCACTGGTGATGATTCTAACCTCTGTGCAATGGTAAGGAAATTCCGAAAACATGACCTGTTGGCGGCTCTCGAAGCCTGGAGTTCCCCACCCCTGATCTATACTAACAAAAACGCATAACCACAGTTTGTGCCAAAATTACGTGCATTTTGTGGGGCATTTTTCAGCCACAGTGTGTAGTCCAGCTGCATTTTTGGTGCAGAAAATGTCTGCACCAAAAATCAGCGTTGTCACTTATTGTCACACAAGCTAAAATTAATTTTTAATGGTAATACAGTTGTCCTCACTGTTTATTAGTCTGCAGTAGTTTCTGCATGATCCAAATATTCAGTCCCAATTTGAATATTTTTTTACATATTATACTATTTCTTCTTAAAAAAAGTCAATAAAAATAAATTATTCAATTTTGGTGTCATACATTTTTACATTGATTCTTTGGTTAGTGTATTGGATTTTTTCTATGGATTCTCTACTGTAATTACTTACTCTATTGTATATTGTTCATTGTTACCTATGACTGTTTATATATCACTGTATTGTAAAGCGCTGCTGAATATCGTGGAGCTATTAAGATAAAGATATATTATTATTATTATTATTATTATTTAGCTAAGATGAACAAAAATAGCAAATATGACATAGTTTTTCAATATATGTTTTCCCGTACAATATACAGGAAGAAAGGTAATTTTTTTTATAGAATGGATTTTTGCAAACACTATCATATCGATTATGTGTTGTTTTTGCCTGGTGTTGATTTTTCACAAATAAACCATTTTTTACTACTAAAGCATTTTTTTTAATTTTTACTTTTTTCACACGTTAAATATTATTTATTTATTTAAGAGGCTTTTTAGTTCCACAAAAGGACTTTAACCAGTAATCCTTTGATCGTAATGATATTGCATCATACTACTTATGTACTACAGTGCGGTATTGCAGTGGTATGTGATTTGCAAATATGATGGAATTGGAGTATATAGTGTGTATAGTGATTCCTTTTGTAGGTGGTACGGGGACATCTCATGTGCCCGTGCCTTTCCTGGCACACCATTGTGTGTTCGATTGTGTGATATCACTTCCAATCTGAATATACAATTATGTCCATTTATGGATGGGGTTAAAGGGAATCTGTCAGCAGGTTTTTGCCTTGTAATCTAACTACAGCATGTTGTATAGGTTAAAATACATATTTCAGCTGTCTCATCACACTATGTGTTGTTGCTTACTTGTAATTAAAGTGCTTTCACTAGTTGATTATCATTGCTGTGACTAGTTGGCACATGAGCCTGTGTCCAACCATGCCCCATCCTGTGATAAGAAGCTCACTGTCAATAGACTATTTACATACAGAGCCTGGTGTGGTTATTGTACAGCTAAAACCACTGATTGTTCGACCTGCTGCACCTTGTAAACTATGTGATACATCATTGGACTCAGGGTCTCTTTTCCTATTACACTATTTTCAGATGAGAAAACCTGGTCAAAGATTCCCTTTAAAGAATATAAGAAAGCATCAAGAACAGTAAATAGATATCCACATTTAACACTGACAATGCAAAAAAAACTGTTTATGAACTGAACAGATTTAAGTAAATTAATTTATATTTGAAAGTTATTTACCGTATATACTCGTGTATAAGCCGAGTTTTTCAGCACAAAAATTGTGCTGAAAAGTGCCCCCCTCGGCTTATACATGAGTCAGTGACGGCTCCTCCCCCGTGGTAGTATACAGCAGCCCGCCCCCCTGTGCTATATACAGGCCCCCCGTTGCTGCCGCCGCACACCTGTAAAAGAAGAGCTTTCATACTTACCCTCCTGTGACCGCTCGCGCATCCCCCACTTTCCTTCCTGCTTCTACCCGGCGTCCATCCACGTGACCGCGCGCCTGTAATGACGTCATTATTTGTGCGCGGTCATATGGATGGACGCCGAGTACAAGCAGGAAGGAGAGCGGAGGATGCGCGCGCGGTCACAGGAGGGTAAGTATGAAAGCTCTTCTTTTACAGGTGTGCGGCGGCAGCAACGGGGGGCCTGTATATAGCACAGGGGGGCGGGCTGCTGTATACTACCACAGGGGGCCTGTATATACCACAGGGGGGAGGGCTGCTGTATACTACCACAGGGGGCCTGTATATATCACAGGGGGGAGGGCTGCTGTATACTACCACAGGGGTGCCTGTATGTACCACAGGGGGGCAGGGCTGCTGTATACAACAACAGGGGGCCTGTATATACCACAGGGGGAGGGCTGCTGTATACTACCACAGGGGGCCTGTATATACCACAGGGGGGAGGGCTGCTGTATACTACCACAGGGGGGCCTGTATATACCACAGGGGGAGGACTGCTGTATACTACCACAGGGGGAGACTGCTGTATACTACCACTGGGGAGACTGTTGTATACTACCACTGCGGAGGCTGCTGTATACTACCAATGGGGAGACTGCTGTATACTACCACTGGGGAGACTGCTGTATACTACCACTGCGGAGGCTGCTGTATACTACCAATGGGGAGGCCTGTATACCACTGGGGGGGCCTGTATACCTGTGCTGGGGTCCACCTTCGGCTTATACATGAGTCAATAGGTTTTCCCAGGTTTTGGGGGCAAAAGTAGGGGGGTCGGCTTATACACGGGTCGGCTTATACACGAGTATATACGGTATATGAGCTGAAGATGATGAAAAAAAGAAAAAGAAGTAATTTGCTAAAGATTCATGGCTGCTGCTAATTGCTTAAGGAGTGCATCTGGACAATATAAGAACTGATCGCAAGCTATCATCTTAGTTGTAGCAGAGTGCATTAATACAGATAGCGTATAAACTTCCACTTAAACGAAGGGTTCAACAGTAATCTGTTTTATACTTTCTTTGATCTTTAAAGAAAAAATGTTCTTTTAAAAGCTGTTATTCCACGCACAACATCCTGTATCATCACCTGAGTCAGGTAATAAAACTGATAATGATAGCTGCAGAGCAAACTAGCCCAGTTCTGCCATCAGAAGGTTCTTCCCAGTGTAAGAAGATTAACATAAAGTCATGGCTGAAAGTGTTGGCTCCATTGAAATTGCTCTAGAAAATGGAGTATTTCTCCCAGGAAATTATTGCAATTACACATTTTTGTTATACACTAGCCTATTTCCCTAGTATATATTGGAACAACACAAAAAGAGGGGAAAAAAAGGCTAACTGGACATAATTTCACAAAAGCTCTAAAAATGGACAAAGTTGTTGACACCCTCAACTTAATGCTTGATTAAACATGTTTGGAAGAAATAACTGTAATTAATCACTTCCTAACCTTGAGCGTATTGATATTTTTATACAGATTTGTTTCTCAAGTCCTCAGACAGTTTTCTTCTCTTTCTATTCTCCATGCTTAGTGTGTCACACACAGACACACAATGCAAAGATTGAATCAACGTCTCCCCTTTTTATCTGGATTTCATATTGCTCCTGTCTGTTACTTGTCACAGGTGAGTTTAAACGAGCATCACATACTTGAAGCAAAGTTGTTTTTCCACAATTTTGGAAAGGTACAAACAATTTTGGGCAACCCATTTTTGGGGGCTTTGTGTGAAATTTTGCCTTTTTTTCTGTTTTTATTTGTGTTGTTCCAATATACACAAAGGAAATAAGCATGTGCAAAACAAATTTGTACAATTGTAATACATTTCTTGAAGAAATATTTAGGAAGGCATGGGGGTAAGAGAAGGTGATTCACTCGGCCACCGGCATGACATCACACTCACTCACAACCCTTACAGGTTGGGAGTACTCTTTCACTAGCCCCAGCTAAACAGAGTTCTACCAGCCCGGTAGAGCCGCCACCAGTTCCTTGTTAGAAACTCAGTCCGTTAACATGATTATATCATGCCAGGAACCTGCCAATGGTCGCATGTAATATTAAGATGAGAACACAGATGTGAGAATTTGTGGATTGAGATAAAAGAGCAACCCAGGATTAAATTATATAATTCATTGCCATAAGGCACACTTAGATAAGAACACCATTTACAAAATAGATTTACAGACATTGTAGACAGATATGCAAATAAATGTAGCAGTTACAAAAAGTATATGTAGATGAATGTAAGTCAATTACCAATTCCAAAGTTAGGCCTTGGTTGCAGGCTCAGCACATGGGAGGTACCGTGGAGCCAGGGGCATCCTTTGTTACTTTCAGCACATGACATGACATGAAAGAACATGGCTGCTTAGTGGCACTCACAGATAATCTCTTGGTAACTCTCTCCTTCCCTCCCCCTGGCTGTTTCTAATTTCCTCCCCCTGATCTCTGGAGATGGAACTTTAAAAAAACTTATGATGGGTCATAACTTCCCACTGAAAGATCCTAGGGAGATGATTAAGGTGCCATTGGAACTAACCAGGTCCCCTTAAATTTTAAGACCAAACATAGCTTCCCTTCTTGGCTTCTACCAGCCATTCAAATTATATTCCCCTCCAGGGCGCTAAGAAGACTCGGGACCAGCAGTTCCAATTATATAATTTGAGTAGGGTTTAGATATACGGTAGTTCCATAATTTTGTATGATATTACAGTGCCTATCCCACTGCTATTTTTTTAGGCTCAGGAGCTCAACAGGGGTTTCATCCTATTCCAGCTATTTAATTAACTTTGTCACCTCACCATCTATCTGTGAAGAAGGCATCCTGTTTCTACTCTGAATAATCCTATGTTTCTAGAGCATTGGAAAATTGATGAATGTATGAATGCAGATATATCTAGGGATTTAAGATTAATTGGCATGTCCGGATATCTGCCATATTCTTTACAGTGGTCAACCAGAGAGAGTTTTAGTCACTGAAAATGCATGGTCTTTGGCCAGATTTTAACTGAATATTTTCTCTGAAAATCCACATAATTTCAATGTAAAATACACTACACTACTGCAAAAATGCAGGAATATCTAATCCATGCTGTCTATAATTTGGCCAGCATGAATCAACTGTCAGATCCACTTTATGACTTTACCACAGCAGTTATAGTATAAAACACATAGCAGTTAGAGAGGTTGCAATATTTACAACCATGGCAGACACATGCCCTGTGCGTCCAAGGCATCTGGATTTCAGGCCCTTTTCCCATTGTTTGGAATGAATGCAACACAAGGGGGCCTTATCCCAATTAATTTTAATTTGAGACCAGACCTCCATGAATAATTTCAGATCACAGACCAGACTGCAGCGACTTAGCTTATCATTCGGATCATTTTCATTCGGATCTGGCAAATCTGGCACTTCAGCCACCGGACAAAAATCGCTGCTAACTGCAGTTTTAAGAAAAGCTGGAAGGGCTGGATTTGCCAAATTCGGATGAAAATTCAAGTCACTACACATGTCCAGAGCTCCTATACAAATGCATTAAACAGAACACAATGTTGCTGCAGTGTTGTCGCATCCAGTTTTTTCAAGAAAGCCAGAATTCCGCCGGATTTAAAAAAACTGCAGATATGAAAGTATCCTAAGATGCATACACATTCAACACATGAAGCACACACTGATCCCATATTAGACACATTCAATACACATGCAGTGTTTACATATTAGATTGCAAACTTCGCTCACACATTACACACATGGCGCGCACACCATTTACACATAAGACAGACACATGCAGCACTAGGTTCAAATGCCCATTTGGGAGTTCTGTTTGTCTGTTCTGTTTTAGGAACATTCAAAAAAAAATTCCGGCCCAACTGATTCAAAACTTATGCAAACAGAAGCAACGGAAACCCTTGACAATTTTGAGATGCATCTGGTTTTTGTTTGGTGTCAGTTTTTAAAAAAGAAGAAAAAACACAGAATGCAGAACTTTTTTCCATTCTAAAAACTAACACAAAAACAAAATCCAGGTTAACCCCATATTAATCAATCAGGTCCCTTTCCTTCTGTTTGTTATAGTTATGCAATGGATCTGTTTATGGGCGTGCCTGTTCCTAAAATGCAGTTAAGATAATGCAAACACATACACACCTATCATACTAGGTAAATACAGTACATACTTAGCACTTGTGCATTAGGGAAAACAGAGCACACACCTACCACTTACATATCGGACATAGGCTAGGGTCACATCGGCGTTTTTTTTTTTAAATCCTGATCCGGTTTTGAGCTTTCAAAAAGCTCCAAACCGGACCAGGAAACGCTCCTGATAGAAGCCTATGCAAAACACCGGATGGCTTCACAAGCCATCCGGTGGCCGGATCCGGCACTGCTGCCTGCGTTTAAAATCATGCAGGCAGCAGTTTTCGCAGCGTTTCTGGGACCGCACTGCGGTAACCGGATGGCTCAGGATGTGTAATCCTGAGCCATCCGGTAACTGCATAGGTTGCGGATCCCGGCTATTGCCGGGATCCGCAACCTTACTAAAGAGTTAATTTTGAGACCTAAATGATTGTTTGAGGTCTGTAGGGGGGCTTAGACCCCCCTACAGACCGGCCGCCCACTTCTATAGTGTTCTTCTACAATTTCTCAATGGGCACGGGCTCTTCGGAGCCCGTGCATGTCAACCAAAGGTGCCCCCCCCCCCTATCACTATACAGGGGTGCATACACCCCTGTATTACAATTATGCTTTAAATATGTGTTCTAAACAATGATTTATCCAAATCGCAAACTAAGAATATATTTACATGTGTCCGGAGGCAATCACCATGGTTTTCCATGGGCGGGGCTGTGTGCAGTAGCCTCCGCCCGCTCCTTCTAGTTGGCCGCCCCCTCTGGCCGTAATCCAGTGTTGTGAGGGCGGATGCGTCGTTAAAGGGGCGTGGCTAACTATGTGCCGCGGTTAGCCACGCCCCTTTAACGACGCATCCGCCCTCACAACAGTGGATTACGGCCAGAGGGGGCGGCCAACAAGAAGGAGCGGGCGGAGGCTACTGCACACAGCCCCGCCCATGGAAAACCATGGTGATTGCCTCCAGACACATGTAAATATATTCTTAGTTTGCGATTTGGATAAATCATTGTTTAGAACACATATTTAAAGCATAATTGTAATACAGGGGTGTATGCACCCCTGTATAGTGATAGGGGGGGGGGGCACCTTTGGTTGACATGCACGGGCTCCGAAGAGCCCGTGCCCATTGAGAAATTGTAGAAGAACACTATAGAAGTGGGCGGCCGGTCTGTAGGGGGTCTAAGCCCCCCTACAGACCTCAAACAATCATTTAGGTCTCAAAATTAACTCTTTAGTAAGGTTGCGGATCCCGGCAATAGCCGGGATCCGCAACCTATGCAGTTACCGGATGGCTCAGGATTACACATCCTGAGCCATCCGGTTACCGCAGTGCGGTATTCTGCACACAGTTTTGAAAAAAACTGTGTGCGACCGGCATTGCGTTCACCGCATCCGGATCTGGATGCGGTGAATGCAATTCATGTTTGCAATGTGACCCTACCCATACATAACACTTAAATCATTGACATATCAGTCATATGCAAAAAAACATATGCTAATTACATATCAGTCACACAGAGCACATCATATTTTGCATATCATTGCTGATTGCACCATGAATATCATGAACACATGCTAGCTGCATTCCCTACATGGCATGTGGAAGAAGGTGCTCTGGTCAGATGACACCAAAGTCAAAAGCCCAGTCACATCTAAGGGTACCTTTACACGCTGCAACTGGGGTGTGAAAACTGAGAGGCAATCCGTCGCCGTGAAATTGCTACATAATTGCGGTATGTATTTGGGGAATCCGGTGGTGTTTTTGAAAGTTGCGCCCGGTTGCGATTTCAGAGCACTGTTCCAAAACCAGAGGCAACCATGAAGGGGAAATTCCCTGCTTTTGGCGTATGAAGGGGCGATAGGGATGGAATCAGCGTCGTCTACTGATTTCCCGGAGGCGTGCCACAGCGTGCTGGAGACCGCCCCCCTCAGCGATGGTTGGTGGTGGCTACTGTGTTTCCATTGGCTGTCCCTTCACAGGGCGACATATTTGAAGAGCTGTCCATTCACACTACACAATTGCAATGGCGTCATATATTAGCCAGCCTTCCTGCGCAGGCTGGCCAATCATGACGCTATTGCGTTGTCTAATCAGCGTGTTTGGGGCGCGGAATACACAAGTCTGTCACACCTATGTTCTTGCGGCGCTGAACATGTCCGTCCACATTCCTTTGGGGATTGCGGCGTGTGAAGCGGCGTCAGGAGTCAACCGGATGTTTTCCGCTGTTGACGACATATCGCCTTAGGTTGAGGGTGAAATTGTGGCATGTAAATGCGCCTTCGGCGTTCGGAGGCAACCATGGAAAATGTGCACGCGCACGTTAGGTTGCTACCGATCGCCGCCAAAAGTTGCAACGTGTAAAGGTGCCCTAAGGTGGTTTGTGTTTCTGTTCCGATTTGTTTTTGCACTGCAAAAACACATAGAAATGCTGAGAAACACATCCAAAAATGCACCCATTGGTTTCAATGGAAAAGGCAATGAAAATGCATGTCATTTTCAGAAAACGCAAAACACATGTATCTTTTTGACGGACTCCCCTAGACGAATTCCAAGCGCTAGTGTGACCCTAACCTAAGAGGCCTGAAACACTGTAAGCTGGGTCTTGGTTTACCTACCAGCCCTACTGCCAAATATACCATATAGTGGTTTAAAACAAAGCATATTCATGTGTGTCTGGCCCAGTAAAAGTCCAGATCTAGACCTGGATTGAGAATCTGTGGCATAACTTGAAAGTTGCTATTCATAATCGCTCTCCATTGAATCTCAATGCTTTTAGATGTGAAAATCTAGTAGAAACATACCCCCAAAGACTTGCAATAGCAAAAGAAGGTTCTACAAAGTATTGATTCATGGGGGCTGTATACAAATGCTTGTCCTAATTTTAGATATATATTTTTAGAATAAATAGAAATCGATGTGTCTTTTCCTTTATACTTCACACATATTTTCTACTTTCTGTTGGAATATTGCATAAAATCCTATACAATATATTTAAGTTTGTGGGTAGAGATGAGCAAACCCCATATTGCTTGGTTTGCCAAATAAGGGGTGTTTGACGAACTGTTTGATGAACAGTTTGCTGAACCTTCCAAAGACTATTGAAATCAATGGCAGTCAACATGAAACACATACAAAACACCTTCAAAAGTGTCCAAAAGCTGACAAACACACACTGACACATACAGATCATCTTACCAGTTTCCCACTGCTTGCTTGCTTGCTTTTGGGTCCACTCTCCCTCTCACTTACTTCTATTCCTGCCCATGAAGCTTCACTTCACTGACTGGCAACAGTCAATCACAGACATTCATGCTCTGTGAGAGCGTCTGTGCTTGACTGTTGCAATGAGACTGCATTTCCACAATCTGGATGGTGTCTTGGCGTGGTGCTCATACACCAGGGGTTGGAATATCCAAGCCTCAAGGGCAACCAATGTTTTCAGAATTTCCTTAATATTGCACAGGGGTTGGAATCAACACCAGTGCAGGTGATTCAATTATCACCTGTGCAATACTAAGAAGATCCTGAAAACATGACCTGTTCAGACCCACATTTTTTTACCTGCTCTTAATAGCTGTTTTTGTGTTTTTAGTATATATGTAATAAAGCTGTCATTTTTTAACATTATTTCTGTGTGCATACTGTATTTGTATATGCAGGGTCTTTCTCTACCTTGATTGATGCTTTTGACCTTGCACTATGTGGCACCCTCTTTTGACATTTTGATGTGCATTCCCTCCTCCTATATAAATATTCTTTACTACTAACTTGAAATTCTTAATGGTCAGGTCTAACATTGGCCCCACTTTAAGAATTTTGGGCTTAATGCAGGCTGGCAATGTAAAGCTGTCAATAACCCCTTATTACCAAGTTTGCCAATGCTGTATGGCAACTGGAAGAGGTGGGTAAAGTGCCAGTAATTGGAGTTTCTAATGAATGCACCAATTTCTGGTGGAGCTGTGGGATGCTATTCTATAGCATGGGGGGCCCAATAATGATGGCCTAATTCTCTAGGTGCATTCTCCGCAATCACCTGCCCCCAGCACACTCCATCATGGCCACAGCTGGAGAGGAGGTACTTAAGGGATGACAACCCCTTCTAGGACAGACAGGACCAGGACCATCTTTGGGAACATGTAGATGCCCTGTGGATTTGGGTACATCTGACTGGTGAACCAAGAGACACTTTGGCCGCAACCAATGCCAATTTTTCTCCAGGTTGACCTACTCCTGCCACTTCGCAAATTGGCCGGCTGTGCCAACCCGATATACGCCAACTGCAAACCACCCCTTCATGCACTGCACCTTCATGAATTTGACCTCATCCCCAACAAAGATGGTACATAGTCTTTGGGGAATATTATCACGCTGCAGGGTGGTTCGGCTGACGTAGCACCGATATTTAGTGCCATACCCCTTATCATGTTTGAATAACACCACATTGCCTTTTGTGCATTGGTTCGAGGAAGTCATTAGCCTTACACCCATGCAGCCATTCCCCAATGATCGCATCTGCATGTTGAATCTCCTCAATAAATGACATAAGAGAACAGGGTGATTGATGCCTTCTTGGACATGTACTATGAGGGGGAAGGGGTCCTCACATGCCATTGCCCAAATTGAATGCCTCTGGAGGTGGTGAGGGTGATCAATACAGCTGGGAAACAAAGCCTTCTAGATTCTCCTCATAAAGGTTCTGGTCCTGGTGGTGTTTAGGGAATGGGATCCATTAGCTGAGACTGCGACACAGGCTGCAGCTGGATTGTAGACAGACATATTGCCAGATCCTCTGCAGTCTAACATGTGCTGCTCCTAGGCCCAGATGCCATAGGGTAAAAGTCACCTGACTGCTGGGACTCGCTTCTCAGGCCCATAGGTTGCATTGGAACCCAGGACTGGATCTGCCCCTCATTGGAGATGATGCCCAAATTGGGAAGTGTGATGGAGCTCCAGGTGACATAGGTCTCATCTCCACTCCATGATGCCACTCTGGGTTTATTTCTACTAACCCACTCCGGAGGAGACTGGGGTCCGGGTGCCGAGTTAATGAAGCTCTAAGTAATTACACCTGGGCCTGGACAACAGGGCCTCAATCTTCCCAGTACCCTCACAGGAGTCAGAGTAATGATGCCCTGACGACATCACTGTCAGAACAATGGCGAAAAAAGGTATGATGTCAAATTGTGAATATATTACATGGGCAGGAATTTTAGATTAAAAACACCACTACAGTGATTAAAAAACAAAACACTGGAATGGCGCATTGAGCAGTGAGCTATAAACTACATTGCTAAGTGTAAATATCTAATAGTATTCTTTTTTCTATACAGACATCTTTAACTAGTACAGATTGTCACCCTTGCCCTTTGCTCCTGACAAGCCCTAGGCTAAGAGCCCCTACCTCCACTCACAGACCGGGAATACCACGCAAATAAAATAGAAGAGAATAGCAGCACACTACACCCAGTCCTCACTGCACGGGGTCCAAGTAGAGACTGAACTATAGCTATGACCCTGGTGGGGGAAGTGGAACTACTTCAAGGCTGAGGGAGTAGAGATCTGAATGCTAAGATACACTCCTTCACCTTCACCTCTACCTGAATGCTATGGCACACCATCTCCACATGCAGAGCCGCACACAAAATAGATCAAAGGAAAAAAAACAACTCAGATTTAAATCACAGCAGCAACACTCATTAACTATGGAGCAGTCAACACGTGACAGTATTCATGTGGTTCAGGCCTAATGAAGGTAGTAGAGACCCAGGCACAGCTGCACAGAGGCCCGTCCCTATCAGTGTCTGCCTTGATATGCCATAGTATGTGAAATTTGCACTACAGCTTCAGAAACTGAAAAGATCAGTAAGTTATGTTACATTTATTTTTTGCCCCTGTGAAAATCTGTTGAGGACAGTCATACAAGAAAGTATTCTGCAAGTTATGTTAGAGTTAAAGAAAGTAAATAAGGAGTTGTAATGTGAAATGACATGAGATCAATTTAAAGTGGGGTAGATGAGGGAATCCCGGAGGTGTTCTGTCAGTGACTTTTCCCCTCCTGAGGTAATGACATATCGAGTGGAGCACCAGTCCCAGGTTTTCAAGTTCAGTTTTTATCCTTTGAAAATAATTAAAAGTGAGAATATGGTTTTCATCGTTTCAGTTTGTTAAGGGACTTAAACAGGAAAATTAAGCTTTCTGTTGCACTACGGCTGTGACGGCCATGCCAGATAATGTTGCTATAGCATGTTCCCAATATCAGATTGCCAAAGAGATATTGTTGACATATTAAGATCAACAATGTCTAGACATAAATGAAAACATTATTAATGATAACATCATAATGAAACATATCCCTCCTATAGGGCTGAACCTGATATGTAACAAAGAGACATATTGCTTAGATCTGTTGTTCCCACAAAGTAAAATACACTTACATACTGATTATACATACATTGTTCACGCAAAGTTTACTTCAGTAGGAATTATTGCATATGATATGATCAATTTTCTAACCCATTCTGTTTACACCAAACATTGTGTGCACTTAAAATAGCCAAAGCAGGAGATCTACTATGTGAAATGCACTAGAATTCTAACACAATTTGCAACCAAAAAGATGATGGACATAACATGAGTTAAAGGCTGTAATTAATACTGCAGGATTTTCTCTGATCAGTGTCCATCCAGTTTAGGCCAGCTTCACACCACGGTAAAATCAGGTCCGGAGCTGTCTGGGGTGAACCCGATTTTGTCCTACTGCAGCCCTATGGGGCCAGATAGAATCAGATGCTAGCTATGTGCCATCTGGTTTCCATCTGTCCGGGAGGATTCGGGAGAATTCGGATTTTTCTCCCGGACACAAAAACGTTGCTTACAACGTTTTTATGTCCGGGGCGAAAAATCTGCCCAAATTGGATCCTCCCGGATCCGGGGATGATCCGGCGCTCCCTAACATGGGAGTCTATGGCGCCGGATTGCCCCTGATCCTGGAGGATCCTGGAGGATCTGGAAGCCGGATGCCGGCTGCTGCAGTTCAGCGTGAGCTACGCAGTATATATTACCTCACACATACACATAAAAGACAGCTCATGTGACTGATATCTGCCTTAATTCCCTATATGACGCATGTGTTGCACATTGGCTGTTTTTAATCAGATGTTTATTTTTGGAAATTAAAGATACCAGATGTATGAGGCGAGTTGTGTGAGGTGATTCGTGCACATCTGTGTCTGTCTGTATGGTGTGTGTGTCCCTGGGGTGTGTGTCCCTGGGGTGTGTGTGTGTCCCAGTGGTGTGCGTGTGTCCCTGTGGGGGGGTCCCTTTGGTGTGTGTCCTTTTTGGGGGGAGGGGTGTCCCTGTGGTGTGTGTCCTTGTGGGGGGAGGGGTGTCTCTGTGATGTGTGTCCATACCTATGGGGTCTGTGTGTTCCTGTGGGGTGTGTCTGTGTCTCTGTGTCCCTGTGGGGTGTGTATGTGTGTATGTCCCTGTGGTGTGTGTGCCTGTGGGGTGAGTGCATGTGTCCCTATAGGGTGTGTATGTGTGTGAGTCCCTGTGGGGGGGTGTTTGTGTGGTGTGTGTCTCTGTGTTGTGTGTGTCTTTTTGTGGTATGTGTGTTTGTGTTCGGCTACATGGTGAGTATCCAATGTTGGGGCTCCACCATAGCTGTTACTCTTTGTGTGCATGTGGTGTGTATACATGTTCCCGTGCGTGGTGAATATTCCATGTCAGGGCCCCACCTTAGTGACTATATGCTGGTATATGTTGTTAGTCTTTGGTGCTGTTATTAAGCCCCTCTCATTCACAATTGTCAACTTGTAACTGTCACTTTCTCTCCATTATGTAAATAGGGCCAAAATTGTTTGGTGAATTGGTGCGTGCGGGGTTAAAATTTCACCTCACAGCATAGCCTATGACGCTATCGAGATCCAGATGTTTGACTGTGCAAAATTTTGTGGCTGTAGTTGCGACGGTGTAGATGCCAATCCCGGACATACACACACACACACATACACACATTCAGCTTTATATATTAGATATATCGGGGTAGCAGACCCACAGAGTCATGTGGGACCCCTTGCCTGAATGCAGCAGACATGCTGCATTCAGTGCTGGACTTAGAATCTAATCCATGGGGGGGTGAGAGATTCTCTTTAACTATGGCAAGAGAAATTTTTTCTGTCCAGATTGCTTCTAATGTGTTTCTGTCCACCTGTGCTGAAGTTCTTCTGTTGAATTTTTCCCCCAACTACAGGGCAGCAATAATTGAAATCTCAAAAGCTTATAGTGGTTGTGTCTCAGTTGAGCACCACCAATTAATTCTGTGTCCTCTTCCATTAGGATTTTGCTCTATGTGTACACTGCGTTCCTTCATTTAGTTTTCTTCATACATTACATCCAGAGTTACATAGTTGTTGAGTACATAAAAGATATGTGTCTATTGAGTTATACATGTAAAACAATTTTTGTAAATCCCATTTGACTTAGAATTACAAATTAAAACCTGAAATTTCATGTTAAAGTGAACGCAAATGTCCAATCTAGTCAACTTTCTGAAACCGTTACTGTTCAGCTGAAACCACAGGTTTAAAGGGATCCTGTCACCTACAAAACGCCTCTTAAGCAAGCAAAACATGTCCCTGCAGCATCCCATCACTAATCTCACACTCCTTTTGTCTCCTAAAAGCATCCTGTGGAAGCACATAAAAATGTTTTAATACTTACTCATTAGCAATGTTAATTAGCAGGGGCTATATTCTTTAGTCACCAGGGGGTGCTGTTTTGCAGCCTGAATGATCCACCCACTCTCTGTCTGTGCTGCTGTGATGTGCAGCTGAAGGCAGGACTAATAATTTGCATTCTGTGAGTGATAGAGAGGGGGGAGGGTAAAACCTGCACAAGCAGAGCACACACAGAGACAGGGTGGATCCTGGAGCCTGAAAAACAGCCAGCCCTGGTGACTAAAGAATATAGTCCCTGTTAATTATAATCCCTAATGAGTAAGTATTAAAACGTTTTATGCACTTTCACAGGATGCTTTTAGGAGCCAAAAGGAGTGTGAGATTAGTGATGGGATGCCGCAGGGACATGTTTTGCTAGCTTAGGAGGCGTTCTGGAGGTGACAGGATCCCTTTAACTCTTCCTCAGCTGCTTTTTCTTCTGCATTAAGCTGTCAGTGAATTTATACATTTCCATCAGACAGAGAAAATGTGTAAAGGTGGATAGCACCTTGTGTATTAACTTGGAATGAGGACCACATACTCTACTGCGGTTAACAAGGAGCTGCTCGCTCAGGCAGAGTGATAAACTGCTATGTAAGACTCAGCATGATCATGTTTGGCATTAAATCAACAATAATTTCAAATGCATAATTTTATTTCAAATCCAGAAAAAGTTATAAAAGACACCATTATCAATTTGCACTAGCATAAGAAATATATGAATTAAAGGACTTTTGTTTTTATAAACGTCATACATACTATAGGCATACTGGCAACCCCTAGAAAAACTTATCAAAATAATTATATAAAATAACTCCCACAGCTCAAATATTCTTTAAAAATGATAGCAAATTCTTTACCATTTTGTGTAAATATACCATTTAATCATGAAACAATATTTATTTCCATGTTAAATACTGGAATCAATATTATTCTGACAATAATATTAGACTTGAAGTCGTATTGTCAGCACTATGAGTGGTAAGGAATGCCAGTAATGTCATTAGGGTGGCACTGTAGCATTTATCCCATCTCTTTACTGGAGAACATTAAACCTGGAAATGCAGTAAATAAAAAAAATTCCAAAGACGTGACAAATGTATTTGCTTTACCCTTCACTCTTTCAATATTATTCTTTACCAGCTATTTAAGGGGGTTTCCTCCACATCTTGCCTATTATTACCATGAAATGATCAGCTGTGTTTGCATTAGATTGTGTGGGCTAATTTATGGCACTGAATGTGCCTCCGTGTACATTGGTTAACAAACAGTGAGGAAATAACTTTATTCTCTGCATCTACATCTGCTTTTTGACGCAATTATATGGACACAAAACTAATGCTATGGGCAAAAAATACATTTCCTCAATGTTCAGTAAATAAAGGGACACGGTGGTCTCCAAAAGTTGAGTTGTAAATTGATGGAAATTGGATCATGGCTGGTGGACAATTTAATTTCCTGACTGCCTGGTAAAAAATGGAAAACCTTATTAATTAAGAGGTGTGCTTTTTTGGGGAGGTTTACCTATATGCTGAAAAATGTCAGTCTTATTGCAATGCAAATTATCCAATTATTACAGAGTAGATTAAACACATGCAACATATATAATTTATCATATAATTTCCAAATGAGTTTAAAACAGACTACAATATTGGCAGAACAAATGTTATAAACTAAAGGATACATGAGTGAGAGGGGATCCATTGTCAAAAATCGATCACCTTTAAAGTCACATATTATCTATAAATGACATACGGTTATAGGACCAGCCTGTAAATATACTAGAAGAAACTATTATATATCACTCTGTATCTCAGCGTACTTGTTCTGTCCAGTAAAAATCCTATAAAAACATCTAGCATTAAATGTAATCTTTGTCATTCATCTGCACTGTCCACTATTTCATACTTCAGATATCTTCAATTTGTGAGTATACTGTGAAGTCCTGAAATATTTGGACAGTGACACAAGTTTTGGCATTGTAGCTGTTTACTGAAAGATATTTAAAGGGAACCTGACCCCTCCAAATCACCCCCAAGCCTATTAATACCTGTCCCTGCACTCTAACATATCAATATTAGTGCTCCTTTTCTATAAAAAAAAAAGCGCTCTGTAACCTTGGAATAATCAACAATATACACTTACAAATCTGAGACTTCTTGTCCCTGAATAAGTCTCACAGGGCGTCCCCTGTGAGACTCTAAGCCCTCCCTAGGTGCTCATTTTCACGCCCCGAATGATCCACCCTCTCTCTGTCTGTGCTGCTGTGATGTGGAGCTGAAGGCAGGACTAATGATTTGCATTCTGTGAGGGATAGAGAGGGGGGAGGGTAAAGCCTGCACAAGCAGAGGAACACAGACAGAGAGAGGGTGGATCCTGGAGCCTGCAAAACAACACGCCCGAAGGGCTAAAGAATATAGCCCATGCTAATTATAATCACTAATGAGGGAGTATTAAAGCGTTTTTATGCACTTTCACAGGATGCTTTTAGGAGACAAAAGAAGTGTGAAATTTGTGATAATATGCCGAAGGGACATGTTTTGGTAGCTTAGGAGGCATTCTGGAGGTGACAGGATCCTTTTAAGCTAGAGTATTATAATCAATACGGGTTTAAAGTGCAGACCCTCAGCTTTCATTTTAGGGTAATTGAAGTAAGGGTTTGGGAAATACAGCTCTTTAACAGTGGAAGCTGTTGCTGTGAACCCATAACATGCGGTCAAAGGAGCTTTCAATGGAAGAGAAACAAACCATCATTACCCGGAATAAAAATAAGAAATCAATAAGAGAGACAACAAAAATATTAAGACTGGCCAAATCAACAATTTAGTGCATTTTGCAATAAAAATAAGAGCTCACTGGTAAGCTTGGAAACTCAAAAAGACCTGGAAAGTAGTGAATTAATGCAGAATCCTTGCCGTTGTGAAGAAAAGACACTTTACAACATCTACTAAATTGAAGAACACATTCCAAGAAGTAGGTTTTTTGGTATCAAAGTCTACCATAATGAAGCCTGCCCAATTCTGGAAAAGCATTATTTGGAGAGATGAAACTAAGAAGAAATCTGTGAGAATAAGGCAAAAAGAATTCAGAGGGATACTAATGACTCCAATCAGAATAATACATAGGTGGCATAGAAGATCACAAGGAAAAAAGTCTAGTTAAAAACCTAGGACAAGATCAATTGTATCTCAAGCCTCCAGGGAAGATCAAACTTGAGATGATGCAGCAGGTCAAATGATATTGAGATCAGCTGGCAAAGAACTGAATAAAGTAAAAGCAAAAACAGCCCCTCCTCCCCAGGGAAGTAAAAAAAAGATTAGAATGGAGGTAATTAAGTCCAGTCATAAGTTAACACCAGCACAGATTCAAGTGTTGGTTAAAGAGTTGACTTTCTTGTTGACTAATACTTTTAATCTGTTCACAGCAATAAAAGATGTGAAATTATTTTCGAGAAATTTAATCCTGAAGAATCTTCATGACCAGGATGGTACCAGCACTAATCTTACCCCTGCTACTTCAAGTCAAATAAGAGAAGAGGATGTATTGCTGTGTCTAGAAGAATTAACTGAGGAGCAACAGACTATAGGACCAAATACCGTAAGTTTCCTAAAAATATTTGGCCTAAATCAACTAAATGTCCTCCCTTGTCCCTATGTCCAGAAGTAGAAATATTCACCGATTTGGTTATTAAAGATCTTAAAAAAAATTCTACTAGGCGTCACTCAGATAACCTTTCTAAAGTGCAATGCCAAATGAGTTGCAGTCCTATGATAATATTGTGATAAAACCAGTGGACAAGGGGGAAAATATCATGTAGCCAAAAATACTATGCAAAAAAGAGGCATATAAGCACCTGAGAGACAGGTTTACCTATCTAAAAGCCCCTTATAACTTGTCCCCTAGTATTTTATCTGAATTAGACACCATCTTATATGAAGCTTTCTCGCAAACATCAATCCTAAAAATATTTATGATGGTTTGTTGGTAAAGTGCCCCAAAATTCTCACCATATATTTAATTCCAAAGGTTCACAAAAATGCTTTAGAACCCCCTGAACTCTCCATTATGTTGTCTTTGGATGGCCTTTGTGATCCAATCTGTAGCTTCACTGATCACTATTTGAAACCCCTTACGCAAATGCTTCCTTCCTATGTTAGTGATGCAACTGAGGTCTTAACTAGGGATGGGCGAATCTACTCGCTAGGACTCGTTACTCGGCGAGTAGTAAGGGGCTCGCAGGACTCGGTACTCTGCGAGTTTCCCAGTGATTACTCGCACGAGTCCAATGCAAATCAATATCAATCCTAGTTTTGTCAGAAACGCTGACAAAACTAGGATTGCCATTGTTTGCATTAGACTCGTGCGAGTAATCACTGGCTACTGTGCCAGTGATAGCAGGGAAACTCGCAGATAACTGCTGTTTCTTTGCGAGCCGAGTCCAGCTGTCTTCTCTGTGCAGCTCCAGGGTCCTAGAGCCCGCCTGCTCACAGACATTATGTAGCAGTGCTGAGATTGTTCTCAGTCTGCTCATTCCCTGTGTACAGACATGAATGTCTGTGCACAGAGATGATGTAGCAGTGCTGAGATTGTTCTCAGTCTGCTCATTCCCTGTGTACAGACATGAATGTCTGTGCACAGAGATGATGTAGCAGAGCTGAGATTGTTCTCAGTCTGCTCATTCCCTGTGTACAGACATGAATGTCTGTGCACAGAGATGATGTAGCAGAGCTGAGATTGTTCTCAGTCTGCTTATTCCCTGTGCATAGACATCTATATTTATGCACAGGGGATGTAGCAGAGAGGACATCGCGTTTTGGACTGCGTCGGACGGAAGAGGATTTTTTTAATTAAAGATGGAGTCCCTAATGGCTTTTTTTTTTATTTCTAATAAAAAATTTTCCTTGTGTTGTGTTTTTTTTAAAACAATTTAATAGAAATTCATGGCGGTCATGTCTAATATTGGCGTGACCGCCATAAATTTCGGGCTTAGGGCCAGCTGATAATACAAAGCTGGCCCTAACCTCTTTATTACCCAGCGTGCCACCGCTACCAGGGCCGCTGGAAGAGCGGGGTTCAGCGCCAGAGGATGGCGCTTCAATGAACGCGCCATCTTCTGGGGTGGCTGCGGGCTGCAATTTGCAGCGGGGGGTGCCCAGAAAGCTTGGGCATCCCTGCGCTGCGGATTCCAGCCCCCAGCTGCTTAGCTGTACCTGGCTAGACATAGAAATTGCGCGGAGCCCCACGCATTTTTTTTTCAGAGTCTCAGAGTCAGAATCTCAGAATTTCATGAAATAATTAAAAAAAATGCGTGGGGCTCCGCGCAATTTCTATGTCTAGCCAGGTACAGCTAAGCAGCTGGGGGCTGGAATCCGCAGCGCAGGGATGCCCAAGCTTTCTGGGCACCCCCCGCTGCAAATTGCAGCCCGCAGCCACCCCAGAAGATGGCGCGTTCATTGAAGCGCCATCCTCTGGCGCTGAACCCCGCTCTTCCAGCGGCCCTGGTAGCGGTGGCACGCTGGGTAATAGAGGTTAGGGCCAGCTTTGTATTATCAGCTGACCCTAAGCCCGAAATTTATGGCGGTCACGCCAATATTAGACATGACCGCCATGAATTTCTATTAAATTGTTTTAAAAAAAACACAACACAAGGAAAATTTTTTATTAGAAATAAAAAAAAAAGCCATTAGGGACTCCATCTTTAATTAAAAAAATCCTCTTCCGTCCGACGCAGTCCAAAACGCGATGTCCTCTCTGCTACATCCCCTGTGCATAAATATAGATGTCTATGCACAGGGAATAAGCAGACTGAGAACAATCTCAGCTCTGCTACATCATCTCTGTGCACAGACATTCATGTCTGTACACAGGGAATGAGCAGACTGAGAACAATCTCAGCTCTGCTACATCATCTCTGTGCACAGACATTCATGTCTGTACACAGGGAATGAGCAGACTGAGAACAATCTCAGCACTGCTACATCATTTCTGTGCACAGACATTCATGTCTGTACACAGGGAATGAGCAGACTGAGAACAATCTCAGCACTGCTACATCAGGCAGCAGGCGGGCTCTAGGACCTTGGAGCTGGCAGCCTGTACAGAGGAGACAGGATCTTATCTGTGCGAGTCAGCGATTACTTACAAAGTAAACGAGCAATGCAAATAAATGACAAAACTAGGATTGCTTCAGGCTGAAGCTTCCGAGACACATCTGCGATTTGTAAATCTCACACTACTCGCTATTACTCGCTTCCCCATTCATTAACATTGGACTCGCTAGACTCGCAACGAGTAGCGAGTCCTGTGCTCGGACTCGCTAGAGTCAAGCGATTCCGAGTAATTTAGGATTCGCCCATCACTAGTCTTAACCCGTATTAAAAGTATTGCTTTGGAAAAAAAAAAAAAAAGTGCTTGGTAAACTTAGATGTAGAGGCCCTGTACACTTGCATTGATCACTTGCAGGGAGTTAAAGCTGTCCGCTTCTTCCTGGGGACTAGCAATTTCCTATGTTAGTGATGCAACTGAGGTCTTAACCCGTATTAAAAGTATTGCTTTGGAAAAAAAAAAAAAGTGCTTGGTAAACTTAGATGTAGAGGCCCTGTACACTTGCATTGATCACTTGCAGGGAGTTAAAGCTGTCCGCTTCTTCCTGGGGACTAGCAATTGGTATGGACACATTTGTGAGCTTGTCATTAAGCTGCTGGAGTATATCCTGACCCACAACTTTTTTTGTTTTTAAGAATCAATTCTATGTGCAGAAGTGTGGCACCCCAATGGGTGCAACTTGTGTGCCTTCGTAAGCCAATATCTTCCTAGGATTTTGGGAGAGAACAATCTTTGGTGACAAGGGCACACAGGCCACTGTACATATTCCCATGTGGTTTCACTACAAAGATGACATTTTGATTATTTGGCATGGGGTGTGAATTTGTTCCACCGCTTCATGGCAAGGCTCAATGTGAAGAATTACAATATCAAATTGATCTACAAGTGTAGTAGGGGGAGAGTTGACTTCCTGGACATTATAATAGCAATTTACATAAATATGCACTTCCAGTCAGATGTCTTCAGTTAGTGAACTTCTGTTAACTCCCTGCTCCACACTAAATCTGATCATCAACAGAGAGGCATTCACCTTCCTCGAATATGTTCACCAATTTCAAATTCAGCTGAACATGGCCGATTCAGCTCAGCGATCAGAAACACAAACACTTTCCCCAAAATTCGACAAATGCAGCTTTGGGCCAAAATACTTCTCCGAATGCCTGCTGGCTGGGGACAATACCTATGGTTATTTTAATATATATTTTTTATTTTACTTTATTATTATTTTTTATTTTTTATTTTTTTGCAGAGCAAGCCTTTATTATTGCAGAGGGTCAGCAGCATGTGAAGCCATGTCTTCTACACTTATGTGATAGAAATTCATATAAAAATAGCATATGGCCATGATACGCTTCACATCCATGATCTTACCGTTCTATTCACACTGATGAAACACCATAGTATGGATATTGCTTCTTAAAAATGTGCAATCACTAGTTCATGACATAATAATAATAATAATAATAATAATAATAAAAATAAAAATTATTATTATTATTATTCATTTATATGGCGCTATTAATTTCATACAGCTTTACATACACTTGCATCACTGTCCTCATTGGGGCTCACACTTCATGCCTTACATTTACAACACAGACTTTTGGCAAGTGCCAGACTTTCAAAGTGGACCCACATGGATTTTGAATGCTATCAACCTGCAGATTATACCCATATTAGCAGGTTAATAGCATTTGAGGGCAAAACAGTTTCACTTTATATAATAAAAATTAATGTAAAACAATATAAAACAATAAAAATAAGAAGAATTACGTTTGGCTTGTTAATGTAGCCCTCCTCAACAATCACATTATCTCATATGGCCCCTTGGGAAAATTAATTGCTCACTCCTGGTCTGGAGCATTGATGTCCTTTCACCATCTTAACGGGAACCTGTCATGTATGTTAAAAATCATATCTGATCAGGATTTCACCCGTGCTTCCCCCATACTCTGGAACTCTCTACGCCAACATATCAGACTCTCGCCCACTGTGGAAACCTTCAAAAGGAACCTGAAGACCCACCTCTCCCGACAAGCCTGCAACCTACAGTGAGACTCAGTCTACTGAACCACCGGACGACCAGCTCTACTCTCTCCTACTGTATCCTCACCCATCCCCTGTAGACTGTGAGCTCTTATGGGCAGGGTCCTTTCCCCTTCTGTACTTGTGTGGGCCTTGTATTACTGATGTACTTGTGTACTTATCTATGTATGCCCTTTTCATATGTAAATTGCCATGGGATAAATGGCACTATAAAAATGAATAATAATAATAATGTTATGCAGCAGGAATAGGTTATCAGATTGATATACATTTTTCATCAAAACTTCAATTTTATATATGGAAATTCAGTGATCAACAGTGAGTAGAACTGCCCACTAGACTCATAGATATACAAAGATTTCAGTAAATAAAATACAAGTTATACTGAATGTTTTTCAACAAACTAACAAACTTATACATTGTTCTGTTCAGCTTTCCATTCTATATCTCATAAAGCCACAGCTCGGACTACATGAACAAAGTGACACATTTTCTTTAAACCCCCGTTAAATGGCTACTGCTCTCCCTGGTTAGGCTTTTAAACATGCTATGATAGTCCCTCCTGATTGGCTGTGCTCTAGCATGTGGTGTTATAGCTGCAAGGTATTATAGCGCGGTTGGGCTGGAAGTCATGTCAAGTTTACATCTGCTAGGATCTGCAAATTTCATAAAACTACATCTCTGCTTTAACAATAGGAACTGAATCAGTGTACAGCACTGTGGAATATGTTGCTGCTATATTAGCAAATAAATTTGGTGTAGAAAGTAATAGTGCATCTCAGTGGAGGAGGCATGCTTGCCTAATTAGCTCATAAACTTGTAATAAATAAATTGCTTACTTCATCATAATGACGAATAGTAAGGAGGGAATTTTTTTTTTAAGAATGACATACTCAGCTTGAATGATATTTTCTTTCTCAGCTCTTCACTTGGATATTTCAGATTGTTTACTTTGCTTTTGCTAGCCTTTAACATTTTTTACTTTGCATTCAAAGTCCATCCTTGACCACCATTTTTATATCCCAATGAAGTAGGTTCATCATTTAGTTTTGTAAGGATTATGATTACACTTGCATATGGATAATCACCTGATTCTCAGCTATAAAGGTTATCATACGTTCATTCCAAATGACATGTGAGTGCAATGTGAATGCATAATTTTTTTTCTCACTTAGCATTTGTATGATATACAGAGCCTTGTGAAAGTATTCGGCCCCCTTGAACTTTTCAACCTTTTGACACATTTCAGGCTTCAAACATAAAGATATAAATTCTAATTTTTTTGTTAAGAATCAACAAGTGGGACACAATCGTGAAGTGGAACAAAATTTATTGGATATTTTAAACTTTTTTTAACAAATAAAAAACTGAAAAGTGTGGCGTGCAATATTATTTGGCCCCTTTACTTTCAGTACAGCAAACTCACTCCAGAAGTTCAGTGAGGATCTCTGAATGATCCAATGTTGTCCTAAATGACTGGTAATGGTAAATAGAATCCACCTGTGTGTAATCAAGTCTCCATATAGATGCACCTGCTCTGTGATAGTCTCAGGGTTCTGTTTCAAGTGCAGAGAGCATGATGAAGACCCTGGAACACACCAGCCAGGTCGGAAATACTGTTGTGGCGAAGTTTAAAGTCGGATTTGGATACAAAAAAATTTCCCAAGTTTTAAACATCTCAAGGAGCACTGTGCAAGCAATCATATTGAAATGGAAGGAGTATCAGACCACTGCAAATCTACCAAGACCCGGCTATCCCTCTAAACTTTCATCTCAAATAAGGAGAAGACTGATCAGAGATGCAGCCAAAAGGTTCATGATCACTCTGGATAAACTGCAGAGATCTACAGCTGAGGTGGGAGAGTCTGTCCATAGGACAACAATCAGTCATACACTGCACAAATCTGGCCTTTATGCAAGAGTGGCAAGAAGAAAGCCATTTCTCAAAGATATCCATAAAAAGTCTTGTTTAAAGTTTGCCACAAGCCACCTGGCAGACACACCAAACATGTGGAATAAGGTGCTCTGGTCAGATGAAACCAAAATCAAACTTTTTGGGCACAATGCAAAATTATATGTTTGGTGTAAAAGCAACACAGCTCATCACCCTCAAAACACCATCCCCACTGTCAAACATGGTGGTGGCAGCATCATGGTTTGGGCCTGCTTTTCTTCAGCAGGGACAGGGAAGATGGTTAAAATTGATGAGAAGATGGACAGAGCCAAATGGAGGACCATTCTGGCAGAAAACCTGTTAGAGTCTGCCAAAGACCTGAGACTGGGACGGAGATTTATCTTCCAACAAATCAATAATTCCAAACATAAAGCAAAATCTACAATGGAATGGTTCAAAAATAAACGTATCCAGGTGTTAGAATGGCCAAGTCATAGTCCAGACCTGAATCCAATTGAGAATCTATAGAAAGAGCTGAAAACTGCTGTTCACAAATGCTCTCCATCCAAACTCACTGAGCTCGAGCTGTTTTGCAAGGAAGAATCGGTAAGAATTTCAGTCTCTCGATGTGCAAAACTGATAGAGACCTACCCCAAGTGACTTGCAGCTGTAATCGCAGCAAAAGGTGGTGCTACAAAGTATTAACTGAAGGTGGCCAAATAATATTGCATGCCACACTTTTCAGTTTTTTATTTGTTAAAAAAGTTTAAAATATGCAATAAATTTCGTTCTTCTTCACGATTATGTCCCACTTAATTTAAATATTAAAAAATTAGAATTTAAATCTTTAGGTTTGAAGCCTGAAATGTGGAAAATAGTTGAAAACTTCAAGGGGGCCGAATACTTTCACAAGGCACTGTACATATAACATGTATTTGCTATTCATATGCAATGCATGTTTGCACTAGCTTTTCCATTGTAATGACCCTATTCATGAAGGGACTGTTTGATTGGTAACCCTATTAATGCACCCAACCAAAGGTCTGATGCTGGGAGCACAGATATAATATTGGAAGATCCCCATATCATATTCTTTTGCAACATGTCAGTTTTTTCAGGCCAAAAACAAGGCATCTAATTTGTCATTCAACCAGACTGAGTGGGTTATTTTTAACTAGGTGTCCTGAGAACTTAGGCTAGGGTCTGACTTGCATCTGCCCTCAGCCTGCCAAATCCGTTTAGCGCATATTCAGGGATTCTGTGCGGAGCTGGCAGCTGTGGTTAACATCAGGTTGCCATAGAGATGCATTGGCAGGCAGCGCATAGCGTTACATTCTGTTATTGCTATGGGGTGAGCCTGCCAGGGACTAAGTTTTAAACGGATTCAGCTGAGGGCAGATGCACGTCTGACCCTAGCCTTAGGGAAAGGTACGCTGGCACCGTGATATATTTTTTTCTTACTGCCTGATGTGCCCCCAGACCCTTGACCAGCTCTTGAAAGACTTGCAGCCAAGATATCTGTTCAAAATACATGAATGATGCAATGTATTTCTGCAGAGGAGCATCTGCTGGTGACTCTCAGGTAATTGATTAATCTTTGCATTTACAGTAAATGGGATGTTATTTTAAGGAAAGAATCCTGTTTCCTCCTTGGGGAGACTGTTTACAAGTAAATCTGTAAAAATGTGTGAAAAAAGGACACTTTGATCTTATAATGTTGTGTAATACTAATAGAGGGCCTGCCTCACTTCCTTTATGGGTAGCTCTGGTTAGCTTAGTAACAATCTATCATGTATCTGCTGGCATAGCGTGCACTTAAAATGGAACAAAACGATGTGATGCACAAACAGCTCAGCTATTACTATTAGAATGTATTATGTAATGATGTTGGTTTACATTTACGAACAACTTACATACTTCTGGATCTTATTGCTTTCTTTCATAACCTCAAATATGTCTGATGTATATACTAAGAAATTTCTAAACCTGTTGGCCACTACTGTGTCCACAGCAATTTTACATATGTCTACTATTTTCCATATAAACATCAGTGTTTTGTTTCCAAATATAAATATAAAGTTTTGCTTTGCCCCTTTAGATTTCTGGTAATTGAGCTCCTCTTGTGATTGGTTGCAGAGCTCATGTGACATCACAATGTCACGTGAGTCCCAAGCCGCCGTTACCGACAGTGCTGAAATGGAGGCAGCACGCAAGGTGAGTACAGGGTTTATTATTTTAACTGAGGGAAACAAGTCAATTCAGAACGGGGTGTACTGGTAGTGGTAAATCCCTTATGGTACCTTTACACGCCGCGACGGCAGGCTGGATACATCGCGCTACAAGCTACAATTGTAGCTTGTAGCGTCCATATCGCCTGTAGTAGCGGCGTCTGAAGAGGCGACGCTACAGCCGGCGACAGATACATCTGTTTATGGTCTCTGCTCATAAACTTAAGGCAACATCGCCGATTGTAGCGAGCTGTATCGGCGTGTAAAGAAGCAACGGAAGGCAACTCTGGACACCCGGCGATGTGGCTGCCATGTATCTAAGGCGTGACACAGTCGCCATGTTACCGCGCCCCATCTGCGATCATTGGAGGTCGCTCCTGCTTTATGATTGGTAGTCGCAGCATAGGGCGGGATATTTAAGGAGCTGACCAGTCACACTACACAATTACTCGAGCGTGCTGTATTAATCAGCCTACTGCGATGCCTGGCCAATCCTGATGATATTGCGCTGTCCTATCATCGTACGGACGGCTCGTAATCCAAGATTGTTGCACGCCTATGTGCTATCCCTGCTGCACCGGGTCCGCCCATAGTAGCTTGTTGGAGCGGTGTGTAAACATGGTATGCTACGCTACAGCTGGCTACTTGAGACACCCGGCGATGTAGCTAGCTATAGATGTAGCGTGGCGTAGCGCACCTTGTCGCGGCGTGTAAAGAGGGTGCGTTGACCGTTTGTAGCCGTTTGAGCGTGCTCGTGCACGCGAAGTAGCGCGGTGTATCCAGCCTGCCGTCGCGGCGTGTAAAGGTACCATTAAGGACCTTCTATTTAGACTCAGTATGTTTACTACAGTCTGGAATCTAAAGGTGGGTTCATGCAAGAATTTTTGCAGCTTTTTAAGTTACACTTTTATTTGTCCCTATTGTAATGCAGTGACTGGCTGCATTGTAAATGGCTGGCATGTATTGTACAGGCAGGGGTCTGCTGCAATGTAAATTTGAAGGTTTCACTGGGACGTTTAGTTTCGCAAAATAATCATGCATTCAGATTGTGTGCTGAAAAGACATGGGTGGGTATGATATGTCACATGACTCCAGCCAGGGGTGTGTCTCATGTGGTATAATGAGGCTGTGGTCATGTGTTCTGTGTTGGGAAGGTCCTGCAAGTGGACAGGCTGTGTGTTGGTAAGGACCAATTTTTCTGTAAAGAACATGGTGAAGAACCCATGTGTGTGGAGTGGGCCAGTTCTCAAGAAGGATAACCTGGGGTAAAGGGGTTATGTTCTGATTGAGGTCAGCAAGTGAAGTTGGATATACCTTCACTGAGATAAAGCTACGAGGGATGTATCCCAAGCCGTATGGATGTATCTGCCATTGAAGTTGACTGTGCATGTCATTTCGGATATGGTAACGCTGAAGGAAGGTCATATTTGTTTATTTGCAAGCGGCTTATGTACATGTTAATAAACCAGATAAGCTGATTTAAATAGAAATTGTTCCTGTTTGCCTTAATCTAACAGCAAAGCGCTTATTCCCCATACTTTCAATGAGTGCTACCGCACACTATTCACATTAGTTTTGTATACGCTATTATTTGTTTTTGTTTGCACTTGTTATTCAGTAGAATATCATGGGTAGTAGGCATCTTGCAATCAAACACCCTATTAGACAGCCAAACAGGTTTAAATCGGTTATTTTCAGATTAATGTTATGCTTGCAGATAAATGCATTGCTTTTTATTGGACAGGTTGCCTTTATCATTTCCATTAACATGCTCTGTCAGAAGGCAGAAAATATTCCAATTGGGTCATTTAAATAAAAAGCTCCCATGTTCAGATATAACTGTTAGGAAGGGGTCAGAAGGCCATATAATATGGATGAGGATCGCATTACTATGCCCAGACTGGCCATGGCTCTCCTGACGTTAGTGTGACAGCTGCAAAGAAATACATGAAGCTGTCATGCTCAGGATAGCTGTAATTAGTTCGGGCATTTTGATTCAATCCTCCTCCGTGTTATACCGTATACCGTGTTATACCGTATGACCCCTGCCTGTATACTCTTATGGTGATTCCAATGTTGTTTTGAACATCCTCATAATCTGACCAGTACCATTGGTCATACATGCTCAGTATATCTGTCCCACCACTCACATTCTGTTATACATAGCAGCAAAGGCAGCATGGTGGCTCAGTGGTTAGCACAACTTCCACCAAGGACAACACCAGCAAGATGTTTGAATGTTTCCCTGTGTTTGCCTAGGGTCACACTGGATTATGGACCCACATTTCCAGGCCATCGCTAATACCGGAAAGCATTAACGGCATGCACTGCCTGGAAACGGAGGCCCATAGAAACCACCTGTTTACCTTAGTAGCAGCCACACGCAGAGCTGCTGGGCGGCCGCTTTTCTTCAGTGCACAGGAAAACGCTGCACGCTGCACTTTCCTGTTCAGTAAGGAAAAGCGCACCTCCTGCCGCTCTGTGTGCGCCTGCTACTAAGGTAAACAGGGGTTTCCATGGGCCTCTTTTTCCAGGCAGTGCATGCTGTTAATGCTGTCCAGTATTAGCGATGGCCTGGAAACGTGGATCCATAACCCAGTGTGACCCTAGGCTTTCTATTGGGTTCTTTGACTTCTGCCCACACGCCAAAAATACTGATAAGGAATTTATATTGTGAGCCGCAATGGGGAAAGTGTTGATCATATCTGTAATGCGTTGTGGAATAAATAGTGCTTTATGAGTGAGTAAAATAGACACATCAGTAATGGCCGCTTTACACGTCCCGATATCGTCGTCCAACTTCGATAAAAAGTCATGTGGTGTGTGCGTTGGCGCCGATATCGTTCGTGCGTTGTGTGGTGTGAATATACAATTCGATGCAAGAAAGATGCCAAAACGATATCGGGGGAGAAATGAGCAGGCTCTCCAACTGGATTGGATGGACGATCTGGCAGGATCGTGCTGTGTGACAGCCCAACAACGATTTGGAGAATAACTTTCCCTATTCTCTCCCATGTTAAATGGTCGTTCCCTGGCTCGCTCGTACAAGGGGGCGTGTACATCGCAGTTGTGTTGCCTGCCGATATCTCCCTGTGTGACAGCTCCTATGCGATCCTGGATTTCAGCCAAAAAAGTGCGCGCTCCCGTGCCGTTGTATACAATATCGAAACGATGTTGGGACGTGTAAAGCAGCCATAACTCCCGACACAGTGAGGACATCACATCATCAAATAAAATATCAGTACTCAGACACAAGACTATGTAAAACAATTTAAGTTGAAGAATAGCTATGTTTTCTGTGCTTTGTTATTTTGACAATTTATAATATGAGTCTAGCACTATTTTATAAGTCCATATATTAATATGTTTTTAGGAAGAGACTTCAACAAGCAACCATTATTGAATTTAATAACAGAAAAGTCAACACTACTAAGTCAACAACATAGAGCCATCCGTAGCATGACGCTTCTCTGCATTACCCATTTTATGCTATTTAAGTAATTTCTTGTCCAGATACATCTAATCATACTTCAGAGCTCAGAGCATTTATAGAAAGTAAACCAGGTACCATGTTTCCAATCTGAAAGACAAGCATATTTTATGTTGTATCTGGTTGTTATCATGTCTTGGCCACTGATTAAAGATCCTGAGATCATTTGACAAGATACAAAGAAACAGCCCATTGCTCTTTTAATCACAGCAAGAATGTACTATTCATCAGCGTGCGTGTCCATGTATCAAATCCAGGATTAACAATCATGCCTCTTGCAAAGATTCTAACATTGTGTCTTGTGCTTTTTTGTACTAATCACAATCCTCGGCATTTATTTAACATCAGACAGGGACCGACATTTTTTCCAAGCGCTGAATTTGGCCTGCCGATACACAGCATCTACATGGTCCATGTGCATTTATTTACCCAGCTGGGATCAAATCTTTTAAGCCTTCTTGCATTTGTAGATGAGAATACTCTTTCTTGTGTAATAAAAACATCCTTAGTCAATAAAAGGATTCTTGATCTAAATTACTTCACACTTTTTTCAGCCACATAGTGATAATTCCTCTACCATACAAGTAAGCCCTTTAGATGTTCACTTGTTTTGTGCTGTAATATTATGCCGCGTAGCCAGCCACCATGTAATACAGTCTGCAGACAGGCATGAGAAAGCTCAAAGGAAAAGATCAATAAAATCCAGATGAGTTCAATATTGCTTCACAGAAGAGTTAAGAAAGGCCAGCCATAAGACTTTAACCAAACCCTTATCCTGGATTCCATAGGGAATTCAAGTGCTTAGTATATTTGTCACAGTCATAATGCTAGCTGGAATATAGGGCATGAAGCATATATAGTTAAGGCATTCTGGTTTATGTCAAATGATTATGAATTATACGGAAATGGTCTGTATAACTACTTGGAAAATGTTGGGCTGGTATCGTTCAAAGATGACATGCAATAATGTCAAGATTCAAAGCAAACCTTTAGGAAAAATTAGAAGGAGATACAAATTATAGGATTGCTGGAACAAATGGACATAATGGGGAGGGTAAGGAGCAAATCTGGATGCATTTTGAGAAAGGCTGATTGAGAACTAGAAATAAAGTTGAAAATAACTTATCAAAATACAATTTGATAAATTATCATTATTACAGTTTAACGGATCACTTTTGCACTATACTGGTCCACGGTCCAGATCAGTACTCTATGATAATAGCCTGGAGCTGTGTAAATGACCTCATCTTCCAGGTTCCCCAGTGCGGCATTTGATTCGCTGTTCAGGCATGACTTCATGACACCAGTCCAGCAAATCATAAGACAAAACTGGGATCTGAGAGGATAAGGAAATTCACGCACCTCCTGTCCATGGCCAGAGACCACTGAACTGGACTGTACACATGCTAATTCCTTACAATCTTTGTAATTATTTTGATTTTGTGGTATTATAATGTTGATAGCTTATCATCATTAACACCATAGTGACGGCGCATTGCATATATACGTCGTCAAAACAGGGTCCTTATTCTGTTAGGACGTTAAAATAAGTCCTAACAGAAAGGGCCCTGGTTTGACGCCCCTGGAGCTAAAATCTCCGGGGTTTCAGCTACCAGGGGTAGCTGAGACCCTAGAGATTAGGAATTGGCTGGTGTTTTACCGGCACCTGTAATGTGATGACCGGTAAACACCGTTTACCGATCATCACATTGCACAAAGTGAAAGTGCCGGTAAAAATGCTTTCACTTTGATCCGACTTGAAAACACATGTCGGAACAAAGTGAAAGCATTAACCCCCTGGTTCTCCAAGACCCCCAGTACTGGGGATCACCCCCCCCTCCCTTGGGATCACCCCCCACCCCCAAAACACCTAAAAATGGCGGCGCCCGGCAGTAAAACCCGCCGCCTCCGCTGCATCTCTATGCGATCTGTCAGATGCCGCCATTCCTGGGGGGCCACTGGTCCCCTCAGTGGCCCCCCAAGTAATCCCCCTCACCCCTAATCTTCCCCTCCTCCCTGTGCGCCTCCCCAGCTCCCCCTCTTCCCTGCGCGGCTCCCCACTGAGTTCCCAGCTCCCCCTCCTCCCTGTGCGGCTCCCTCTCCGGTATTCAACCTTCCCCCCTTCCCCAGGTCTACCCCTTGACCCCCCCGCCCCCCACTCCGATCTGCAGCCCCCCCTCCGATCTGCAGCCCCCCGGTTCGCTCCGCTCCCCCCGGGCCCCCTTCCCTGCTCTCTCATACTTACCCTCCTGCAGCGTCGCCGGCCGTCTTCTCTCTGCCTCTGTCCCGGCGCCACTGCTCTGCGTGCGCCGGAACAGAGGCAGAGTTAACCCCTCAACGACCACACAGGCGTCTTCTGCAGTTAACCCCCTGTGTGGTCACAAGGGGTTAACTGCAGATCATCATCCCTGTGTGGTCACAGGGGGTTACTGGATCTGCAGTTAACCCCTTGTGACCACACAGGGGGTTAACTTCAGATCATCATCTGAATGAGAATTGTCGTGGGACCTCCCACTGGACTACGTCAGACCTTCCCAATGGACTACGTCGGACCTCCCACTGGACTATGTCAGACCATCCCACTGGACTACGTCGGACGTCACTGTAATAAAGATGGGGTCTAAATATGTGTTTGTGTTTTTTTTCCAATAAAAATATTTTTCTCTGTGTTGTGTTTTCTTTACGATCTACTAGAGATTCCTAATGGTCCGGTCTAATATTGGCCAGACGTTATGAATCTCGGGCTTAGTGCCAGCTGGCAAAAAGCTGGCATTAACCCCTTATTGCCCAGTCTGCCACCGCTACACGGCAGCTGGAAGAGCTGGATACAGCGCCAGAAAATGGTGCTTCTATGAATGCGCCATTTTTTGGGGCGACTGCAATTCGCAGCGGGGGGGGGGCCAGAAAGCTTGGGCCTCCCTACGCTGAGGATTCTAGCCCCCAGCTGCTTAGTTGTACCTAGCTGGCCCAAAAATATGGCGAAGCCCCACGTCATTTTTTTAAAAATTTAATAGAGAAATACTAAAAAAAAAATGCAGGGGAGGAGACGACCAGGACACGGTGTGTCCGCATCTTGTGCACATGCTCTAAAAGTGAGAAATTGTGTGAAAAAAAGAAAATGTTCAATATGACATTATCAAATTCTGTGAAGTAGCTGTAGGTTCCAAATGCTCACTATACCCCTAGATATAATCCTTGAGGTGTCTAGTTTCCAAAATGGGGTGACTTGTGCGGGAGCTCCAATGTTTAGGCACATAGGGGCTCCCCATATGCGACATGGTGTCCACTAACTATATGAGCTAATTTTCCATTCAAATTGTTAGCAGACACCATGTCGCATATGGAGAGCCCCTGTGTGCCTAAACATTGGAGCTCCCCAACAAGTCACCCCATTTTGGAAACTAGACCCCCCAAGGAACATATCTAGATGCATAGTGGGAACTTTCAACCCCCAAGTGCTTCACAAATTAGTCTGTAAGAAGGAAAAAAGAAGATTTTTGTGAAAAAAAGTACTTTTTCATTTTTACGGATCAGTTTGTGAAGCACCTGGGGGTTCCAAGTGCTCACTATGCATCTAAATACGTTCCTTTGGGTGTCTAGTTTCCAAAATAGGGTCACTTGTGGGGAGCTCCAATATTTAGACACATAGGGGCTCTCCATACGTGACATGGTGTCCACTAGCAATTGGAATTGTAAGTGGATACCATGTCATGTATGGCGAGCCCCTGTGTGCCTAAACATTGGAGCTCCCCCACAAGTGACCCCATTTTGGAAACTAGACCCCTCAAAGAACTTATCTAGATGCATAGAGAGCACTTTGAACCCCCAGGTGCTTCACAAATTGATTCGTAAAAATGAAAAAGTACTTTCTTTTCCACAAAAAGTTTCTTTTTTCATTATTATGGATTCATTTGTGAAGCACCTGGGGGTTCAAAGTGCTCACCACCAATCTAGATAAGTTCCTTAGGGGGTCTAGTTTCCAAAATGGGGTCACTTGTGGGGGAGCTCCAATGTTTAGGCACACAGGGGCTCTCCATATGTGACATGGTGTCCGCTAACAATTGGAGCTAATTTTCCATTCAAATTGTTAGCGGACACCATGTCGCGTATGGAGAGCCCCTGTGTGCCTAAACATTGGAGCTCCCCCACAAGTGACCCCATTTTGGAAACTAGACCCCCCAAGGAACTTATCTAGATGCATATTGAGTACTTTGAACCCTCAGGTGCTTTACAAATTGATCCATAAAAATGAAAAAGTACTTTTTTTTTCACAAAAATTTTCTTTTGTCCTCAATTTTTTCATTTTCACATGAGCAACAGGATAAAACGTATCCTAAAATTTGTTGGCCAAAATGGTTTTGTAAATTTTGCTGGAAAAATGAAAAATTTCATCAGCAATTTTTCATTTTTCCAGCAAAATTTACAAAACCATTTTGGCCAACAAATTTTAGGATACGTTTTATCCTGTTGCTCATGTGAAAATGAAAAAATTGAGGACAAAAGAAAATTTTTGTGAAAAAAAAAGTACTTTTTCATTTTTATGGATCAATTTGTAAAGCACCTGAGGGTTCAAAGTACTCAATATGCATCTAGATAAGTTCCTTGGGGGTCTAGTTTCCAAAATGGGGTCACTTGTGGGGGAGCTCCAATGTTTAGGCACACAGGGGCTCTCCATACGCGACATGGTGTCCGCTAACAATTTGAATGGAAAATTAGCTCCAATTGTTAGCGGACACCATGTCACATATGGAGAGCTTAACCCCTTAGTGACGGAGCCAATTTCCACCTTAATGACCAGACCGTTTTTTGTAATTCTGACCACTCTCCCTTTATGAGGTAATATCTCTGGAACACTTCAACGGATCCTAGCGATTCTGAGATTGTTTTTTCGTGACATATTGGGCTTCATGTTAGTGGTAAATTTAGGTCGAAAATTTTTGTGTTTATTTGTGATAATATAAAAAAATTGGCAAAAATTTTGAAAATTTGACAATTTTCAAATTTGTAATTTTTATTCTGTTGAAAAATTTTTAGTGAGGTGCTACATTATCAGTGCCTGTAGACTCCCTTGTCACTGCTTTCTGTCCTACTGGACACAATTTGGACTAATGAACCCTTAAACTGACCATAACCAACTAGAGGGGACATATAGACTTAAACTGCACAAATACTTCACACTGTGAACACAGATAACACCATGGGAAAGACGACCATTAAACCACACAAGAGTGTGCCTAAATCCGCAAAGGCTATAACCCAAGCCGACGTCGACCAATTCCTTAAAAAACAGGCCGTCGTGGAGCACACCCCTAAATCAACCAAGAAGTCCGTCCTGGCCTGCACAGACGACACAGACTCTGACGTGGAGAGTGATTCAGAGGGAGGTAGTGCATCTGGAGACCCAATGGTGACCCGCTCCTTTATCAAGAGAGCCCTTGCCAAGGCTATCGGCCCAATTGGGCTAGAGCTAGCGGAGATTAAACGTGACCTCTCGCACCAAGGCCACAGATTAGAGTCACTGGAAAATGCCCAAATAACAACTGTACACCACTCCAATGCTATCCTTGATGGCCTTAAAGAGCATGAACACCACATACATGACATCTATGTTGCTCTTGAGGACCATGAAAACCGGGAACGCCGGCAGAATATTCGGATTAAGGGTCTCCCTGAATCTGTGGCCAATGAAGCACTAGAAAAGGCTGGAGTAGAGATCTTTAAAGACTTACTTGCTGAACATGACCCTCAGGACATTGAATTGGTGCGGGTCCATAGAGCCCTACGACCTAAACCACAACAAGGAGAGGCTCCCCGACATGTGCTATGCCGTTTCCTGGACTATCGTGTAAAGAACCTAGTTCTCCGCAGAGCACGGGAACGACAGGAGATAAACTATGAAGGTACCCGAATCCAATTGTTCCAAGATCTGTCGGCCATCACCTTGAAAAAACGATGGCTACTGAAACCCTTTACCAATGCAATCCTACAGAAGGGACATCGCTTTCGCTGGCTCTTCTCGTTTGGGATATTTGTTACGGCGGGTGGGCAGGGAATCACCATCAGAACCTCCGCAGAGCTGAAAGCGGCCTGTGAGACTTTGGACATATCTCTTGACAAATTCCCGGATCTGGAAGCTTTCCACTCAGCCTCAAAGATACAACCCATCCTAGGTCCTACACCATGGCAACAGGCAACCCCGAAATCGCAACGAATTAAAAGGAAGATCGCTAAATCACCATCCGCCAAGGACCCGGACGATGCCACCTGAGCTATTTACGGGAAGAATAGCGCCTAAGCCCCCGCCTCGTCACCTAACACTGAAAAAGTGGAGTCAACCATAGGCTGATTGACATTGATTTTATGTCTTTCTTTATTACCTAATATTTTATTTTTTCTTTACTAGCCTTACCCAGGTTCACCCTACATTTATTCGCGCTCTACTAACGCCTTTTTGCCATGGTAGAAAACTGTTATTGTTCATGTTATTCTCTCCGCCTTAAGGCGACATTTGGGAGCAGGGAAACATATACCTTCTGTTTACAGGAGGTCATTGCATAGCCATAACCCTCTCCTACCAAACTCTTACGCATAATTTATACTACTTGATATGTATAATGCAGTTGCTTACGTTAATTCTATTTTGTACTAACCCCTCGAGTTGGTTATCAGGCCAACTATGTTGAACTTTATATTGGTTCATACTGTTCTACTATGTTTGATAAATGTGACCATTCTCTTCTCTCCTTCTATCTAGGACTTCTTTCTCTTCTGATTCTTTTTCCCTATCTTCGCTCTCTACCCAACCCCTGCCCCTACTAGGCACGGAACACGACCCAGATCCAGGGATGTCAGCCGATCGCCAAGTACTACAACATGCCTGACACCGGTAAGAATATTACGTTTGCAACAATTAATGTTCATGGCCTTAATTCACCCGCCTCACGACACCAGACTCTGCATAGGCTACGAAAACAGAAAGCAGATATTCTGTTCTTTCAGGAAACCCATTTTAAGCCCAACAAAATTCCGAATTTTGAGCGGTGCCAATATAACACCTGGTACCATGCCACCTCCACTCAGTCAGGATCAAGGGGTGTATCCATAGCACTACTGTCTGGGGTCTTATTCCAACACCGAGAATCTCTGGTGGATCCTTTGGGACGCTATATCTGCGTGAAGGGCCTCCTTAATGGTTCATTGACAACCCTATGCAGTTTATATGCACCTAACAAAAAACTATTAAAATGGTTGGTTTCTACTCTAAAAAAAATAGAGAACTTTAGAGAGGGTACCCTGATTGTGGGTGGGGACCTGAATATAGCGCTTGAACCAATGCTGGATACATCTAAACGAAAGAGCACATATACGCCCAGAGATCTGGCTAAGATACGGGCTATTCTAACTTCAATGCATCTACTTGACTCTTGGCGCTATATGCACCCGACCACACGCGACTATACTTTTTATTCCAACCCCCATAAGTCTTACCACCGCATTGACTATATTCTGATACCTAGGTTATGCCTATTGCGGATATCTGAAGCAAATATAATTCCCAATGTATATTCTGACCATAATATAGTACTACTCTCAATGTCCACCTCTGGGACAGACCTGAAATCCAGATCCTGGCGTCTCAACGACTCCTTACTTGACTCCCCTACGACGCGGAAACGTATTACAGACGCACTTCACCATTACTTCCAACTCAACGATACACACGAGACATCTCCCCAAATTCTTTGGGAAGCCCACAAGACAGTGTTGAGAGGTGAACTTATCTCCATCGCGTCATATCATAATAAAAAACGGCATCAGGAGGTTCAAACACTTTATGATGAAATCTCTCGCTTGGAGACGGACCATAAAAATACTTCTGACCCTACAGTCTTAGATACTCTTTCCAATTTGAGGCAGAAACTGAGAGACGTTCTCAATGTCAGATCAGCTAAATTGTATGCCTCCTGGAAAAATAGAATGTATGCGCATGGAGATAGAGCCTCCAAGTTCCTCCTGAAACACCTACGTAAGCGGCAAGCCCGCACTCTACTTCACTCTATTACTAACTCACAGGGGCTGACAGCTTGCAACCCATCACACATTGAGGCGGCCTTTCTGGACTATTACTCCGGGCTATATAATCTCAGACCTGCCGACACGCAGGCTCTTAAGGAACAGAGGCGCCTGGACACCTCCCACTTCTTGACACGACTGAATCTCCCCACGTTAACGTCAGACCAACGACTATCTCTGACCCGTCCATTCACCATGAATGACCTCCAGTCCACCCTGTCGAGGTGTCCCACAGGCAAATCTCCAGGCCCCGACGGATTCACGGCCCACTACTACAAAACGTTTGCACCCCTTCTGCTACCACGTCTCTTGAAGGTTTGTAACGAGGCATTTGAAGGTAAGCCCCTCCCGCAGCAAATGCTGGAAGCAAAAATATCCTTGATACATAAAGAAGGTAAAGACCCCAACTTATGCAGTAATTACAGGCCAATTTCACTGTTAAATGTTGATTTGAAACTTTTGGCCAGTATGATAGCTCATAGGATAAGGAATCTTTTGCCCTCACTGATCTCGTTAAATCAATCTGGCTTCGTGAGCGGAAGGGAAGGCAAAGATAACGCACATAAAATATTACATATCCTTCAATATGTGAAATCCCGCCATCAACCCCTAGTGTTAGTGGGCACGGACGCTGAGAAGGCCTTCGACAGGGTGGATTGGACTTATCTGGAGGTGACGTTACTGCATTTCGGGTTCCCCCCACTGCTAGTTGGCACCATAATGGCCATGTATCATAACCCGACGGCCCGTATTCAGATCAATGACACGTTGACGGAGCCCTTTACAATACATAACGGCACTAGACAGGGCTGCCCATTGTCTCCACTCCTGTTCGTCCTGGCTATGGAACCCTTACTGATTGCTATTCAGGAACATCGAGATATAGAGGGCGTTCAGATCAATAAATCTCATTTCAAATCTGCTGCGTTTGCAGACGACCTCCTCGTGTTTCTCACAAAACCTCTGATTGGGTTCCCTGCCTTGATAGCACTAGTGGAGCAATACGGCAGCATTTCTAACTTTAAAATCAATATGTCCAAGTCTGAAGCGTTAGACTTTCGCGTCCCCCATCACACACTCTTGACCTTGCAAAACTCATATCCCTTCCACTGGCCCAAGACACACATAACATACCTGGGGGTGAAGTTGGGGCGCACGGATTCTGATTTGTTCGCGCTGAACTTCCCCCCTCTGCTCACTTCCACGTCAACGCTCATTAAGCAATGGAGAGATGCTTACCTCTCGTGGATGGGGAGGAAAAACATTATGAAGAGCTTGATATTGCCAAAATTCACCTATCTATTTCAAATGCTCCCCATACACATCCCGGCGTCCTATCTCCATAAAGTGAACTCCCTTTTCTCCAAATATATATGGAAGACCAGGAGACCGCGCGTGGCATACCGTACACTTACCCTCCGAAAATCATCAGGGGGCATGGGTGTGCCGGACATCAGGCTCTACTATAAGGCAGCAATCCTGACGAGAACGGTAGACATAATTCGAGGGAATACGGAAAAGCAGTGGATAGAGATTGAAGAGGCACTAGCTCCCCTACCCCTCAGAGCGCTATTCCTAATGCACTCCAATACCCGAACCGAATGTATAGTGAATCCCCATACTAAAAACACCCTTAAACTCTGGCGTGACTCAATAGACGCTCTAGCCCCGCCATTATCACCCCTTTTGTCGCTATCTGACATTCTAGCACGCTCTACATCGACCCCGACCGGACATTCCAAGAGCCCTAAATATTCTGGTATTTCCTTAGACCACCTTCTCCGAGACGGTGCCCTTCTCCCCCTCCAAGACTTGCAAAGGCACCCGGACTTGACAACTTTAACCTTCGTCGCCTACAACTCAATTAAAACCCTCCTGCGTCGTCACCTTAAAAGCGGCGATCTGAACAGACCTATGACAGTCTATGAGACACTTTGTGCTAGAACCGCTAGACCCGCAAAAATTTTCTCACAACTCTATCAATTGCTTTTACTGTCCAACTGCTGTCACAAACGAGCGTATATTTCTCTATGGGAAAGAGACCTAGGATACACCTTCACGAAAGAACAGATATCACGCATATATGGAGCCTCTCATGGACCCACCCAATGTGTTCGAGCACAAGAAAACTCATATAAAATAATAACGAGATGGTATTATGATCCCCTTAAAAGCCAGAGATGGGGGGCTCCATCCACGGCTGAGTGCTGGAGGTGTGGTGCTGAAAATGGAAACTACTACCACATCTGGTGGCAATGTCCTGTCATATCTTCATTTTGGCAAATAAATGGAAAACTGATTACTCTGGTTCTAGGAGAAAGGGTGCAATTAACTCCAGAGACGACCTTGTTAAATTTCAGGCTATGGCCTACAAAGAAATATACATCAATCCTGGCCCAGAATATTATTGCAGCGGCCAAACTCCTAATACCGGTATACTGGCGCTCGGCTGAGGTCCCTTCGCTCCAACAGCTCCACACTAAAGTTCACCAGTTGTACCTTGTTGCAGAAACGGTGTCCTATGTGAACCACACTCGAGCTTCTTTCTTAGAAACCTGGTCACCCTGGATCAGATACAGTTCGACATCCTAACTTGATATCACCGAACATTACCATTCAATCTGATAGATATCCCGTGTCCTAACCTACCCACCCCACACCCCTCTCTTTCCTGTTTCGTTTCTATCTCCTTACTTCTCTCTCGACTCTTATCTCTAACTGCCCCCCCTCAAGCGAAGCGGCTTGACTTTATTTCTACTCTCTTTAACGTTTTTAGATCTGAATTTATTATTGATTGCCAACAATGTGCACTTCCTACAGTGCGGTTAATGTTTGCGGCTCTCAGTGAGACACTGGATTGGCTCACGACCACTCCCATGTTTGGGACGGTGTTGCCGGGTGCGCTCCACCTCTGCCCATCACTTCTAACGCTCTGGGGGCTGTGGAGCGTGTCCGCGCAATGCAGGACCAACAACACCCTTGAACTGTCTCGGAGTGTTGCTTATATGGCCGTTAATTGTACTGTTAGAATCCCAGTTATATAACTGGATTCTTTTTCCTCTGACTATGTACTCACACTATACTGTTGAAAAATGTTGATTTACTGTCTATTACAATGTACTGCAAAGCGTTAATAAAAAGAATTTTGAAAAGAAAAGAAAAGCAAGGTGTATACAATTATATTTTCAGTCCGAGTGCGATGTGGCAAAACATTGTATTGCACCGAACCAATGTTATTCTATGGGGCTGTGTACATGTCTGATTATGCACGACTTACATCTGTAAATCATATCACAGTCTGCCATCAAAGTCAATGGGTCTGTGAAAAAAATCATTTGGACGCTTGGATAAGTGCAAGTATAATGGAAGTCAATGGGGACTTGAGCATTTTTCTGGAAAAACGCTCAAATTCCCCATTGTCTTCCATTATACTCGGTACTTGAGTTGCACCCATCTGAGCATCTAACGACTCATTACAAGCATCCGGATTGCTCATTCATCACTATTTAAAACTTTTCTTGGCAAATACATCAAATTTAGGCAAACACTCAATATTTACAGAGTTAATCCTTATTATTCAAGACTTATACATTTTGTCCCGACATGCTGGAGTTAAGCTTTTCGGGCAAATCTTGACATGGCAAGTAGAATTGAGCGGATCTTTTGAAATTCTGTTTAACCTCCTTCGTCAAGTTCTCCCAATAACTTTGATTTACGAAGAATTGTATGAGTAAAAAGCCTCTACTTGCCTGGAAAATCTATATATAACACTCTGAATGCCCCTTAACACTAGAAGTCCCAGAAATTTCAAGCTCCCCCATGAAGTCCCGAAAGAGGGTCAAATGACCCTTAGTCCAAACTGAATAGAACTAAGGCTGCTTTCACATAACGATTTTCGGTCATCCGATTGTATCCGTTTCAAAACGGATACAATCGGATCCGAAATCGGACCCCATGTATCCCTATGGGAATCGGATGGGATCGGATGTGCCCCTATTGGCATCTGATTTTGGCACCATCCGATCCCATCCGATGTAATCACGGGCACAAAATCGTAGCCTACTACGATTTTGTGTCCGTGACTCACATCGGGCAGCCTCGGATCACTGCTGATCCGAGGCTGATCCGAGAGCCCACAGCATAGGAGCCTATGGACATCGGATCTGAGTTCACCTCGGATCCGATGTCGGCTCCGTATCTCCCTGTCTTTCCCTGCTCTGCTCCTCCATCTTCTTCCCTCTCCTACTCTATAACGTGTGCCCCTGCTATTCTTTGCTGTGTCCCCCGCTTCTCTACCCTCCTCTATCCCTATCCTGTCCCCTATCCTGTCCTCTGTCCTCTCCCTGGGTGTAAAAAAATAAAAAAACTCCTCCGGGAGTATCCATTACCTGTCACCGGCTCCAACGCTGCACACGATCAGGGCTAAAGGACCTGTGATGATGTCAGAGTCACATGACCCGGTCAGCTGACCGGGTCTCTTACATCATCACAGGTACTTTAGTCCTGATCGTGTGCAGCGTGGGAGCGGTGACAGGTGATGTATACTCCCGGAGGAGTTTTTTTATTTTTTTACACCCAGGGAGAGGACAGGGGACAGGATAGGGATAGAGGAGGATAGAGAAGAGGGGGACACAGATAGAATAGCGGGGGCACAGCATATAGAATAGGAGATTGAAGAAGATGGAGGAGGCAGGAGTAGGGAGAGACAGGGGATCGCAGGATCCACACGGATCCTGCAGATCGGATGGCTATTTGCCATCCGATTGCAGGGATCCGTATGGATCCGTGCCTGTCCGTGGGATCCCCCTTCAAAGTCGGATCCCACGGACAGGCACAAAATCGTTATGTGAAACCAGCCTTACTAGAAACTAAATGGCTAAACTCAATGGAAAACAACAACCTCCTGTGGTGCGACAGTAATGGCCTTAATTACAGAACAACAGACGGTGATTAGAGGATGTTAGCTAAAATCCTTCAGGTCATTCGACCCGTCTCTGGGTTCCAAAAGTAGAAATGTTAAATGACCCCTCTCTGGGACTTCTAGTGTTAAAGTCTATTGAACTTGTTTGACCTTTGTAATGCAAGTATCCTCAACCTATATGGCTGAAGCAAAAAAGGATGGTAACCGGAGGTAACCAGCAGCCTAATTACCGTAACCACAAATTGACTTTGCATGCTTCATGTATTAAAGTTATCCCTATTTCTAAAGCATCAAGAGCATAGCATGAAAAAAAAAAGCTGTCACAAGCTGTCCAAAATTATTGTATTGTTTTGATCATGAAAAATGTATCTCAACTAGGATTAAAAATGATCCCTTTTTTGCAGTCCACAACTGGTTTACTAATCACAAAATTATGAGACAATTATAAAGGCTTTTTATTTTTTCATCAAGCCATCCAAAATTATCCCCCTTTTTTAAGGAGATAACACAGGAGTATTGTTTTCAAAGTGAATAATCTATGGCCTGTTGTCACCAAGCTTTTAAAACATTATCGCTATATTGGGAGCTGTTTTATGTTTGTGAATGCTCTAGAGAGTACATTTCCCAGCATCAGTCATACTGTCTAGCACAAACATACCACACTAAACTGATACCTCATTACACTGCTTCTGTCGCCGGCGCTGCAGCATGGAGAGGACAAGAATGCACCCGAAAAAGAAAGCCAAAAATTAAACATCCTATTGTAGGAGGAGGCTGAGTAGGGATGGTTAGGGTTACTATGGGGCCATATTATGCGGAGATGGGGGTAATATTATGTAGAAAAGCTGTGTCTGTGGGGGGAATTACAGAAAGGAGCTGTGTGAGGGAATATTATGTAAAGGAGTTGTGTATGTGTTAGGGGGACTATGAAGAGGAGTTGTGGTTGGATTTTGGAAACAAGTTGTGTGGGGGGAATATAATGAAGTAGGAGATGTGGGGGAGTATATTATGAAGGGGAACTGTGGGGGTATATTATGAGAAGGAGCTGTCTGGGTGGTTTGAAATCATGGAGAGGAGTTGTGTGGGGGAAAATAAAGGAAATTAACTGTGATGGGAAGGAAATTATGGCGAGGAACTGTGTGGTGAGAAAATGATGAGCTGTGAATTGGGGAAAATGAAAGAAGAGTTGTGTGAGGGTGATATTATGAAGATGAGTTATGTGAGTTGAAATTTTGGAGAGTATCTGTGGTGGGGGAAATATTATGGAGAGGAGCTGTGTGTGTAGAGATTATGGAGAGGAGCTGTGTGGGGGTAATATTATGGTGATGAGCTCGGAGAGGGAATATTAAAGAGAGAAGCTGTGTGGGGGGAATCATGGAGAGAATCTGTGTGGGAGGAATATTATGGAAAGGATTAAGGGTGGGGGGAATGCAAAGAGGAGTTATGTGGGGAGGGATTACGGAGAGGAGCTGTGTAGGGGACATTATGGAGATGAACTGTGTATGGGGACTATGAAAAGGAGCTGTGTGGGGGGATATTACAGAGCGGAGCTGTAGGGGGCAATATGGAGAGGAGTGTGTGTGGGGTAATATTACGAAGAGAAGCTGTATAGGGGGAATATTACAGAGAGGCTGCGTGGGGGCATATTGTAGAGACGAGAAGTGTAGGGGAACAATTTGGAGACAGGCAGTGTAAGAAGAAAATTATGGAGAGAGGCAATGTGGGTAAAATATTATGGAAAGGGACAGTGTGGGGAGGAAGTGCAGTAAAGAGCAATTATTCTTTCATTTTTCAGGGGTGCACCATGGGAGATATCTTTATTTATGGGGCAGTATAATGCTAATTTTATTTTTCAGTGTATTGTGTGGTAATGTGCTCCTGAAGGTGGAGAAGAAGAAAGTTTACAGAGCTGAGATCACTCAAAACTTGGTTCTAGGGATGTATTGCTGTAAATAAGGCCAGGGTCACACATATCATCCGTTTTTGGAAACATTTTTGACATTTATTTTCAAAGTACAAAAACGCATATGCGTTAACGTATGTGTCTGCGCGTTTTTCAAAAAGCGCATGCCTTTTTATGCAGCATCCCAAAAACGCTGCTCAGGCCAGGTTCACACATACAAATCCGATTTTTAAGCCCTTAGAAAAATGGATCAGTTTTTCTAAGGGTACCAAAAGTGACCCCTGAGGTCCTGGACGTTTTTGTCAAATTTTGGGACTTAGTAATTTTTTCATGAAAAACGCATATGCGTAAATATATGAGGGGACAGTACAGAGACCTTTCTAATGATCTCTTTACTCTTAGGCCTGAGACTGGGACAAGGGGGCATCCTCTACGTCTGGAGGAAAGAAGGTTTAATCATAATCACAGATGCAGATTCTTTACTGTAAGAGCAGTGAGACTATGGAACTCTACCACATGCAGAGTGAGTCACTACTAACATTTAAGAAGGGCCTGGATGCCTTTCTTGAAAACTATAATATTATCAGTTATACATACTAGATTCTTTGATAGGGCGTTGATCCAGGGAATTAGTCTGATTGCCGTATCTGGAGTCGGGAAGGAATTTTTTCCCCCAATGTGGAGCTTAGTGTTGCCACATGGGGTTTTTTTGCCTTCCTCTGGATCAACATGTTAGGCTATGGGTTGAACTAGATGGACTTAAAGTCTTCCTTCAACCTTAAAAACTATGTTACTATGTTACTATGTTACACTCATGCATAAACGCAGGTGCCTATATGTGCCATGCGTTAATACATGCATTTCCCATAGGGCCCCATGTTAATAAAATGCACACACATGCGTTAACACATATGCGTTTTTGGACTTAGAAAAAAAATGTCCAAAATGTTCCCAAAAATGGATTTAAGGCAAAATCGGATGGTATGTGTGAACCTGGCCTATCAGCATTTTTGGGGTCCTGTAAAAAAATGCATGCTTTTTTTAACATGGAGCCCTATGAGAGACACATGCGTTAACGCATGACACATTTAGGTACCAAGCGTTAACGCATGCGTTAAAGCGTGCATTTTTGGTGAGAAAATGACTAAGTCCCAAAAGTTCCAAAAAACATCCTGGACCTGAGGGGACACTATTGGCACCCTTAGAAAAACGGATCCGTTTTCTAAGGGTTTAAAAAGACGGATTTGCATGTGTGACCCTAGCCTAACTCTTTAAATTTTTTGCAATCTTTCAGATTGGTTCAGTATGGCCAGGGTCACACATGCAAATCCGTCATTTTAAACCCTTAGAATGGATTTTTCTAAGGATGCCAATAGTGTCCCCTGAGGTCCAGCACGTTTTTTGGAACTTTTGGGACTTAGTCATTTGTTCACCAAAAACGCATGCGTTAATGCATGCGTTAACGCATGGTACCTATATGTGCCATGCGTTAACGCATGCGTCTCCCATAGGGCCCATGTTAAAAAAACACTTTTTTTTACAGGACCCCAAAAACTCTGATAGGCCAGGTTCACACATACAAATACGTTTTTGTCTTAAATCAGTTTTTGGGAACATTTCAGACATTTTTCTTCAAAGTCCAAAAACGCATATGCGTTAATGCATGTGTGTGCGTTTTTTTAAAAAAATGCATGCGTTTTTGTGCAGCAGGCCAAAGACACTGCTAGGCCATGTCCACACACCTCCGCTCTAAGTATTTAGCATTTCTGCGCTAAATACTTAGGTTTTGTGAGAGAAGCGCAGGTGCGTGTGTGCCGGCGCTTCCTTGAAATGTAGCCCCTGGTTACCCGATGTGTATCGTGGTAACCAGTTCATACAGCAGGGTGCCTAGTGACCACTTATGTCGAGCGCACAGGGAGACGCTGCTTGCCAAATGTCCAAAATGTTTCTAAAAATTGATTCAGCCCAAAAACGGATGGTATGTGTGAACCTCACCTATGACAATGTGGCCCTTGGACCAACAAAATTGTATGCACCCCTTGTCTAAGGCTAGGGTCACACATAAGCCCTTGGTCTGTTTTTGGCATCGGTTTTTGCATTGTCCAAAAACTGACGCAAAAACGGATTATATGTAATAGATACCCTATCTGGTTTTTTCTGCACCCAAAAACATTCCTAGGAGGTTTTTTTAAACCCCAAAACGTTGGTAGGAATGTTTTTGGGTGCAGTAAAAAAACGGATCAGTTTTTTTAACATGGGGCTCTATGGAAAAACGGATCCGTTTTTTAGAGCACTGTTTATGTAAAAAATGGAAAAGTCCCAGAAATGTTCAGGGGTACAGGAGGCACAAAAAGCAGCCTAGGAAAAACGGATTTGGCATGGAAAACATTTCCAAAAATGGATTGTTATGTGTGACCCTAGCCTAACACTATGAAACACAGTGGGTAGCCAGGAGGGGTATGACTGTGCAGTGGCTGCAGCAGGTGAGTTGGGGCAGGCAAGGAGATGTTTGGTAGTTTCAGATCAGCAATGACAGCCCCCAGCAGCAGCAGTACAGTATAGCTGACATGATGGTCAGGGAGTAGATGCCTGGCTCAGGCCAGGTTCACACATACAAATCTGTTTTTTAAGCCCTTAGAAAAATGGATCAGTTTGGGTAGGGTCACATTGAAAACATAAATTGCATTCACCGCATCCGGATCCGGATGCGGTGAACGCAATGCCGGGCACACACATTTTTTTTCAAAAATGTGTGGTGAATACCGCACTGCGGTCACCGGATGGCTCAGGATGTGTAATCCTGAGCCATCCGGTAACTGCATAGGTTGCGGATCCCGGCTATTGCCGGGATCAGCAAACCTAGTAAAGAGTTAAATTGATTGCTAAATGACTGTTTGAGGTCTGTAGGGGGGCTTAGACCCCCCTACAGACCGGCCGCCCACTTCGGTGGCCTCCTACTACAATATCCCCGATGGCACGGGCTCATCCGAGCCCGTGCAAGTCCCCACACCCCCAGCCCTCCGAATTACTATACCGGGGTGCCTGCACCCCTCTGGTATAGTTATTCCTGTATGTGTGGTAAATGATATATTAAAGTATTGGAGTTCATATTTACGGGTCTTCTCCTGCAGTGTTTTGCTAAATCCATGGGCGGGGCTGTTTGCGGCAGCCTCCGCCCCCTCATTTCTCATGGCCGCCCCCTCTTTGCCTCATCCATTGATGTGAGGCCGGACGCGTCATGAAAGGGGCGGGGCGCACGGTGTGACGCGGTTCGCCCCGCCCCTTTCATGACGCGTCCGGCCTCACATCAATGGATGAGGCAAAGAGGGGGCGGCCATGAGAAATGAGGGGGCGGAGGCTGCCGCAAACAGCCCCGCCCATGGATTTAGCAAAACACTGCAGGAGAAGACCCGTAAATATGAACTCCAATACTTTAATATATCATTTACCACACATACAGGAATAACTATACCAGAGGGGTGCAGGCACCCCGTATAGTAATTCGGAGGGCTGGGGGTGTGGGGACTTGCACGGGCTCGGATGAGCCCGTGCCATCGGGGATATTGTAGTAGGAGGCCACCGAAGTGGGCGGCCGGTCTGTAGGGGGGTCTAAGCCCCCCTACAGACCTCAAACAGTCATTTAGCAATCAATTTAACTCTTTACTAGGTTTGCTGATCCCGGCAATAGCCGGGATCCGCAACCTATGCAGTTACCGGATGGCTCAGGATTACACATCCTGAGCCATCCGGTGACCGCAGTGCGGTCCCGGCAAACGCTGCGAAAACTGCTGCCTGCATGATTTTTAACGCAGGCAGCAGTGCCAGATCCGGCCACCGGATGGCTTGTGAAGCCATCCGGTGTTTTGCATAGGCTCCTATGAGGAGCGTTTCCTGGTCCGGTTTTGAGCTTTTTAAAAGCTCAAAACCGGATCAGGATTTTGCAACAAAAACGGAAATGTGACCCTAGCCTTTTTCTAAGGGTGCCAATACTGTTCCCTGAGGTCCTGGACGTTTTTGGCAAATGTTGGGACTTAGTCATTTTTTCAGTAAAAACACACATGCGTTAACGCATGCGCTAACGCAGGTGCCTATAAGTGCCATGCGTTAACGCATGCGTTTCCCATAGGACTCCATGTTAAAAAAAACGTGTTAAAAAATGCATTTTTTGAAAGCACCCCAAAAACACAGCTAGCAGTGTTTTTGGGCTGCTGCATAAAAACGCATGAGTTTTTTTAAAAAACGCGCACACATGCGTTAACGCATATGCGTTTTTGGACTTAACGGATTTAAGGCAAAAACATATTTGAATGGGTGAACCTGGCCTGAGTGTGGTCTTTTGCACTGGTGCGTTTCCTGCGTGCTCCTGAAAAGCGACCACCCAGCAGCTCTGTGAGTGGCCACTGCCAAGGTAAATAAAGGGTTACTATGGGGCAGCGTTCTGCTGAAGCACATATCGTTAAAGCTATGCGCTTCAGCAGAAAATTTCTAAGATTTCAGCTCAGGGGGAGATTAACGGTAGTGTGACCCTAGCCATAGTGGGAGTTTTCACGTGTGTTGCCGTCCAGGGATCACAAAGGAGTGGAATGTCCAAGGAAATGTGGATCAAGCAGTACTTTATTCTCAACGTGTTTCGTGAGCTATCTGCTCACTTCTTCAAGAGACATAAAGGCTAAGGCTAGGATCACACTTGCATGCTTTTTTTAAGGTTGCTTTTTGCAGCCTGCGTTTTGGCTGTTAGGTGTGGAGCAGCCTTAAAAAACGCATGCAAAAACACATGCAGAAATGCATGGTACCATTTAGTGCCATGCGTTTTTGCATGCGTTTCCCATAGAGCCCCATGTTAAAAAAACGCATGCATTTTTGAAAAAGCACCAAAAAATGCATCATGCTGCATTTTTTGGTGCTGAGCCAAAAACGCATCCAAAAAACGCATGGCACTTTAGACATGCATTTTTGCTATTGGGGCATGCGTTTTTTACATGGGGGCCTATGGATGCGTTTTTCCATGCGTTTTTCACAAAAGACAAGTGTGAAAAATGCATGGAAAAACTGCAAGTGTGACTCTAGCCTTACAAACATGTGCGTGTAATGCCAATTGTGACGTCCACAACATATCAAAAACATGAAAAAAAGGAAACAAGATAGAAACAAACAAAACGAGCAAAGGAGAAACCTCTCATAAAACCTAATCAATATACACATTAAATATCACACTAAAAGGCATTTATACATTAAAATCCCGAATTAAAATGAGATAAAAATTTGATATGGTGGTTATTGTTGTGAATTTAAAAAGATATAAGGGCTGTATCTGGGTCTCGGACCCATTTTATTTTTATTGATCCCATTCTCAAGGAATCATGTAGAGGTATGGAGGATCAGCACCATACAACAAGATCAAAGGTGTTGTCATGATATCACATACTATGTTCTCATCTATCGCTTTGGCTTATCGTTCTTGTGGGTATAGAGTGAGACCATAATGGTACCTTTACACGCCGCGACGGCAGGCTGGATACATCCCGCTACAGGCTACAAATGTCGCTTGTAGCGCCAATGTAGCCCGTCGTAGCGGCGTCTGAAGACGTGACGCTACAGCCGGCAACAGATACATCTGTTTCCTAGCTCTGCTCGAAAACTGATGGCTACATCGCCGATGGTAGCGAGCTGTATCGGCGTGTAAAGAGGCAACGGAAGGGAACTCGGGACACCCGGGGCTGTCGCTGCAATGTAGCTAAGGCGTGTCCCAGGCTCTGGGATACCGCGCCCCATCAACGATCATTGGTGGAAGCTGCTGCGTGCCGATTGGCCCTTGCCTCACAGCCCTCCATCTTGGATGAGCTGTCCCTTCAGCACTAGACATACGCGCCGTATGCACGATTATATCTTAGTACAATTACGTGGACACACACTTGACGTAAGAAAACTACCAAATGCCTCATGATCTTCATACAGTGTGCACACTCCACACATGATAACGAATAATGCTGTACACAGCGCACAAGTGCGTGTTACGTACCGCTCTGCCTTCTTGTACAGCAGCTGCCGTAGAAGTGTTCCTTGTGTGGCACAGCGCGCAGCGCACACACAAATGCAACGCAAGTTAGTACTCAGTATACTGATAATAGCCGTGTTGTACGCACTGCACTGTGGGTCTTCTGTAGTAGGTGCCGCATAAGTGTGTCTGCCGTGTCACTGCGCGTTGGGCTATTCAAAAAGGTGCGTCACCCCGACAGCGGCCGTAATGACGTCATGACGTTGGTTTCATTTTCACTCTGCCTGCAAGGTGCCAGCCCCGCCTCTGCACACACCATAGCAGTCATGGCAGCCGTTCACCGCGCTGCAACGTGGGGGATGGCGGAGCTGATCATCCTCATTGATCAGTGTGACCGTCGGGACTATTGGGGACAACATCACCACCGGCACCCCAGGCTGCGCAATCGGCGCACCGTCCGGCGGATCCAGCGGTCCTGATCTGCCAACTGGGGGTAGAGAGGACAGTCAAAGCGATACAAAAAAAGATTGCTGACTTGAAGCACAAGTGCCCGGGTCGCATACTGGACATCCGTGCCAGGATTGCCAGGCTGCGTGGTGAGTAATTGTTGGCCCAAAACACACCCCGCCACATGTGCATGTCCCAAAATACACAAAAATGGATGGAAACATATCACAAGGGACAGTGTGGCCTACACAATCAAACACATCTTCACAGTGTTGTGGTCCTCCAGTCAGCCCTAAAAATGTCTCACACGCACAGTACATGCATACAACATGAGTGTATGCATCCAGCATCACCTGGTTGATGCTAAGTAAGGCTGGGGTCACACACACAGATATCTGGCCAGATATTGTTGGCAGATCTCTGTTTGCAGTGAAATCATGGACAGATTGCTCCATTTGTACACAGCCACAAAATCGAACCATGTGTCCATGATTTCACTGAAAACCAGAGATCTGTGAACAATATCTGCCCAGATATCTGTGTGTGTGACCCAGCCTTAGCCGTCAAATACATAGCCACACAAGCTATTTGTAGGACAACAATTTGTTGGTACAATATTACAACGTGTTTTGTGTTCAAATTTTAAACTAGATGCCGAATCTTCATCTGAAGAAGGGCCCCATGCCCCACCCCCAGGTGGCCCCTCCAGAACACCGCCACATCAGGCTGAAGTGCCACCCTTGCCCTCAAGCTCCACACCTTCCCCAGGGCCTCAGGAGCCAGACGTGCCCTCAACTACCGGGACAGAGGACCTGGAGGAGCAGTCAGCACCTGGCAGCCCGCTTGAGTGTGACCAGCTGTCCCCATCAGCTTGGCTGCCGGAGGAACACATCACCTCCCCACAGGAGGGCGAGGAGCTGCAAGAACCTGGCGGGCCGGAGGATGGTTTGGCCCGTAGCCCAGGACCACTGTTGCCCCAAAACCACGTAATGTGGCCACGGAGCCCCAGCCCGGGAGTAACACCACCTCCCACTGTCTCCAGCTCAGTGGCGAGTCCTGGGGTGACCATGTCCCCACACAGTGACTATTGTGGTAAGTGTGTTATGTTGCCACAGACACCCTGCACACTGTTCCTTAAATTTCATCTTGGCCAAAACTATTGCTCAAAGCAAAGTAAACCATGTTGCTTCACCATTTTTGCAGATGGTGAACGTGCGGGTGCATATGGATGGAGCTTGACCCCATCTCTCTCCCCGTCTGTTGGTGATGTGGAGTTGGAGGAACAGGGTAAGTGGATGGTTGTGGGCTGTCATGACTACCCATCAGCAGCGACGGCTGTGTACTAAAGTGTGTGTTTACTCCAAATACAGGTGCCCCTACCATGGAGGAATTCATCCTGGCCCATCAGGCATTTGTCGGGCGTCTGACCATGGCTCTACAGCGTGGCCTGCAGGAACTTGGCCGGCTGGCTGAAATGCTGGCGGCCCTACAGCCACAACATGGATCACACCCATGAATTTGATGGATGCATTGTATCCTGGCCAAACATGGCCCAACAACTGTTGTCCTAGTTGGACCCTACAATGTTCACACGTTGGCTTGTTGCCTTGAAAAAGTGAAATGTTTTTTTTTTATATTTTGCCCCCGTTGGGCTCTTTTCTTATAGTGTCCCACATTGGGACCATCACGAGTGTGGACTGGCTAGCCCTTTGCCTTCTGTACCTATCCTGGCCCACATTGGGACCATGAGGAGTGTGGACTGCCCAGCCCTTTCCCTTCTGTACCTATCCTGGCCCACATTGGGACCATGAGGAGTGTGGACTGGCCAGCCCTTTCCCTTCTGTACCTATCCTGGCCCACATTGGGACCATGAGGAGTGTGGACTGCCCAGCCCTTTCCCTTCTGTACCTATCCTGGCCCACATTGGGACCATGAGGAGTGTGGACTGCCCAGCCCTTTCCCTTCTGTACCTATCCTGGCCCACATTGGGACCATGAGGAGTGTTGGATGGGTACACCTATCTGGAAGCTGCATTCTGTGTATTGTGGCAAATGGCTTCCACACATGTATGTAGCTAATAAAATGTTTGGTTACCTTTTAATTTGGCTCCTCATGTCACAACTAGAATATTTGGGGGAAAACATGTTCAACAGGTAAATATCTCACACACATTACCACACCTCTTTGTGAAAGTGCTACCACAGTACAAAGGAACCTATGCTCCTCCTACTCTGAGGCCATTGCCCCATATTGTGTGCCTTGGCCCCAACTATATTGTGAACAACAGCATTCACCCACGCTGGCCCCCCCAAGCCATAAACCAAAAAGACCACACCATTGATTCTCCCCAAAAATTTAATTAAGTCACAAACGGAAAAAAAAAAAATCATATGAAGCAAGTCTGCTAAAATGAAATACAAAAACCAAAGGTATAAACAAAATTGGTTTCGCACAGATGCCAAAGTCCAGAGTGCCAATTCGGTGCATTGGCTACTAGTGTCCAAATTATTCTTCTTCTGTCGGCTCTGACAATGCCCGCTCCCCCCTCCTCACAGGGCAGCCCCGACCTGCCTGTGAACGTCTGGTTCGACGACGATGTGTTGGGGGGGGAGGGGGTGACTGTGGCGGGGCCGGTCTTCTCACGGGCCGAGATGGGGCAGATGGGGAAATGGGCCATAAATTGTGTGCATGGGTGGGGGGACGGGCATCCCCATTGAAGGGCCCCATCATCGGCAGCATCAGCGGCATTGTTGAAGACCCTCAGAAGGATCTTTTTCTGGAGCGGCTCCATCCCTCGCATTCTGTCGCTCATGTAGAGGGCGGTGCTGTCAATGTGGGTCCGCTGCTCGTCCAACAGCACGCGTCGGGCCCAGGTGCCCAGCTCCGTCTCGGGTGGTGCAGGACGTCGTCGCCGACGGATCCTGGAGCTGGGCCCTGGGTCCGGACCCACATCACTGGCCCCGCCCTCCTGCTCAGCCCCAGATGTCATGGGCTGAGCATCATCAGCGACAGAATGCCCCGCAATGGAGCCGTCCTCTTCTGGGGCCTGTTGGGGTGAGAGAAAAAAAGGACAAAATTAGTGAGGGCAAGGAACACACCATACCATGGACACAGGACACAATATACCACTCCCACTAAACTAAAAGGGGAAAATAATAAAAAATCTAGAAGTAATCCCAAAACCAAAAACCACCACACAGTCAATACACCAAAACCTGTAATGCGCCTGGAGACTCACCTCTACGATTCCATGTACTCAGCACAATACAGAATTAGGTGTGAGTCAGAGAGCCGTAACCCAATTTAGTACATGTCACCACAACACCTTGATACTGGGGGCTGTCCTGGCCAAAGACAGATATTGGCCACCTGCATTTTGACTACTAATATGATGTCAAACCATAAAACCTTAAAATAATTAAAACCCACTTGCTCCAGAGCCAACACACCTGTGTGGCAGCACCATTTAGTAGATACCACTATGTGCCTCTTTCATTTAAACCCACAAACAATTTTTTACCCTCACATATGTAATTTAGCAAGTTCAGATATTTGGGGGAGATGGTACTTTGGAATACGGCTCTCTGCGTCAAATTTACATAATACCAAATCATGAAAGGAGGGCAGATTTAAAGACAGAAAAAGGTTTCCCACACCAAGCCGGAAAATATGTCTAAAGTGTGCTAGTTAAGGATTGGCAAAACACACATGTGAAGGAAACATTGTGGGGCAACACAGTAACACGATGACCCACCTCCTGTGGCGCAGACGGTGATTCATCCGGGCCTACCTGGGACGCAGCAACGGGGCGGTTGGTGGTCGTTGCACGCGAGCTCCCCTCGCCCAGGATGAAGGTGAAGAGGGGATAGTACCATAGGGTAGGTAATGGTACCTCCTCAGCTCCAGCCCCTGAGCGACGGTGCAGGTATTCATTGTGAGCCCGCATGAACGACTGCCGCATGTTTTTAATTTTTAAGGCCACCGCATGCTGGTCCCAACTCTTGCCTACCCTTGACTCCAAGCGATTGGCTAGAGCCACAAGAGTCCGGTAGGCCTCGGACCTCGCTGCCTGATTTTTATATTGAGGCAGCGAGCTGCGCCACAAACATTCGTGCCGCTGATACTCCGTGAGAAGCTGGGTTTCAAATTCCACAGTACACCTGGGCATCTGGGGAAGACAAAACACAGGCAAACCAGACCGTCACGACACAAGCCATATCGATCTCTCAAAACCTTTTGAACATGATGTACATGCTCATAAGGTTCGAATATGTACTTTATAGGCATCAAAATGTTAAACTCCAACTTGCCCTATGTGTGGCAATTTCACAATGTCACACCGCTCCCCAGTAAAAGACCTGTGTGACTAAATTAACCATGTCAGGTAATCTGTGCCCACCTACACATGTGTTCCATCTGGTTACCAAACCACTGTCCCTATTTATAAACACATGGAGACGGTGTGTGCGTACATACCTCTAGCCCAAAAAAAAAGAAAAAAGAAATCAGCACAAACTTCCACTCAAAGATGGTGCAATATATCCTGTGAACTTGCAATGTCCAATGCAGTGTATTATACTCCAGAAAAACAGGCAGCACTCCAGCGTCTTATCACAACGACAGATTTAATGTAGCCCAAGTGTGCGCGTTTCAACTATAACAGGTCTTCTAAGCATACTCTAGCCCAACATGTGGCCAAACACATTGTGTGCTACCTACTACCTCTGTACTGATGACAATGGTAGACATGAAGCAGATGAGAAAGGAGGGGGTGGTATGTGCAAGACTGCACATACTACATCTAATGTGCAAACACATCAGCATGTTGTTGTTGCACCCGCCATTGGACTACAATTGTAACACAGTTTACAATAATCCCTGCAATTAAGGAAACATTAATAGCACCCATCAAATGCTGATGTGCATGACAGTTCTAAATATCAACTATACATGTTGGACTACAAAATAACATCAAACGCCTAATCTATACGCACACAATACAAGTAGAGGCATTACCTGCCTATTGCCATACCAGACACTAAATGAGCCATCTGTATAATTAGACGGGAAAAATTAAAGGCCGTCTCAAACATGGCCATACACACATTGCCTAAGCGGCCGGCAAAAGATGCATCAGCGTTCCGTGCACTTTAAATACAACCCGCTAAAGAGGCTTACCGTCAGAGCAGCAGAAGATACGCAGGACACTAGTAGCTCAATGCACATGGACCTCTGGACAAGGTGTCGTGGCCATTGGCCTGCCTTTATAGGACGGCAAACCAATCACAGCGGTCGCAATGACGCACAGCATAATGGGACACCTGGGCTCACAATTAGCTACCGCTAATTGTTGGAGATCGCTGAATCGTGATAGGTTGCCGGCCCTTTAAAAGCTCCTGATTCGGCCCAACATTACGCTTGCTGGCCAGACCCATTAAGTAAGTATCTGTGGACACACATGGAAATTGTGGGGTGTGGGGTGCATATGTTGGTGTTATTTGCGACCGCAGAACACTGTTTGAGCAGAGTGTATAGGGGTTTGTAATGCTGGGGACGATATAGTGTACTGTGTGGACTTGGAGTAGGCATTTTGTTTGGGGCTTGAAACGTTTTGAACACATACCTTGCTGTGTTTGTTTCCAGACACCATACAGGACATTTGCTGCAGGACTGTAGACAGAAATGTGTTACTCCTGTCACCTGGATCAATTTCTGCATACTGGTTGTGGCCAAGGGAGACTGGGTCCAACGGGACTAGGATGACACATGGCTTGGAGGTGTGGCACTCCAGACATGACATAGATGTTTCGGCCTAATGCGACCTGGACAAACATATGTAACCATGGGTACCCAACCTCACTCATGTGCAAAGTTGTTGCCTTCTTGTAAGCTTACTTGACCAGGCTATCTGGGTACGTATTGTTTGTTTAACATCCCATATTAGGAAATGGCCACATTTTGATTATGGTCTGTGTAATGGCATAAGGAAATTTGTTATCATACATTATTGGTGACACATGTCCCTTTCTAACTCCCCTACGTGCAGATGTCTTACTTTGACAAACTCCCATAGAAGTTGATGTAGAGGAGGCCACTATCATTGGGCGTCTTCCATTTTGATTGGGGTGACTACTGGGCGTTTGCCTTCCCTTGCTTCAGGGATGTGTTTTTGGGCCTGACGCCAGTTCCCCTCCAGTTGGCTATAGTGTGTCATCAAAATAAGGTGTGGCTTCCTTAACCTGCTGACATGCCCACATATTGTTCTATGTAGTCATGTTGTGTATTCTCATCTACAGGTGCTGATATTGAGGATGCAGAATATCCATGACCGCCATGTTATCGTGGCTCTTGCGTTGGTGGAAGAGCAAATGTGGCTTCAGGATCGGTATGAAAGGTTGATGAGGCGCAGACAGCGGCGGTTGTGGACCCGTGATTGGCTTCTCAGGCGGCAAACCCGGGGCCACATGCAGCTGTTGCGGGAGCTGGAGATTAACTGTCCTGATGATTACCGAAACTATCTCCGTATGTCCGAGGACTGTTTCACCTTCCTATTGGAGCGTGTTGGGCCAATGATAGCGCGTCAGGACACTATAATGCGCCCATCAGTATCAGCTGCTGAGCGGTTGGCGATCACTTTGCGGTTCCTGGCTACAGGGCAGTCCATGACATCACTCACATACATGTCACGTGTCTCCCTGCCCCTGCTGAGCCGCCTGATCCCTGAAACGTGTTGGGCCATCTGGAGAGCTCTGCAGCCAGCCTACATGAAAATGCCTGACACAGCCGCAGAATGGCTGGAAGTAGCCCGAGGGTTTGAAACCCGGTGGAACTTCCCCAACTGTGGCGGGGCATTGGATGGTAAGCACGTGAGGATTACCAAACCTGCCAACTCTGGCTCTTTGTTTTTCAATTACAAAGGGTATTGTAGTATAATCCTCATGGCTGTAGTAGATGCGCACTATGAGTTCCTCTACGTGGATGTTGGAATGAACGGTCGCAACTCAGATGGGGGGGTGTTTGCACGCAGCTCCTTGGCAACACTACTAGGGAGTGGTGGGCTAAACTTACCCTCAAATGAGCACACGACCGAACATCTCAACTTTGCGTTTGTGGCGGATGAAGCATTCCCACTTCAGGAGCACCTACTGCGGCCATATCCACAGAGGGCCCTTACTTCTGAGAGACGCATTTTTAACTACCGGCTATTCCGGGCCCGCCGTGTGGTTGAAAATGCGTTTGGGATAATGGCCAATAGATTCCGGGTTTTTCATACGCCTATGCATATGAAACCGGAGTCTATTGACGCGGTAGTGGTGGCCTGCTGTGTGCTACATAACTTCCTGCGTCGTAGGGATAGGGCATCATACACGCCAGGAGGTTATGTAGATAATGCCGACGCTACAACAGGGGAGCTCCGTCCAGGGTCTTGGCGTGATGAGGGCCATGTTGATTCTGCCACTCCAGCCGCAGAGCCATGGCCGCACTCGGCGGGAGGCCAGGGACAGTAGAGACGCTTACTGCTCCTACTTCAATGGGTCTGGTGCAGTGAGCTGGCAGGACCAGGCCATGTAGTGTGGCTGGTTCTGGGAGGTGTATTTCACTTTGCAATGGAGGTGACAGCAGGTTAGCTGCACCCCTTTTCTTTTGTGTTTAACATTTTCATGATCTTTGTGTTCCTAATGTGCATGATGTTTAGTTAGTTAGTTAGTTAGTTAGTGTTTTTTTGAAATTCTTTTCTGCTGCACAGGTTCCAATGTGGTTTCAATTTGTTGTCTCTGCAATGTGTTGCCAGATTGTCACATGCACTTTAATTGTCCATTTTATTTTGATGTATGTTTTTTTTTTAAATTTTCATCCAAGGTCATGATGAATTATTTTGATTTATAAAATACTATTTTGGATCCAACCAAATGTGTGAGCCTGTTTACTTGGTGGAGGAGGGAAATGTGATGAGGTTTATGGTGGGGGCCTGGGATGTCATAGCCACCTATTGGCTGGGATTGTGCAGACAATATGTGTGGGTAGCCATGTTTTTAAAAAAGTAATTTTCACAACAGTGTTTGTGGCCATTGTGCGTACATGAGCCTTTATTTTGTTGTAGGCAGAGGGTCCCCTGCACACAGCACATTGATGCAGGCCATATTCTTCTCAGGTGTTTTCTAATACACTGGCACACAGACCTTTCACAGGTTTGCTAGGGAGCAGTTCCACTCCATTCACATCTGTTGCCAGATATATATGAACACCATTGAGCCTGTATTCCAACATAGTTAGCCATAGTTGACACAGATCCAATTTACACAGAGAACGCACATACTGTGTGTTGTAAGCCGCTAATGTGTGTGCCAGAAACGCACCTCGCCGCAATCTACACACGCCGCTGTCACAAGCGCTGATCGTGCGTGACAAGGCAAACACTTGTCCTACGTACACATAGCCCCGGAACCGCAACTTGTATGCACACTGGGTATGTGACTGGCCACCGCTCCTGGGTGACGCTTTTACATCGGTTTAGATGCATTCGCCACACTCCGCCATGTCACAACCGCTTATTCCGTGCTTCACTCCGCTCACTAGTACGTCACGTCTCGGCCATCCTCCCTTTCCGTCGTGCCCAATCACAAATCCGTAGTGTTGGCCAATGGTTGTGGTTTGGGCGCGGCGTACAGGACTGTGGCACGCCTATTTGTTTTACGTCCTGCCTTTGTTGCTCACACATCACCCTGTGGTGGCAGCGTGTGAAGCGGCTACGCTAAGCAACAGCTGGCTACTTGAGACACCCGGCGGTGTAGCTAGCTACAGATGTAGCGTGGCGTAGCGCACATTGTGGAGGCGTGTAAAGAGGGTGCGTTGAGCGTTTGTAGCCGTTTGAGCGTGCTCGTGCACGTGAAGTAGCGGGATGTATCCAGCCTGCCGTCGCGGCGTGTAAAGGTACCATAAGAGATTATTTTCCGATGTTGTAAAGCAGAGGACAGTCATAAATTTCGTCTCATCCAGTGGTAAGAATTCATAATGCCGATTACTCCTGCAGACCTGCTCCACCGAAAACATCGGAGCAACCACCCACAGCCTTCCACGGATCCACCAAAAAGCTTAGATGAATCCGGGGTTGCTGTGAGTGTCGCTCAGAGGGTCGCACTAGTGCAGGTTACAAATTTTCATTGCCGCCATGGCTCCCGCAGAGGGAATTTTGGTGGGAGATCGCAGGATGGAAAGTGAGGGGTCACAGTTGAGACGTCGTATACACAAATGCCAAGTGAAGGTACAAGAAGAATATGCATTAAATGAAATTATTTGAAGAGATCTGACATTTCATTTAACCCATTGGGGGCCAAAGTATGCAATTCATATATCCAGTACACTTCTTTCCTAGAAAGCGTCTGGTCTCAGTTCAAAACTGAATTGGGAACATGATCCATTGGTATGCAGAAAAAACACCTTTCTAGCATGGTGGATTGCTCCGTGTCGGGAATCCCCATGTGTGAAAAGTCCTTCTTTGACATTAAAGGTCCAGTCACACATAACGATCGCTCCAACGATCCCGACAGCGATAACGACCTGCCGGGATCGATGGAGCGTTGTTACCTGATCACTGGGGAGCTGTCAAACAGGCAGATCTCCCCAGTGATCAGGCCATGGGAGCCACCTTCCACATCGCTCTCTGCTTAGTGCTGCCTTATAGGTAACTATAATAAACAGCACGGTATCCATCATAGTTACCTGCGTTCTCCCTGCTTAGAGCTGCCTGTAAGCAGGGAGGACGCTGGTAACCATGGTAAACGCCGGGTATCTAGGCAGCGCGTGCTGCCTAGATACCCGGTGTTTACCATAGTAACCGGCCCTGTGAGGTCACAGATCGCTAATTTCTCGCGGTCACACGCAGCTCTGCGTGCTGACCAGCAGGAAACCAACGATCAAAAAATGACCCACGGCACTTTGCAACGATCAGCTACCTCACAGCAGGGGCCTGATCACAAAGTGTCACACAGAACGATATCGCTGGAGATATCGTTGTAACGTCACAGTTACAACGATCTCTCTAACGATATCGTTATGTGTGACTGGGGCTTAAGTCTGTGTGACCTCATACGGCTTTGTAATTTCTGAGTGTTTTTCACACACATACATCTCAACAAATAGATTACATTTGTAAAGTATTATCATTGGGGTGTCTCCCAAATTTAGTTCTCTTATCCCCAATCATCTGGCAACAATGGCATTTGCGGAAACCGCATTTATAGGCTCCAAAAATTTGGAGTTTTTTTTTGACACAAACAACTCAACTCTATCGTTGCTGCTTGGGGCTAACCGATTCTTGAGGGTTGGAGCCCTCCTAAAAGTAACAAGAGGGTTTTTTGATAGTATTTTAAGAAACATAATAATTGCTACTTAAAACAGATAATCTGGTCCACATTGGTGTGATAAATGCACTTTCCGCATGACAAAATGGACATGACAGTATGTATTCCCATGTACAGTGTATACAGTATACAGGCCCGCCCCCATCAGTATACAGGCCCCCCTGCCTTGTGCACAAACCTGTAAAGGAAGAGATTAGTATACTTATCACTGTCCTGCTGCCGCTGTCCCGCCGCCGTCATCGCGGTCCTCCGTCTTCTTCCGTCTGCTTCCGGCTTCCTCCGGTCGGCGCAGGCAATGACGTCATTGTCTGCGCGACCGAGGAGGAAACCGGAAGAAGATGGAGGAGCGCGATGGCGGCGGCGAGACAGCGGCAGCGGGACAGTGATAAGTATACTAATCTCTTCCTTTACAGGTTTGTGCACAAGGAAGGGGGGCCTGCATACTACCACTGGGGCTGTATATACCACTGGGGCTGCGTGTATACTACCACTGGGGCTGCTGTATATACCTCTGGGGCTGCTGTATACTAACTACTGGGGCTGCTGCTGTATATACCACTGGGGCTGCTGCTGTATACTACCAATGGGGCTGCTGTATATACCTCTGGGGCTGCTGTATATCACACTGCTGGGGGCTGTATACCTGTGCTGGGGTCCACCCTCGGCTTATACACGAGTCAATAGGTTTTCCCAGGTTTTGGGGGCAAAAGTAGGGGGGTCGGCTTATACACTGGTCAGCTTATACACGAGTATATACGGTAATGTGTTTTTTATATTCACCATAGGACTTGGCTTGTAACCCAGGGAATCACTTAACCCATGTTTATACCTACAATGGAATTGGATATGGACTATGGACTTCTATATTACTATCACTCTCAAGATCTACAGAAACACTATATAAGGGACCTCCCTTCTTTACTTACTATCGTTTTGTAATATTTGTATTTCATGTGAAGAATTATTTGGGTATCCAAAGTGTCCTCCATGGCCCCTGTCTGCTGTGCGCTCGGCTCGGTGTATCGGCGCCCTCCCCGCTGGGCTGCGGCATCTCTGCGGGTGTCTGCTCATGCGGGGGAGCTATAGTGACGCGTCCCAGCTCCCACACATGCGCACATTCGCCCTGACGCTGCATCCGGCGGTGGATGACGCGGTTTTCCTGTGCCGAGCGCCATACACGTAGCAGGCGCACAGATGAAAGTAATTTCTAAATGGGTGCACATGGGTATAAAAGGAAGTCCCTCGATATGTGTCAGTACACCGGAATCTTTACACTCCCCTGAAGAAACCTGCACTAGGCAGGTGAAACGTACGTTGGGCCTCCGTGTTTCTGTTTCCTTCCTTTCACCTCCATTTTTGTCTGATTAACCCTTGAGATACTGGTATCTGTCCTTCCAAATACAAGGTAATGACTTCCATCTGCATTATCTCATTTATATGGAACTTTTGAAGTTATACTGCTAATATGCACTATGCACCTTGAGACTGCAGCGTGGATGTCATTCCTTTGTTAAGATTTTTGTGCACAGGTCACTTTACTGAGCATTAGTCCTTTATATGAGCAGAATTGGCATAATTACATATGTATTTTTTTCTCTGACTACACCTGTAGTGCATTCATGTGTGGGGTCCTTGTACGGACACCCTGATTGTACAGTTACCTTGTATTGTGATATTACATGTAACCTGGGTATTCAGCCAAATTGTAGAAGGTAAAAAATGTCTTTTCTTTCTATGACACCTCTTTTTTAAGCTAATAAAAAAGCTGAAGTTTATCGCATAGTACTCCTTTTTCTTTTTGGTTAATATATGAAATATACTGTAGGGTTTGCTGATTCCAGTGCCTTGGCTGCTTGTTGAGCATGCTCCTCTCCCAAGCAATCGGGACTCCAAGAAGAGATAATGGGGACCCAATCACTGCCATGGTAGCCCAGGTGGTTGTCATAATGATCCTTGGGTCACCCGTCTACAGAAAGCATCAGGCATGGTGTGTGACTTAAACTGACAGTGATGTGAATGGAAGACTGACATACTGTATAATCCATTGGAATGCTAGTGCATTCCAATGGATTATAAAGCCCCCGTCACACGGGGCCACATCGCCGCCGATTACATAAGCGACGCGGGGGCGTGGCTTATCGCGGCAACAGCGCCCCTACGTCGCCTCATGTAAAGTGGTGATGTCGGCGGTGCTTGGCGGTCGTCTGGTTTCAGAGCAGTGCTCTGAAACCAGGCGACCATCATGGTGCGATGTGTGCACATCGCCCCATGTAACCGGGCGCCGGCGACCTGTCAGGCGATGGGAGCCATAGGCTTCCATTGTCCTGCATCGCCACTGGGGTTTCCAGACACCCCGGCGGTGATGCCGCCTAACAGCTCGCCGGCGCGGGGCTGGAGGTGTCGCCCCGTGTAAACGGGGGACGGCGATGCTGGTGGGGTGCCAAAAACGTGCGCACACCCGCCAGTCACCGCCGATATCCCCAGCCCCGTCGCTAGGTGTGACGGGGGCTTAACAGTAATCAGAAGAATAAAAGATGATGTCCCTTAAAAGGACTAAGCAAAAAAGTTAAAAAAAGAAAAAAATGTAAAATTCAAAAATAAAGTGCAAAAAATAAATTTCAATAAATACATATGATAATGTGATAAAATGTTTATACCGTGTTAGGCAGTAGATAGAAAAATATAAGAATCTGAGAGTCCTCAGTGGTTGATACCTTTTAATGGCGAACTGAAATGATGGTAAACATAGCAAGCTTTCAGGACACTGTTGCTGTTCTGAAGATACATACGTATATACATAAGCAAATGAAACAAAAAACAAAACAGTCTTAGATGTTATAGCAAATGCGACAGGTAACGTAAAACAGTCAGGCTAGGGAGGAAGAGATGGGCTCGAGTTTTAGTTTCCATTTCCCATCTCATCTCTTCCTCCCTTGCCTGACTCTATTTTATGTCACCTATCATATTTACTATAACATCTAAGACTGTTGTTTTTTGTTTTGTTTTTGTTTTATTTGCCTATTTATATATGTATGTGTCTTCAGAATCTGTGTCATTAGCTGCCTGACGAAGGGGCACCAGTGTCCCGAAAGCTTGCTATGTTTACCATCTTTTCAGTTCGCCATTAAAAGGTATCAACCACTGAGGACTGTCAAATTCTAATATTTTTCTATGATAATGTGGTTACAGTAAATACGTTTGTAATTTGGGGAGAGTGAGGACTTCCAGCAAGTGAGAATATTATCTTTCTCAGTGAGAAGGATGCTATCTTCTTCAATTTGAAACCAAGTTTTATGAGCAGATTGCTTTATCCAGTTAATAATTCTTGGAAGATTTATTGCTTGTTGGAATTGAAGTGGAGCTGGAGATCAATAGCTCCTTTATTATGTTGTAAAGTCAGTCTATGGTGTGCAATTCAGGGTTTTCTTGTAGCCCATAGATATGCTGGGAAAAGTGTATAAGAGGTTATGTATATATATTGTAGTGCAGCGGCTAGCTGCCTTGCAAAATCTATGCTGGGACTGGTAGTTCAGCATGGTTCAGTAATGCTTTATGCTGGGACTTCATCTTCCACAGGTGCAGATAATGCATTACGGCTTGGGTCATATTTACGGTTTGACCCTAGCCTGCCGAATTTCAGTTTAAACATAGTACTTTTAACGCTGCCCCTAGTAACCCGATATTTACCTTCCCAACCAGGCACACAGGCAGCTGCTGGGAGTGCGCGTTACAGCGCCGCACGGGAAACGCTTTAAATATCGGGTTATTAGGGGCAGCGTTATCCAGCACCGCATAGCAGTAACACTATGCGGTGCTGGGAAAAGTACTATGTTTAAACCGCAATCCAGCAGGCTAGGGTCAAACTGTAAATGTGACCCTAGCCTACATGTGCTAGACTCCAGGTTTGAAAAGCCATGGGAGTGTCTGACAAACGGGGATCCTCCCGTGGGTGTGTCACATCAGACATAGGTTGACTCCCTCCTGGTCATATGGGCTGTGAGGTCAGCACAAGTCCTGTTCCTCTGGGTTGAGAGGAGCCTTGTGTGAACTGTGTATTATAGTGTGAACTGTGCATTACAAGTGGTTTATGACATTTATTAATAAACTGATGGACATTGTATTGTTTTAAGAACACGACTGGTTGCATCAATTCCGCTGCAATTATATAAATGTATATAATTTTGTGACACACAATGCTTTTATACAGATGATTCTTACCGAACAATGAAATTTATGGAGTTGACCATGAGAAGATCATTTTTGAAATGTTCATCATTAGAGATGGAAAATTATGTTTAAGTCTGCTCTATTAAGTTGAAGATAACATTGACATATAACAAAATGCAAAGTACAGAAGAGTGATCAATGGGAGAGTTATCAGCCATTAGTGATTTAGGCTAGGGTCACACTTAAAAGGCACAATCCGGTAACCGCATCCATTACTGGATGTGGTTTTACTGTGTGCCTTCATACTATTCATTTGATAGTTAATTTACAACCCTCATTCGGGATCTGGATGCATTAATGCATCCGGTTTTGGAATGTGGGTTTTTGCAATTTTAAAAACTGCATACGGATCCAGATCTGGTACCGCAAGATACATTTATGTACCTTGCGGTATCGGAACCGGTTGTCATAGGCGCTCATGTTAAAATTAACAGATCTGGTTGTACAACCGTTCTAAAAAATGCAGCCGGTATGATTTTTACCACAGGCTGCAAACTGGATGCAGTAACCGGATTGCATTAAGTGCAATCCGGTTTTAACATTGCAGCCTATGGCTGCAGATCTGGATGTGGTTTTGAGGAATTTTAATGCTCAAAACCAGATCAGGATCTGCAAATAGAACCACAGGTGTGACCCTAGCCTTAGTATCGTCAATGAGATTAATGTTGAGTACTTTAGACTTTTGACATGTTTACCTTGAAGTTAGATACATCTCCAAAGTTTCCAATATTGCTGGCAGAAATTTAGAGAGGGTAGATATATACAGAGGCAAATCAACTGCATATGTGGCACCCCTGCATCTGGCCGCCACTAAATGGTACTTATGCCGCGTCTGATGGGAATTTAAGTCCCTCTGCTGGATGTCTGAAGCATACACACACGCTTAGACTCGGCCTCTGGTTGAAGGAAGGGGTTAGCTGGAATGTAGTAAGACAGAGAAGGTGAAGGAGAGATCAAGTAGGGAGGCAGCAGGAGCTGCCTTGAAAGGGCCAGCTGCAATCAGGAGACCAGTCCCTAGGTCATCCAGGCTTATATCGTCTGGTGGCAGAACTGGATGCTGGTGAGTTTTCCAGAGCGTTAGTAGCATAGGGGGTCAGAAACCTGCTATAGGCACGGATACACACAGGACCCACACTACCTGCCTGACTGGAAGTAACTCACAGCAACCAAGAGGGAGCACTGGAGAGCAACAAGCAACAAGAAACTTAAAGTGCAGGAAAAGTCAGCAGGGAGGCGAATATATACTCACCCAGTAAAGAAGACTACAGTTCTCATCAAACTGGCCAGACCACCTGCCTGATGGTGGATGTACAACCACGGACCTGCTACAGAAAGTTGCAATAAAAAGATAATTCAAAGACTGTCTCCTGCTGTTTGCTTTCTCCACTACACCCACCACCATCACACCATTACCCTTATCATCCCCCTGGGAGCCAGCCTTGGTTGGGTAGGGTTAAACATCTGTGCTGCTTATGTGGCGCCCCACTGGTTGGGAAGCCACGAAAGAGTACTGCACCCACAAAAGAGTGTCTAGTATTCCTGTGGCTGAGGAGTTGGGATGCTGCATAAAGGACGCTCATTACACATCCACGCACACCCTAGGTAGGGGACCGTGGGTGGACCCACTAAGAAAGGACCCAGTCCCATGGGAGGAGTGACAGAGTAGAAAAGTGTGTGGGAAGAGAGTGAGGTCAGTTAGTCAGCACAGAGCTCCACTGGGAAGTGAGAAGTGCGGGACGGCAGAGAAGCCGTCGGGAAGAGGATGTCCTTAGGGGCACCAGGTGTTGCAGTGCACCCAAATCTGGATTCTATACGATTACTGGCCGGAGGGGTTCAGTCCCGGAATGCAGGACCGGCTCCAAGAGCGGTGCGGGTGTTCATCCTAACTTCCAGTGACTACCCAGGCCAGGCAGACCCGAAAAGACTGTGTTTCAAGAACTGTCAGTAAACCCGTTGCAAGTTATAAACTGTGTGGTATATTTAATTCATCTGAGGAGCCGCCAACCTGTTACTCAACCCCCATCATCCACGACTTCCCCGGTGATCCCGCTCTGCCTATGTGGAGTGTAACCATCTTGCTGCTTCACCATCACCACGGACGTCTGTCTCGCAGCGCCGGTAACCTTACCGTAGCCGTAGGTGGCATCACGAAACCCCATTTCTATTGACTGTTCACCCAATTCAGTGACCACCACGGCCACAGGACAGGGCAACAGGCCCCATGACATCCCCAATTAATCAACGCCCAGGACCGTGTATCCCACGTCCCTGGGGCGGGTCACTTACTATTACCTATCTTCCAGGGAACTTTTATCCCTACTATTAACCCCTTTTAGGACCACAGCTGCTGGACATGGCAACTGTGAACTGAATTTTGTCCCAGCTGCTGAATACCCTGGCTTTAGCTACCAACACACATGCACTGAAGTTTTGTGCTCTTTTTTCCCACATCTCACCCACTATAGCCCCCATTTACTCTCAGCATTTTCGTTGTGAGAATGAAGAGGAGAATTGAGGGCATCCCTATCAGGTGCCATTGGTGATATTGAAGAAAGATGATTATTCACATAGAAAACATTGCTGAGATGCATATTCCTGGAATGCATCTCTGATATTCTTAACTGTCATAATGCACTGTTGACACGCCCCTCCAGGGCCTTAGGATACTTGGAACCGGGCTTTATGAGGCTTCATCTTCAGAGGGATCACAGGGACCGAGACCCGACTCCGTGACCCTGGCGGTGTCATTAAAAGTTCTGTGTGGGTGGCTCTCTCTCCTGAGGGTAGGGATCTAGCATAGAGGGTTCACTCTGGGCAGGGATGACTGGACCTGGGGGTACTCGTGCTTTTACGTGACACCACCCGCAGGTTGCAGCTATATCTGGCCACCGCTGCTCGACAGTCCTCCTAAGGGTTGATGGTTGAGAGGTAGCAATGTTCTTAAGCCCTCTACAGGTAGGGCTGACACCTAGAGTGGCCAAAGGTACCTTAATGAGTTGGTAGTAGTGTTTCTGGTGCTTTAGATGCTTTAAGAAAGTTCACAGACACAGTGGGCTGCAGTCTTTGGTTCTTTAAGCACAGTCTTTAGTGTAGCAGCCCACTGAGGACTGGGTTCTCGGAAGCAGGGATCCAGCTACTCCCAGTTAGTAGGATGATACATAGCCAGCACCCCTTCTCTATCGTTTCCATGTCATCTCAAACAGCACTTTGCCTCGCTCTTCCTGCTTTGCACCTCGCCACACAGAGCTCTGAGGCAGCAACTGTGGGCTTCTCTGAGAGGTTCCCCTGTAGTGTCTCTCCACAGTCCTATGGTTGCCACCTTTTCAGCAGATGTGTGCGTTTGTTCAGCTATGACACCATGGAAGTGCCACAGCCTCCGGGTTGCTGGCTGAGCCTGTTTGATTGTCTCCACTAGTCTTTTGGGGTTCCTGGTGCGCTTGACAATGGATATGAGCCCCACGTGTGGATTGCTCACTTCCCATGCCTCTGGGACCCTCTTGTTCTCCTGGAGCCACTTGGCTGTTCTCTGCTCTCTTGGGTTCATCCTCAGGACAAGCTCTCTCTTGCTTTAGTCCTCTAGACACTTATCAGGCGTATGTTCTCTAGCTTCCTTAAAACTCAACCTTTGTGTGCTAAGGCCTCACTCCAGCTGTTTTACCGTCTCTCCTCAGCTCGGTAACTCTCCTCTTTTGCTCATTGTTGTTCTCCTGTCATACTCCTATTGTTCTCCTGCGTTCTAGATGGTTTCCATGCTATTTATACTTGTCACATGTCCCACATCATCTACGTGTATTCTTCCTGACCTCACTCCTTACCGAGTTCTCCCTCTAACTAACTCCCTTCACCACCCAGCCCCACTACAATCGTTCCTAGTGTGATTTGGGTGTCCCGGTCTGTACACCTCCTACCCGTGAGTGGGATACTACACCCTAACCGGGGTGCAGTACCTCTGTGGCCACTGGATCCGCAGGGGCGCCACACAATAAATGACAAAATATTTAATGTCTTTATACTCTGTGAATTCCTCCCTTGTAATATTTCTACTACACTTGTATTTTTCTTTTATGTAGCTAAATAGACTAATTGTAGGAAATCTTCATCTGGCCTTCAATATCAATTCTAATTACAACTTTAATTTCACAGTACTTTAAGCAATTTTCCCAGTAAATGTTGGATTCTACTGTAGGATCCTGTACCTCATTATAAGCATTAGCATATATAATGTTTAACTGTGTTTCAATGACACAATGCAAAATAAGCCAATGTTGTTTTTACTTCTGGTCATGATTAGAACTATGCGTGTGCGCATTGGAATCTCTCCAGTGGATGTAAATTAGTGTTCAAGGACCCAGGTTTATATACAAAGTTCAATAGAAAAGGTTCAAACATCCGTCAATTGAAAACCTTATGGAGACCACCCTTGTTATAAATTTTTTTGCTTAAAATAATACATATAAATATATCTGGCCCTTTATAGACAAAGCCTCTTTATGATGTTAGCAGGCTCAGGGCACAGTTCATAGTTGTGGACCACCATTTGCTTTGTAATTGTTTTTAATAGTTTGAAATGTGTATTGAGAGCACAAAATTGTGACTGGCCATGTGGGAAGCAGGTTCAATGGTGACTAACAATAATATTGAATAATGATTTATTATTCAATTTTAACCTAGAAAAAGAATTAATGTTTGTTACTCTTCTAAAAAGATTTGAATGAAACATTTTAACTACTTACCGTATATAGTCGAGTATAAGCCGAGTTTTTCAGCACAATTTTTGTGCTGAAAAGTGCCCCCCTCGGCTTATACTTGAGTCACTCGGTGTTGGCTTGGGGGGGGGCTGTGACCGGGGGCTGGAGGAGTCAGGAGGGGGCCCCAGTGACCGTGGGAGGTCACGTGGGGCCACCTCATTAGTGTAATGAACATGCACGGCATCCCCCCGTCCATCAGCGGCGGGGTGAGCGGTGCATATTGCACTACTCTGGCCCCCAGCAGTGATCTACAGCCCCCTCCCTTGTATCTGGCCCCTAGGCTGCGGCACCTGTTAAAATACCAAAATTTCATTCATCACCTTTCCGGCGTCTCCTTGCTGGCACCGCCGCGTCCTCCAGTCTCCCGGCTTCTTCCTGCTTGTGCCGGTATCATGTGACCGGGCGCAGCAGATGACGTCATCTGCTACGTTGGCCACAGCAAAAGAATCCGGCCCAAGCAGGAAGAAGTCGGGAGACTGGAGGACGCGGCAGTGCCAGCAAGGAGACGCCAGAAAGGTGATGTATGAAATGTTTGTTATTTTAACAGGTGCCGCAGCCTGGGGCCAGATGCGAGGGAGGGGGGGCTGTAGACTGCTGCAGGGGGCCTGTATACTGCTGCAGGGGGCCTGTATTCTGCTGCAGGGGGCCTGTATACTGCTGCAGGGGGCCTGTATACTGCTGCTGGGGGCCTGTATACTGCTGCTGGGGAGCCTGTATACTGCTGCAGGGGGTTTGTATACTGCTACAGGGGGCCTGTATACTGCTGCAGGGGGCCTGTATACTGCTGCTGGGGGCCTGTATACTGCTGCATAGGGCTGTAGATCACTGCTGGGGCCCTGTATACTGCTGCTGGGGCCCTGTATACTGCTGCTGGGGCCCTGTATACTGCTGCAGGGGCCCTGTATACTGCTGCAGGGGGCCTGTATACTGCTGCAGGGGGCCTGTATACTGCTGCTGGGGGCCTGTATACTGCTGCTGGGGGCCTGTATACTGCTGCAGGGGGCCTGTATACTGCTGCAGGGGGCCTGTATACTGCTGCTGGGGGCCTGTATACTGCTGCAGGGGGCCTGTATACTGCTGCTGGGGGCCTGTATACTGTTGCTAGGGGCCTGTATACTGCTGCAGGGGGCCTGTATACTGCTGCAGGGGGCCTGTATACTGCTGCTGGGGGCCTGTATACTGCTGCAGGGGGCTGTAGATCACTGCTGGAGCCATGTATACCGCTGCTGGGGCCCTGTATACCGCTGCTGGGGCCCTGTATACCGCTGCTGGGATCCTGTTTACCACTGCTGGGGCCCTGTATACCACTGCTGGGGCCCGGCATACCACTGCTGGGGGCCTGTATACCACTGATGGGGGGGCGCTATATACCGGGATGGGGGGCTATATAACAGGATGGGGTGTGCTCCATTTCTCACCCTAGACTTATACTCGAGTCAATAAATTTCCCTAGTTTTGGAGGGTAAAATTAGTGGCCTCGGCTTATACTCGGGTCGGCTTATACTCGAGAATATACGGTAGTAACTTTACTGGCTCTCCAATAAAGAGGTTGCTTTAAACAAACTATAAGATTATTATATTAATGACATCTTTTTGGAACTGGACAATATCATATTAGTATGGTTCTGTCACCTAATCCCCACACCACTCTTCAGTTTAACCTTCGTCCGGCTGAATAGGTACAATTGTAACTATTCCGTTTTTAAAATTGCAATAATTTTTTTTCGAAAAGCCGTAGAGGGCTGAAATTTCGTGACATCTCTACAGTTTTGGTCCAGAACATATTGGCCAAATTTCAATAATAATATATGAAGGTACAATTGTACCTCTGTATCCTGTTAACGTTGTAAAATTATGCAGCCTGACGAAGGTTAAGCAGATGGGTCAGTAGTCAGTATAAGTCTGTATACTGTATAGTAGCAGTTCAGCTGCTGGAGCTCAACTATTATTAATGTGTTTTGGAGTTGAGCTTTAAAAAAGCTACTACACATTGTATAGAACTGTGCTGCTCTGTTTTCACATATGGTATATTTCTAGACATAGAAACCCTGTTAACAGATTATTGGTGAGATGAGAGGTGTCAGACCACCATCATTCCAATATTGAAGACCCACCTTATGAGTAAGTCGATAGCATAGTCTTGTACAACCCCTTCAAGTGTCAACAATTCAATTATATAAAATGCCATAAACAGGTGACTGGTCACTGCTGCTCTTAGATGCTCAAATATCCATTATAGTTGCAATTTTCAACTGTAATTTCAGTGGCTTTGGTGGTAGCATTCTTTTTTTATATGTAGTAATAAAATAATTAGCGGCTTCCAAGTGGAAAGTGCCTGAAGTATGGTCAAGTTACTTCTCTTCGCAAATGTGAAGTAGTTAAAGGGAACATAAGAGCTAATACATACTGCTTGATCCACGGGCAGAATGTATCAAACATGGTCTGTATGATTCAACCATATCTGTTTAACTCTAAAACGTTGCAGCATTTCAGAGGAAATGATAGTTTAACCTTTAATTAGTCACATTTGGATCCCAAGCGAGTTTGTTTTTCTCCCACTTCTGCTAGTATGGAAGGAAGATAACTGTCTGTTTCCATAGCTTCTTAGCTAGGGCACTCCTCCCTATTCAGTGCATCATGAAACATGACTTTGACGACACCTGCCATAGTGACACCCCACAACTAGTGGTACAAGCATTTTGGCACAACTAACTGGAGGTTAATAACTGCCGTGACTGAGCCACATGGGAGACTAATTGGACATGTTGGTCCTTGGCTGCCACTTCCCACTCACTGCCCTGGAGTAACAGTTCTCACCCTGCATATAGGTATAGAAAGATATCTATGGATCTTGTTTAAGGCTAGGGTCACACATGCCATGCATTTTTTTTGTGCCTTAAAAAAAAGCATGCAGTTTTCCATGCTTTTTTTACATTTCTGCATATGTTTTTAAGGTGTTTTTTGACACCCTGCATTTTTCCATGCATTTTTGAATCAGCACCAAAAAATACTGCAAGCTGCGTTTTTAGGTGCGTTTTTAAAAACGCATGCTTTTTTTTAACATGGGCCCCTATGGGAAACGCATGCGTTTTTGCATGGTTCTAAATGGTACCATGCGTTTTTGCATGCGTTTTTCAAGGCAGCTTAAGTGCAAAAACACATGCCAAAAACGCATGGCATTTTAGGCATGCATTTTTGCTATTGGGGCATGCATTTTTGGTATCGGGGCATGCGTTTTTTGAATGGGGGCCTTTGGGTGCGTTTTTATATGCATGTTTAGAAAACGCAGGTCTCAAACAAAGCAAGTGAAATATGCATTTGTTACCCTAGCCTAAGACTGTAAGAGATATGGAAGCGCAAATAGAGTCTTAGGCTGTGGTCACAGTTTTTTTAGTGCCTTTTAAAAACGCATGCTTTTTTACATGCGTTTTTCATGTCAGCATGAGTTTTTTAAGGTCTCTGATGGCTCCCTGCGTTTTTGGCTGCGTTTTTGAATCTGCACATAAAAATAGTGCTTGTAGTATTTTTTTGAGCGTTTTGAAAAACGCATGCGTTTTTGTAGAAAACGCATGCGTTTTTATAACATGGGTTCCTATGGCAAACACATGCAAAAACGCATGTACAATAAGTACCTTTTAGTGCCATTCAAAAACGCATGCGTTTCCCATAGGAGCCCATGTTAAAAAAACGCATGCGTTTCCGCAAACGCATGCGTTTTTTTAACATGGGCTCCTATGGGAAACGCATGCGTTTTTGAATGGCACTAATTGTACATGCGTTTTTGCATGCGTTTTCCATAAGGCCCCTTATTAAAAAACGCATGCGTTTTTGGATATGCTCCAAAAACGCATGGGACAGTCACACATGCTTTTTGGCTATTAGGGCATGCGTTTTTTAACATGGGGGGCCTATGGGTGCGTTTTTTACATGCGTTTTTGAAAACGCAGGTCTCCAAAAATGCATGTGAAAAATGGTACTGTGACCACAGCCTTATTCTCAATAAGGCTGTGGTCACAGTTGCAATGCGTTTTTTTTTAATGATTTTACAAAACTCATGCATTTTTTCATGTCAGCATGAGTTTTGTAAGGTGTGTGATGGCTCCCTGCGTTTTTGGGTGCGTTTTTGAATCTGCACCTAAAAATAGTGCTTGTAGTATTTTTTTGAGCGTTTTGAAAAACGCATGCGTTTTTGTAGAAAACGCATGCGTTTTTATAACATGGGTTCCTATGGGAAACGCATGCAAAAACGCATGTACAGTTAGTACCTTTTAGTGCCATTCAAAAACGCATGCGTTTCCCATAGGAGCCCATGTTAAAAAAAATGCATGCGTTTCCAGAAACGCATGCGTTTTTTTAACATGGGCTCCTATGAGAAACGCATGCGTTTTTGAATGGCACTAATTGTACATGCGTTTTTGCATGCGTTTTCCATAAGGCCCCTTATTAAAAAACGCATGCGTTTTTGGATATGCTCCAAAAACGCATGGGACAGTCACACATGCTTTTTGGCTATTAGGGCATGCGTTTTTTAACATGGGGGCCTATGGGTGCGTTTTTTACATGCGTTTTTGAAAACGCAGGTCTCCAAAAACGCATGTGAAAAATGGTACTGTGACCACAGCCTAAGACCAAACTCAATTTAATTGTTGCTACTCATCTGGTCAGGTTGAGGCATGTAATGGCTGCTGCAGAATCCACAAAACCACATATTCAATGCGGACACAGAAATACAAATTGATATATAAGTGGATGATCCATGCTGCCATGAATTGATCAAGACCAAAAGGTTATCAGGATCTAGATTGATTTTTACCTATTGATCTATGGCACTGAACAGGGAGAAATCACTGGGCACCCACCTATCCGGCTAGTCTGCTGTTTGCTCCTGTAACCAGTGGCTATTAAATTGTGATGAGCCACCACCTCAATGTTCAAATTCGGCTCGATTCTTCGTATTAGTGATTTGTTCGTCGAATGTTCGTCGAACACCGTGAACCCCATTGAAATCAATGGCAGGGTACAGCAAACACATAGAAAACACCTTCAAAGGTCTCCAAAAGCTGCCAAACTACTCAGAATGGACAACCAACACCAGAAAAAGTGACAACAATCCAAACACAGTACAAATAGTCAGAGGCAAAGTGGCACTAGTTTTCTACAATAAGTAAAAAGAGGTGGAAGAGTACAAGGAGGAAGAGACAAAGGATGAGACACAGGCATGGGCATGTCACACCCTTCTTAAATCATGTAAAACATAGCAAGGGGACTCCAACAAGAATCCTTACTCTGTTCAAAAGGTCACACCTACAGCAAAATGGCATCAATTGTCCCAGTTCAAAAATTGCTGAATAGCCCAGCATGCATGCATAGCAAATTAAGAAAAGGACGCGACATATGGAACGGGAGCACACAGAATACGAAAGAATATAACAAGTAATTTATTTGACACATATGCAGACAAGTACAATTAAAAACCATTAAAAACCAGGGTCTGGGGTTCCTGACCAAAGCATAGTAAGCAAGAAATATTTGTACACAAAAACAGTGTACTGGAATAATAATGTATAACAGGCAAGGATGACATTAAGAGTACGTCCAACCATATGAAGATGACTGACCATGTCAGTGTTACACCAACAGTGGGATGATACAGATAAATACAATAAGTAAATCAGAAACCTGTTATACATTATTATTCCAGTACACTGTTTTTGTGTTCATATGACTGGTGTATCCCATACAACATTGTATATTATTTATTGGATCTTTCTTTACCTTACCAGTCTGACTCTGTATATGGTATGGTTGATTGTATTATAGCTTACTCGCCACATATTGCTATAACAATTGTTATTCCCCGGGTATAGTTGTTACATATATATACTCACCTGATTATTGTATCCTAATCCCCCATATATAGGTTATTGTGCCAGCTGGCTTAGGCTGCCTTCAGACATGCAGATGCCTCCGCAGCGTTTTGCAGAGGCATCTGCAAGTATCTGCATGCAGACCGCGGCCCCTATGTTTATAATGGAGCGCACGGCGGTCTGCAGATGCTTGCAGACCGCCGTGCGCTCTCATTGCCCGCCATTAGTGATTTGTGCGCAGGCGGATGCCTGCGCACAAATCACACACTCTCACCCGCACCAGGGACGCAAAATCTCGTGTCCCTGGTGTGGACGAGAGTGTGTGGTAATAAGTTTTTTGCAGATGTAAGATATTGGTACTAGCGTATATAGTTTTGGTAACTAGTTTTGGGCAGATGCTATACAAAAGTGTTTTCTGCGCTGTGTGGCGGTACTTTTCAAAAGAACACTGAAGTACAACTACGTAGTCAAACTGTGGTACTAGTGTCGCACACTAGGGACCGGGGTACTCGAGACCGGGTTGTACTGTCTCTGGGGGGTGTCAAGGTGCCAGGCCCGGTCCTGTTGTCCCAGATGCGGCAAGTAAAGAGAGTATTTACAGAGGATTTGTCGTGAGGCCACCCGGGGTATGTGGTCAGTAGGACCACCGCTGCCATATTCCTGCTGGGGACTGTGGTGAGAGGCAGAGTGGATGGTAAGCCCTTCTTGGGTAGGGCTGAGGGTCCCCAGGGCAGGTGTAGTAGTAGTGTAGGGACGTAGTGAGGGATGGTGCTTTGAACCAGTCACTTACTTTGCTGCTGCTGCTTCTCCAGCCAGTGTGTGGGAAAAGTAGTCTCCAGCTTTACAGGTGGAACTCTGCTTCGGTGCTGGAAGAAAGCAGTCTCAGGCAATGGTGAGCTTACCGGGTACTTTACTCAAAGTTCTTTAGCAGCAGTTCATAACAGTTTACAGTTTAAAGTTACAGTTCTTTCAGCCCTTTCAAGTTACAGTTCTCACACTTTAGCAATGCTTTGGGTAACAGGGTTTATGCAGCTCAGGCAGCTCCTTTGTGTTGCTTCCCTCAAGTCCTTTCAGGCTCTTTTGTCTTTCTCTGTTTCCTCACCCACAGGTTCGGTCTGGCCTTCGCAGGCTCTTGTTTGATGATTCCCTCTCTGTCAGGGTCACTAGCCCTAGTCTGATGGCTATGTTCCTAGACTGTGGTGGTAGGTAGGCTGCATGTCATAGAGTACCTGCCCCACGCCGGTGTGTCTCATGATTAGGGTTCTAGAGTGCCTCCCCGTCACCTCTACAGAGCCGGCTGTCAGGCTGTAGCGGTCTAGCCTCCAGTGTCCCAGGTACGGCTGTGGGATCACCAGGCTCCCTCGTCGTCACTGTCTCTCAGCTTCAGGGTTCCTCCGGTCAGCTAAGGTGTGTGCGGCTGCTGGGCCCTTGTCCTCCCACTCTTCCTCTGTCAAACTGTGGCTCTTCCCTCGCCTCTGGCTATGAAGCGAGCTTTCTCTCATAGGCATCTAGCCTCTAGGATTCTGCATCCTCCAGGGAACCCTTCCTCCTGGGAATTCTGCCTCTCACTAAATAGCTCCTTCTTCTGCTCCCTTCAACTGATGCTCCCTTGTTTTTATCTACGGTGCCACCCACTGGATCAGTGCTGCTCTTCGCTCCACCCACACTACTCTTAACTCCTGCTACCCCTTGCCTAACCTAGAGTCATAGGCGTAGGGTCGGTGTGTGTACCTGTGTGGATGTTTTTCAGTCAACCTTCTCTACCTTATCTAGCTGCAGTTTACCCTTTGGCAGTTCTGGTCGCAGGAGCGCCACACTAGCGTATATAGTTTTGGTAACTAGTTTTGGGCAGATGTAATACAAAAATGTTTTCTGCACTGTGTGGCAGTACATTTCAAAAGAACATTGAAGTACAGGTACGTAGTCAAGCAGTGGTCCTAGCGTAAATAGTTTTGATAAGTAGTTTTGGGCAGATACAATACAAAAGTGTTTTCTGCACTGGGTGGCGGTACTTTTGAAAAGAACACTGAAGTACAGCTATGTAGTCAAACTGTGGTACTAGCGTAAATAGTTTTGGTAACTAGTTTTGCGCAGATGCAATAAAAAAGTTTTTTAGCGCTGTGTGGCGGTACTTTTCAAAAAACACTGATCTACAGCTACGTAGTCAAACAGTGGTACTAGCATAAATAGTTTTGGTAACTAGTTTTGGGCAGATGCAATACAAAAGTGTTTTCTGCGCTGTGTGGCGGTACTTTTTAAAAGAACACTGAAGTACAGCTATGTAGTCAAACTGTGGTCCTAGTGTAAATAGTTTTGGTAACTAGTTTTGGGCAGATGTAATACAAAAGTGTTTTCTGCGTTGTTTGGCTGTACTTTTCAAAAGAACACTGAAGTACAGTTACATAATAAAACAGTGGTACTAGTGTCAATAGTTTTGGTAAGTACTAGTTTTGGGCAGATGCAATACAAAAGTGTTTTCTGTGCTGTGTGGCGGTACTTTTCAAAAGAACACTGAAGTACTGCTACCTAGTCAAACTATGTTAGTAGCCTAAAAGGATTTGCTTGTCTACATGCACTAAAAAATGGCAATTACAGACAGGGGGTGTAGCTTCACAACAGTGCTACACCAATGCCTGCCACACACTGCTACAAGCCAATATGGATTGACTGGGCTAGAGGCAGTAAAAAATGCCTATTACAGACAGGTGGTGTAGCTTTCTTCACAACAGTGTTAAGGCCGCTTCACACGCTAGGACCTCGTTAACGATATCATTGAAACGTCACGGATTTGTGATTGTCCATATGATATCGTTTGTGTGTGTGTAAACCAACAATCTAGGAAGGATCAAATCTATCATTCGTCGTCCAATTAAGGATCTGTGAAGCAGCAACATCGCTCAGCGTGACACCTTGTTGAACGATGTCGTTCATAATTCTCCTATTCCTGCCGCTATTTAACATCGTTCATACATTCTTCTCTGAATCGCTGGCACGCTGACAAATTTAAGATCATAAACAATATCCTTGTGTGTGACAACGCACTAACGATGTCGGAAGGATCGCAGTCACGTGACATACCTAACGATCTCAATCACCTATATCCTAACGTGTGACCACACCTTGTACACCAATGCCTGTCACACTGCTAGTAGCCACAAAGTATTTACTGGGCTAGATTTTGCCAGATGCTGAAAAAAATGCTTGCACAGCACTGGAACAGACCTGCCTGGCAAAAAATGCTTTTAAGCCCTCAAAAACTCATAATTACATTTACAAAAATCATTACTGTGAAAAGTCAGTAACCCTTTTGGTGAACGAAGCGTTATCTACCAGAAACTCGAATTACGGGGTTTTAGCGAATTGTTAGAATTTGTCGAATGACTCGAACATAGCCCAAAACAGGTCGAATTTGAAATTGGCGAACAATTCTAATAGAACATCGCTCATCTCTACTATTAAACTATGATTTTTTTTCGTTTTAGAGTTACTGGATATATATAGTGACATGCAAACGTTTGGACACCCTGGTTAAAATTATTATTATTGTGAACAGTTAAGTAAATTAAAGTTGATATGATCTCTAAAAGAGATCATAAAGATGACACATCACCTTTCTATTTTAGTCAAAAATTAATAAAAATATTTTTATCTTTAACATTTTAGAAATTACGAGAAGAAAAATGAGCCCATGCAAAAATGTGGGCACCCATGGAGATTTATATGCTCAGATAACTTTGACCAAGCTTTTAAAACTTAGTTAGCCGGTTAGGGTTATGGCTTGTTCACTATCATTGTTAGGAAAGGCCAGATGATGAAAATATCACCTAGCCTTCTCTAACCTTGTGCCTAAAAGCAGCAACCATGGGTTCTTTTAAACAGTTGCCTAGTACTCTGAAAATAAAAATGGTGGATGCCCACAATGCAGGGGAAGGTTATAAGAACATAGCAAAGTAATTTCAAGTTTTCTTTTCCTCCATTCAAAATTAAATTAAGAAATGGCAGCTGACAGGAACAGTGAAAAACAAGATTAGGTTATTATTATTATTATTATTATTATTTTTAATTTATAGAGCACCATTGATTCTATGATGCTATACATCAGAAAGGGTTACATACAAACAAGTTAAAAATACAATGAACAAACTAACAGTGACAGACTGATACAGAGGGGAGAGAGGACCCTGCCCTTGTGGTCTTACATTCTACAGGGCAACGAGCAGGGAAACAGTATGATGGGTCTACTCGGGTGGTGGGGTGCTGGGTCCAGTGGTGGTGGAGCACCGAGTCTAGTGGTGGTGGAGTGCCGGGTCCAGTGGTGGTGAGGTGGCACTGTAGTCATTGCAGGCTGTAGGCTATTCTGAAGAGATGGGTTTTCAGGTTCCGCTTGAAGGTTCCGAGTGTAGGGGACAGTCAGATGTTTTGGGATGCACAATTCCAGAGCATGGGGGATGCTTGGGTGAAGTCTTGCAGGCGGTTAGATGAGGAATGTGCAAGTGTGGAGGAAAGGAGGAGGTCTTGGGAGGATCGAAGATTACGAGTTGGATAATATCGCGAGATTACTTCAGAGATACATGGGGCGGAGATATTGTGGACGGCTTTGTAAGTCAATGTCAGTAGTTTGAATTAGATACGTTGGGGAATTTGCAGAGGATGGAAGTGGAGGAGCAGCGAGCAGAGAGGTGGATTAGTCATGCAGCAGAGTTGAGGACAGATTTGGAGAGGTGCAAGAGTGTTAGCAGGGAGGCCACAGAGGAGGAGGTTGCAGTAGTCTAGATGGAAGATAATGAGGGCATGCACTACGAGTTGGAGGCGGCAGGAGGTGGCAAGATATGCATAAAGTGAGAGATTGCTTTATATGGTCCACTTTATATGTATTTTGCTGTTTTAGGACACAACAAAAATTAAAAATGTATAGAGTAGGACCACCCTATCTGAGAATGCCTTGTCGCAGTAGGGTGGCTCAAAAGATTATTTAATCTTTTGCGAAATGTCTCATTATTGTGCAGTATGGAAACAATAGGTGTATTTACACAATTTATTTTTCCAGTATTTTTCTGACTGTCCTGTCTTCCCCTCTGTTTTCAAATAAGAACCACTGCTTGACTGCACAAGACTTTCAGGAAGATTTAGCAAACTCTGGAGTTATGGTACATTATTCTACTGTTCAGAGACACCTCCACAATTATGGACTTCATGGAATAGTCATCAGAAGAAAACCTCTCCTGCGTTCTCACCATGAAATTTAGCATCAAAAGTATGTGACGCGCACCCAGGGCTCGGGTTCTCAGCTCTCGGGCGGCTTCCAGTCTGGGATGTCACGGGCGGCATGCCCGAGGCCGTGGACCTGGGGGTCAACTGAAATGGGGGGTATTTTACAGGGATTATATACAGTTTTTGTCGTGACGCCACCTGCTGAGTCTGGTGATGGATCACCAGCGCCGCTAAAGTCCTCCGGAGGTCGGTGGGATTGCGGCAGTGATGGTATAGTCCCCACAGGCAGGACTGGGACCTCCGGGGCAGAGTGGTGAGGATGGTCAGGTTGCAGCAGAGCTGGGACGGTTTGGGAAGTATAGGAATAGTCTATGGAAAGGCACGGTGAGGGAGAAGAAAGAATGCAAACACGCAGCAGAAGTCTCTTTACCTTTTACTGATGGTATTCAGGCAAATGGTCCCAAGCACTGACGGGTAGCTGGGCTGCACAGTGGGCTCCCACAGCAAGTGGGTATAAGGCCTCCTCCTCTGTGTGTTTAATGAAGCGCAGTCTATTAAATCCTTACTTGCCTCCACTCTCTTCTTCTGTCTGTATTTCTCCCTCTCTCTTCCTCCTGTGCGGTCTCTGGGACGACCTTTCTCTAGCACTGCAGTGCCCTGCTAGTCCTGGCTTCCTCTCTGTGACTCTCCTCAGGAGACTGGGTAGTTGAAGCTTCCTCAGTGCCAAGGGGTTTTCAGTGGGACTTGGAGTTCTCCCACCGGTGCGGATCCCCAATATCTGTTTCCCTTGCTTGGAACTAGCTCGCGACTAAGCCTTCGGTTCCTACTTCTGCTCCTTTCTTTAGTTCCTGTCTTTCCCTGCCTTCAGTCCCACATAGGCGGGTGGGACTCTAAAGGGCTACTCTGGGTCTCTGGCCTGGGCCTACTGGTGGCCCCAGCACCAGAACTCTCCTGCAGCTCTTCTAGAGTCTGCCACACTCTGACTAACTCCGCCCCCAGCAGCAGTATTTATAGGGGATCCTGCCTAAGTGCAGCTGGTTGAGCTCCCCCTACTATGCTAGGGTGGAAGGTGTTGTTCGTAGTACTACCTGCTGTGGAAACCCAGCTGTGCAGCAAAGAGATATGTGGTTACCTGTGTTGGCAGGGCGCCACATATGCAATAGAACATCTAAACAAGCCACATGCATTTTGGAAACAAGTCCTGTGGACTGCTGAGGTTAATATACCGTAGAACTCTTTGGCCACAATGATCAAAGTTATGCTGGAGAAACCAAGAGCTCACAATTTCAGGATAAGAACATACCGTCAACCATTAAGCATGGTGGGGTGGATTAATCATGTTTAGGGGTTGTGATTCAGCCGATGCCATGGAAAACATTTCACAGGTAGAGGATAGAACATATTTTACTAAATTTCAACAAATTCGTAGCATAATACCATCTATTAAAGTAAGCTGAAGTTGAAAATAGGATGTCTTCTACAAATGGATAATGATCATAAACACACGTTAAAATCCAAAATAGACTATGTCAGATTGTGCATGCTGAATATTTTACAATGGCCCTCACAGCCCCCTAATCTGAACATCTTTGAAAATATGCAGGACGAGCCAAGAATTTCACATAACTGGAAGAATTTTCAAGGTAGAATGGATGAAAATCTTTCAAACAAGAATTGAAAGACTTGACTTGCTACAAAAAGTATTTACAAGCAGTGATACTTGCAAAAAAGGGCACTACTAGGTGCCCAAACGTATGCATGCCACTGTATGTGGTTAAAATCATGCAATCATGATCTGATGCATGTCTCCTGTGGATCAGACAGCATGTATCAGATGTCATGTTCCATTTGAAACAAGCTATAAAGTCTAAAAGTATGCAAAGAAAAGTTGTTTTTACATAGAAATGCAGATGTTCGCTCTTTTTAGGCTACATTCACACATTGCGCATTTTTGAGCACTTTTTTGCACTCGCTTTTCAAAAAGGCGCAATGTGCCTTGTGTCTGCTAGCAAAGTGAATGGGAAATTCACTTTGTAGTACAGACACAGCGTAAGAATACGCCGCGCTTTTATGGGAGAAAGCGCAGGCGTAAAAATAATTGACATGTCAATCCGTTATGCAGCAGCGCCGGCGCTTTCTCCCATAGGGGCCGGCGCTGCTGGATCTGATGTCACAGAGGGGGAGGAAGAATCCTGGTTCCTCCTTCATTCTGTGACATGTCTGTCAGCCCCCATTTGATTTTGCAGTGTATTAATATACACTGAGAAATCTAAATTAAAGAAAGCCAGAGGTATTCAAAATAATAAATAACGAATACTTACCTCTCTGCCAGCTTGTTTGGCCTATCCGGAGCCAGGTATCAATCTGAGAGGACCTGGCATGATGTCATAGGGTGCTGATTGGCCGCTTGCGGTCATGTGATATGTGCGTCACATGAAGTCACTGCTCGATAAAGGTGAGTTTCATCCAAATTGCCACCAAAACATTGTCATGCCATACGTACTATAGTATATAGTATATACCGTATATACTCGAGTATAAGACGAGTTTTTCAGCACAATTTTTGTGCTGAATGCCCCCTTGGCTTATACTCGAGTCAGTGTTGAGGGCCAGTGAGGTGGGAGCAGTGACCGGGTGCTGGAGGAGGTGGGGGGAGGATACAGAGAGAGCGGGAGGTCATGAGACCCTGCTCATTAACCTAATGTGATATGCAGTGCATCCCCCTGTCCATCAGCGGCGGGGGGAGCGGTGCATATTACATTAGACTGCCCCCCCTATTATAGTATATGGGCCCCATGCTGCCGCACATGAAATAATAAACTCGTCTTACCCTCTGATGATTGTGTACAGGCTCCGTGGCATCTGTGACGTTCTCCTTCCACTCTTCCTGTTTCTAATCATGGGACCGTCGCAGCAGCGATGACATCACTGATGCTCTGGTCACATGATTAGAAACAGGAAGAGTGGAAGGAGAACGTCACGGATGCCACGGAGCCTGTACACAATTGTCGAAGGGTGAGGCGAGTTTATTATTTCATGTGCAGCAGCATGGGGCCCATATACCAGCAAAGCGGGCCCATATACCAAGGGGGCCAATATAGCAGCAATGGGCCCCATAACCTCCAAAGATGGCCCAAATACCAGTGATGGGGCGCTATAGGAAAGATGGGGGCCATATACAGCAATGGGGTGCTATGTTCAATGATGAGGCAGCTGTATGCCAGTGATGGGGCAGCTGTATACCAGTGATGGGGAAGCTGTATAACAGTGATGGGGTAGCTGTATACCAGTGATGAGTGAGCTGTATGCCAGTGATGGGGCAGCTGTATGCCAGTGATGGGGCAGCTGTATACCAGTGATGGAGGGTGCTATATACTACGATGCAGGACTATGTACCAGGATAGGGGTCCGCTGCATTTCCCACCCTAGGCTTATACTCGAGTCAATAAGTTTCCCTAGTTTTTGGGGGTAAAATTAGGGGCCTCGGCTTATACTCGGATCGGCTTATACTCGAGTATATATGGTACTTTTGGATTTTTGCAGTGCTGCCTCTATTTTTTGGTAACTAAGGCTGGACTAAGGGCGTGGGTGCCCAAAATGTCACCATTTGTGTGCCTGAAGCTGGATTAAAACAACTTGGTTACACCATATTGGAGTGCTGCAACCTTTCTTGTGGAACTGTATGTGTTATAGGGGTCTTGAAAGGGACTGCCTAGGACGCTGTGCACCCATTAGAATACCAGCATACAGTAGATAGATAGATAGATAGATAGATAGATAGATAGATAGATAGTTTTAGTACTTCCTATATTCAGCTCCATACTTCAATGGGATCCCCTCACTATTCTTGATATCATCATGGTGCTGTGTGTTTTTCTTTTTTTGCACTTCATTTTACTTTGTCTTTATACTTAAGGGTGCTTTCACACTACGATTTATTCATTTCCGATGCTGTCCGATAAAAATCGGACAGCATCGGACCGATTTTCGGACCCCATGCATCCCTATGGGGATCGGGTCAGATCGGATGTGCACTAAATGCCATCCGATTTGGTCCGATCCGATTCTGTCCGATTTTTGCCGATTTTTTTCAGGTGAAAAAAAATCGTTGCCTGCAACGATTTTTTCATCCGATTACAAAATCTGACAGACTCGGATCGGACCAAATCGGATGGCATTTAGTGCACATCCGATCTGACCCGATCCCTAACATGGGGCCCTATGGAGAAGGGTCCGAGGAAACATCTGATGTCTCCTCGGACCCGATTTTATTGTACTGAGCATGCTCAGTACAGTAAAACTGCTCAACTAGGAGCGCAGGGGTTAAAAAAAAAAAAAGTTCATGCTCACCTGCCCCCGAGCCCTCGCCGTCTCCAGCCGTCTTCCTTAAGGCTCCCGGTGGCTCCCGCAGGCTGCCGGTGTCTGCAGAGGTCTTCTGCAGGTCAGGACCTGCGGTGATGTCACAGTCACGTGACCGCGGGTTCACCATGGTAATCCGCGGTCACATGACTGTGACATCACCGCAGGTCCTGTGTACTGCAGTAGAAGACCTCTGCAGACACCAGCAGCCTGCGGGAGCCTTAAGGAAGACGGCTGGAGACGGCGGGGGCTCGGGGGCAGGTGAGCATGAACTTTTTTTTTTTTCCTTTTTTTCAGCCTCCGGCTACGATTTTATGCCGGAATCGGGTGCCTATTTGGCACCCGATTCCAGGCATCAGAAGGGAGCCGATGCTGTCCGATTTATATCGGACAGCATCGGCTCCCTAAAAATCGTAGTCTGAAAGCACCCTAATATTGGGACTTGTTATTGATCTACATGTTTTATAAAACAAACAATTTTCATGTAATAAACACTCTATTTTAACCATACATACCATTTTTGTGCTTTTACATGCAGATTTTTTTCCATTGCACGGGACCGCCGCCGTCATGGTTAGGGTTACAAAAGAATGTGTGTGAGTTAGTGAGTGTATGTGAGTTAATGTGAGTGTGTTTAAGTGTGTGTGTTAATGTGAGTGTGCGTGTGTGTGTGTGTGTGTGAGTGTGTGTTAATGTGTGTGAGTTAATGTGAGTGTGTGTGAGTATGTGTCAGAGTGTCTGAGAATGTGAGAGTGTGAGAGTGTGAGTGTCTATGAGTGTTAGAGTGTGAGTGTCTGAGAGTGTGAGCGTAAATGTGAGTGTCTGTGAATGTGAGTGTGTCTGTGAGTGTGAGTGAGTGTCTGAGTGAGTGTATGTGTGTGAGTTAATATGTGAGTGTGTGTATGTGAGTGTGTGTGAGTTAATGTGTGAGTGTGTGCGAGTTAATGTGTGTGTGTGAGTTAAGGTGTGAGTGCGTGAGTTAATATGTGAGTGTGAGTAGGTGTGAGTGCATGTGTGTGAGTGAGTGAATGTGTGTGTGTGTGTGTGTGTATGTGTAAAAAGAAGGTAGACCAGGTTGGGGACATCACTACAAAAGGGTCCAGCATGGGGGACATAACTGCACTATGGGGGTGAGTATGGTGACATCACTACAAAAGGGGACCAGGATGGTGACATTACTATAATATGGGGAACAGGATGGGGACATCACTACAAAAGGGGATCAGCATGGGGAACATCACTACAAAAGGGGACCAGCATGGGGACATTACTACACTATGGGAGCCATCCATACAAAAGGGGACCAGCATGGGGGACATTACTATGCTATGGGGGCCAGGATAGGGACATCACTATCAGGGCTGGCATCAGCACCCGGTGCACCCGGGCAAGTGCCAGGGCCTTGGCCTGACCGAGGGACCCACGCCGCCCACATACATCACATCGTGACGCTGGATTAATTATCTTCCCCTACATTTACTTCTCAATAAACATTTTTCTGAGACCGCCTGGTCCCCACCCTTCACTTCCTTTGAGTAAGTTCCACTGTGGAATGCCTATTGGAGGAAGAACACTTTTCATCCTTCCGCACGCTGCCTGGCACCACCTCTGAGTAAGGGTGGCTTCACTTTGTGTTCCCCTCAGCAGCGTTCTGCGGAGGGGAACCGCAATTTGAGCGCAGACACCTCAAGCCCCTATGTTTATAATGGGAGCGCACGGTGCTGCGCATCACTGCGCCGACGTCACCTGGGGACCTCTCATTAGCTGACGGCTTGCATTGAACTTGCAGAGCGGCAGAGCAAGCGGCAGAGTTTGTCAGTAAGCAGCCAAAAGTAATAATACAGTGGGGACCGCGGTGGCCCCATGCACTGGACCGCCGCCAGCATGGTTAATTGTCCACGGTGCTGCGGGCTGCACAGAGAACACCCAAGGGCCGCATGCGGCCCGCGGGCTGCGTGTTTGAGACACCTGATTTAGGTAATGGGAATAAACAAAGAGTAAAAATATTCAACTTTTTTTTAAAACGTTATTGACATTACTTAGTATTTTATTTTATAAATCCTGTTTTGTATAAGGGGTTAATACTGTTAAGCAATAATTAATACCAACTACTTCAGCACATTTTAGTCACTGTGCTATTTAGGTATCAGATTAGTGAACACGATTACATAACTAATTGCCTGACTAACTGCTGATGGATATGTTCCATTAGGATTTACTGCTCTATGGTTTTTCGTTTTCTCTCGGTCCCCGCAGAGATTATGTTTACTGACTGTAATAGCTGGTGAAAGGCGGCTTGTCCAACATGGCAGCAAGCTATTTATGAGCTAAAGATTGGTGTTCAAAGCTTGCATTCATTATTTGCTTTCGCTTGTAAAAGTGGTTAGAGACCAGTGCTAGGAAGTCTAATATATTAAATAATTTTTTTAATTCCTGTGGAAACTATTCTTATAAGCATCATTGAAAGCAGGTTATAAATCACATATTTATTAACATTATGTGCTGACTGGTGTTTCTAGTTGGTTTTTAAAGAGTTTACCTAAAAGAATGGCTAAGCTTAATTCAAAGCAAGAAATGACATATTATCTTAGACCAGATTTTTTCAAGCTTGTGTTATTAGGGGAAGCAAATATTTTATGGGTTTTATGAATGAATTCTAGAAATACCGTAGCTACTGCTGAAATAAATGCACACTTTATTGACAAGCCAAAATTGTTTTATTTTTAACTGAAGTGCCATATAAACACAACTCCATTCTTAGTGACTCGGCCCTTAACGTGAGCCTGTCTCTAGTTCTTTCGCATATAAGCTGTGTCAACCCACATAATGTAAAACACAACTTTTATTATCCTCACCTGGGAGCTATCTAGTCCAATGGATATTGCTGGTCTTGTTCTGTTGCCTGCTTTCCTTTCTTGTGATTGCTGTCCTCCTTCTTTGCTTCTAGTGGGTGATGCATCCTATGTCACCCACACACAGTTTCCTCCATTGTGCTTCTGTGCACGTGCACTTCTCTCTGCCCCGCTGAGGGTGGAGCAATGTGCTGTGATATGCAGGGGTGGGGAAAGGTCAAAGAAAGCCAGGAGCTTAATGGAGGAGACTTTGTGTGGGTGACGTTGAATAGAGAAGGAGGACGGCGATCACAAGAAGAAAGGAGGCGCCAGACCAAGACTAGCGACATCCATGAAATCAAACCACCACAGCAGGTGAGTATAATAAAAGCTGTTTTTTTACAGTCTACACATTGGCCATATATAACCTTCCAGGATGCTGTATATACGGCCTTTCTGGTAATGGCCACATGCTTATATGCAAAAAAGCTATTGAGAGTTTAACTTTAAGATGTGAACGAGTCTTTTACAATCATTTAGAAACTGTCCAGCATTGTGATTTGATGAAAATGTATTCATCGTGAATCATATTTGCAAATATGAATTTCAAAAGATTCATTCAACTCTCATACCATATAATGAAGCTGAGACCTGCACCCATAGACAGCATCTGATTTGTAAACAGGTTACACGGGTGCAACAACGCAGAAAAGGCTGACACAGCTGTACCTTAACAACAGGTATTTATTGTACACAGAGAGATAGTGCCTTACGTATTGTACAAAGGAATGGTATGGATGATTCAAGCCAACAAAGCTACAATATTACAATGAGAAATTCAGCAGTAGAACTATACAGTGTATGAACACAATGTTGTTTACACATTATTACTTCTACTACTAAAAAGCTATTGCCATCAGCGTTATCATAATCCTTATTCTCTCCATCAGGGGAGTATTCGTATCACTGCTCTTTCTGTTACAGCCAGCAATTACCGTATATACTCGTGCATAAGACGACCCGTGTATAAGCCGACCCCCCTACTTTTGCCCCAAAAATCTGGAAAAACCTATTGACTCGTGTATAAGCCGAGGGTGGACCCCAGCACAGGTATACAGCCCCCAGCAGTGTGGTATACAGGCCCCCCCCCAGTGGTATACAGGCCTCCCCAGTGGTAGTATACAGCAGCCCCAGTGGTAGTATACAGCAGCCCCAGTGGTAGTATATAGCAGCCCCAGCGGTAGTATATAGCAGCCCCAGTGGTAGTATACAGCAGCCCCAGTGGTAGTATATAGCAGCCCCAGTGGTAGTATACAGCAGCCCCAGTGGTAGTACATAGCAGCCCCAGTGGTAGTATACAGCAGCCCCAGTGGTAGTATATAGCAGCCCCAGTGGTAGTATACAGCATCCCCAGTGGTATACAGCAGGCCCCCAGGGGTATATACAGCAGGCCCCCTGGGGTATTCACAGCAGGCCCCCTGGGGTATTCACAGCAGGCCCCCAGGGGTATATACAGCAGGCCCCCGGGGGTACAAACAGCAGGCCCCCGGGGGTACAAACAGCAGGCCCCCGGGGGTACATACAGCAGGCCCCCGGGGGTACATACAGCAGGCCCTCGGGGGTACATACTGCAGGCCCTCAGGGGTACAAACAGCAGGCCCTCGGGGGTACATACAGCAGGCCCTCGGGGGTACAAACAGCAGGCCCCCGGGGGTACATATAGCAGCCCCCAGGGGGTACCCAGCAGCCCCCAGGGGGTACCCAGCAGCCCCCTGGGGGTACCCAGCAGCCCCTAGTGGGGTACCCAGCAGCCCCCTGGGGGTATCCAGCAGCCCCCAGGGGGTACCCAGCAGCCCCCTGGGGGTACCCAGCAGCCCCCAAATGCTGGCACTCGCCCCCCCTTGCAAGGGCCCCCCCCCCGCTGCTTCTCTTACCATCCCGGACTTCTGCTCAGCGCCGCTCCTCGGTGCTCCGTCCTCGCTGCTCCCGTCCTGCTACATCCGGGATCCCCGGCCGTCGAGCGATGACGTCATATGCCTGCGACGGCCGGAGATCCCGGATGTAGCAGGACGGAGCAGCGAGGATGGAGCACCGAGGATCGGCGCTGATCAGAAACCGGGATGGTAATATAAGCAGCGGGGGGGGCCCTTACAAGGGGGGGCGAGTGCCAGCATTTGGGGGCTTATATGCACTGCTTCCTCCTGCCGCTGATTGACAGGGGGAAGCAGTGCATATTTAATGAGCGGCCCCACGTGACGGGGCCGCTCATACAGCAGCCTCCCCCCGCCTCCTCCAGCCTCCACAGCCCCGGACACAGCCCCCACCACTCCATGTACCGTATTGACCCGTGTATAAGCCGAGGGGGAGACTTTTCAGCCCAAATTTTGGGCTGAAAAACTCGGCTTATACACGAGTATATACGGTATATAAAGTACAAATTATTGAACCCATTCTACACCCTAGTGGCGAGTATTTTTATAGCCACATTTTTAATTTAATTGAAGCATTATCTGAAAATAACATGTATTTATTGCGCAAACACGTCTTTGTAAATCACATATTTGGTGTAACCTTTGTGGTCTTTCTTAAAATTGCCTTGTTGGTGCAGGACTTTGTGGATCGGGTCTTATCTATTCCTCCCCTGGCTGCTTCCCTCCCCTTTATTTAAATTTTGCACCATGGTCCCCACAATTATCCCAATAGCTGGTGCGTGTGCAGTGCTATGTTAGCATTGTAGTTGAATCATTCTTTAAAACGGCGGCAGAATCAGCACATGTGCATAACATGACCTCTGACGCCATTTTCTTGAAAACACTGTCTCTGCAAATAATTTCTGAAACTAACTGGTGACTAGCTAACTGATGACTGGTGACATTTGCAGAGACCTCTTAGGCTGTGGTCACAGTTGCCATGCGTTTTTTTTAATGATTTTACAAAACTCATGCTTTTTTTCATGTCAGCATGAGTTTTTTAAGGTGTGTGATGGCTCCCTGCGTTTTTGGGTGCGTTTTTGAATCTGCACCTAAAAATAGTGCTTGTAGTATTTTTTTGAGCGTTTTGAAAAACGCATGCGTTTTTATAACATGGGTTCCTATGGGAAACTCATGCAAAAACGCATGTACAATTAGTACCTTTCAGTGCCATTCAAAAACGCATGCGTTTCCCATAGGAGCCCATGTTAAAAAAACGCATGCGTTTCCGGAAACGCATGCGTTTTTTTAACATGGGCTCCTATGGGAAATGCATGCGTTTTTGAATGGCACTAATTGTACATGCGTTTTTGCATGCGTTTCCCATAAGGCCCCTTATTAAAAAACGCATGCGCTTTTGGATATGCTCCAAAAACGCATGGGACTGTTACACATGCTTTTTAGCTATTAGGGCATGCGTTTTTTAACATGGGGGCCTATGGGTGCGTTTTTTACATGCGTTTTTGAAAAATGCAGGTCTCCAAAAACGCATTTGAAAAATGCTACTGTGACCCCAGCCTTAAAAGAGAGAACTCTAGCGCAAACTATTGGTAGTAACAATCTTAAAAGTCAATACTGACCCTCTAACGAGACTTATCATATGACCAAGGATATAAGTCAAATCATAGTCTCAATTTGCAGATACAGTGTCTTCAAAAAATAGTGCCAAGGTTTGCGTTATGAGCTCATGCTGACAGCAGCACCAGTTTATTGAAGAAATTAAGTACAATGATGGCATAGCACTGCACACGCACCGGCAAGAAAGACGTTCTTTGTGTGTGCGCTGTGCCATGTTCACACTGTAGTTGAATTCTTCAATGAAAAGGTGACGGAGTCAGCGCACACGTACCGCGATCTCTGGTGTTATATTCTTGATGACAATGTCTTTGCGAAAATCATCTAAAGTGTCTTTAATAAAATGGAGCCAGAGTTCATGCTATGTACACGCATTGACTCCGACACCCTTTTATGGAAGAATTCAACTACAACGTGAACATAGCACTGCAAATACATCAGTCATCCCAGGTGTGGACAGAAGGACGCGTTCAGCATTGTATGATAGATTAATCGTTAGACTTGATAACAGTCTAGTTGTCCGTAAAAGCAATAAGAGCTCAGTCTTCACTTTACCTCAGCAGCTTCAATGCTGAAGGCTGCACTCTGGTTGCTAAAGATGATGTTATAACTAATATTGCATTAGGTGTAGTAAAATGTATAGATGTATAAGTGCTGGTATTTATATAAGGGTATAAGGCTGTGGTCACAGTTTTTTTAGTGCCTTTTAAAAACGCATGCTTTTTTACATGCGTTTTTCATGTCAGCATGAGTTTTTTAAGGTCTCTGATGGCTCCCTGCGTTTTTGGCTGCGTTTTTGAATCTGCACATAAAAATAGTGCTTGTAGTATTTTTTTGAGCGTTTTGAAAAACGCATGCGTTTTTGTTAACATGGGCTCCTATGGGAAACGCATGCGTTTTTGAATGGCACTAAAAGGTACTAACTGTACATGCGTTTTTGCATGCGTTTTCCATAGGAACCCATGTTATAAAAACGCATGCGTTTTCTACAAAAACGCATGCATTTTTGGATATGCTCCAAAAACGCATGGGACAGTCACACATGCTTTTTGGCTATTAGGGCATGCGTTATTTAACATGGGGGCCTATGGGTGCGTTTTTTCCATGCGTTTTTGAAAACGCAGGTCTCCAAAAATGCATGTGAAAAATGGTACTGTGACCCCAGCCTAAGGCTGGGGTTACACATAGAAATCCGTTTTTGGAAGTCCTTTTCATCACCAATCCGTTTTTTATAGGGTGCTTTTTGAGCCTCCTGCACTCCTGAACGTTTTTGGAATTTTCATTAAAAAAACGCATGCGCGAACGCATGCGCAAACGCAAGTGCATGCGTTTGCATGCGTTCGCGCATGCATTTCCCATAGGGCCCCATGTTAAAAAAAACGCATGAAAACGCATGCGTTTTTTAACTGATGCCAAAAACGCTGTTTACTGCGTTTTTGGCTCAAAAACGGACAGGGCAATGTTTTGAGCTCCAGAGAAAAACGCACAGGGTGTTTATTACACCCAATGCGTTTTTCTGTCAGTTTTTGGACTTAGAAAAAAAAAATGACAAAACTGAAGCCAAAAACTGACTGAGGGCTTATGTGTAACCCCAGCCTCACATAGGATTTTGGTAGGGTAGGTTGCGCACCAACTGACTGGAGGGCATGTGACAGTTGGTTTTAGCTTAGTGGAGGAGCTAGTGCTTAGAGATTGAGGCTGCTGAAGTAGCTGGGGGCATGTCCTTTTGCCATTTTGTCATTGGTGGTTATCCAGGCTTTGGACAGATGCTGTTCACTGTTTCATTATAGATACTAAAAGAATACAGGTTCTAAAGGAAGTTGGATCACAGCCTGCTACGCTGCAAGTCCAAGTCAAAGGCAGTTTCACTCACTCAATTTGCTGGTCGCCTTTGCTAATTGAAGTGTGGGCCCAGCCAAACCCCGGTACTATTTATCTGTGCAAAAAAGCAACGGGCCACAGGATCAGTCCTCCGATATGGCCACATCATCTCTTGGGTCTGGTCAAGATTTTCCTCCAGAATGTGTCATAGCCTTTGGTACTTGATCGTCAATACCTGGTCAACTTCCGGAATGAGTCATAGTCTTCAATGCTTGACTGTTGATGCTTAATCTTCCTCTGGGATAGATCACCAATATTCATCTCAGTTTAGGTGATGGATTTTCCTCTCAGCTTTGGTCACCGATCTTCATCTCAGTTTAGGTATAGCTCAGGCCTTCTCTGGGATCTGATTATTCCAGAACTCTTCTTTGGCAATGGTGGCTTTATGCACACTTTGCTACAACACTACCTGCCTGGTACAGGCTCTGGCACCAAATTCACCCCTCTTTGGCTTAACCAATCCTTTTTTATTTAACAACTGTGCCAAAACTGTCATCTGATCTGACATCTCTTTTAAATTCTTTCCTCGAGGAAACAGACACTTCATTGTTATTCCTGCTGCCTCATTGGACCAGCAGATGGCAATATTTTCCTGCAAATATTGCAAAAAGGTCATTTAAGTGCATCTTCTCCTCCCTTATAGATTGAAAGAGACCAGTGATTGAAACAAGGCTAGTACCTGAATGTCAGAAGCGAATATTGGACAGCATACCAAAATTGTCAGGACACAAGTAAGACGTGGTTGTGTTGCAGAGTGACAGTATATAAAGTGATTGATAGAGACCTTAATGGGTTGGATTAAGTCATCTTTCTCCTTGATGAGGCTATTTGCAATTTTAAATTTCCAGAAGAGCCTCATGTGAGCTATAAGTCTCCCTACAATAACTTCACACTCTCCACGAGAACAACAATTTCCCCTTAGTCACCCAGTAAAATGCCTTTTACCTAGCTAAATCAGATCTTCTGCTGTGCACTGAAGAGTGGCAAATACCTGGAAAACTAGGGTTGTCAACCAGCCAGAAATTTCTGGACAGTCTGTAAAAATAGCGCACATTTTTGCCCTGTCCATAAAGGAAATTTGACATATTCTTAATTTTTTTAAAGGGAACCTGTCACCTCGATTTACCCCCTATCCTACCACTACCTGTCACTGCACTTTCCTAGCTGATTCCTAACCATCTCTGTCTCACCTAAGAGTGCCCTATAAAGAGTAAGAAAAAGACATATAGTTATGTGTAGTCTGCAGCCGTAGTCTGCGGTTGGCGTCCTCTATTTGAAATTCCGGGCTCTACTGTTGATGATGCGCTGAGCCGGAACGTCATATCCGGCCTGGTGCATTGTGGGGGCTGATCACGTGGTACCATCTGTCTACATCATTCAGAGGAAATGTATGCAGTCGGATTGAACTGCCGACCAATAAGAGAACAACCTTATCCTACCAATTCTGTAAGAACACAAAATCCTGATGTGAAGGCTTGGGGTATAAAAAGGACTTACTTCAGTCACCAATAGATATATGCTACATGACATCTGCCTAAGGGCTTCGGTCTCGGCTGCCAGGATCACATCTTGTCTTCATATTTCATATTTTACATGACTTCAGCCTAGGGGCTTTGGTCCTCATAACCTGGATCATATTTTGCAGGATGTCAGCCTACGATCTTAGGATTCAGATGGAAGATACCCAGGTTAGGACAACTCGGTCACCTGGCTACAGACTTTACTGTGCTTGGTTAGCTTCCTAAGATTGCCACTATCCCTTCTCAGTGGGTTCTGCCTAAAAGCTGGGTGCTGCTGGACTGAAGTAGTTGGCCTTGGAAGCCCTGAAGGCACACATATTCTAATCCCTATTGAGCCAGCGGAAGGGTGAGACTCTGTTGCATTTTACATTGTGTGTTCTTGTTAAGTATGTTATATGCCTTTGACTGTGGAGGATCCAATAAAGTCTAACCAATGTGTGGTTTCCTAAAGACCGTTTCACATGCTAGGATATAGGTGAACGAGATTGTTAGCTACAGTGTTGGCCAAAAGTATTGACACCCCTGCAATTCTGTCAGATAATACTCAGTTTCTTCCTGAAAATGATTGCAATCACAAATTCTTTGGTATTATTATCTTCATTTACCGTACATACTCGCGTATAAGCTGAGTTTTTCAGCCCAAAATTGGCTGAAAAGTCCCCCCCTCGGCTTATACGCGAGTCACTGCATACTGTATACAGTGTATACAGTATACAGTGCCACCCCATCGGTATACAGGGCCCCCCTTGTGCATCAATCCTGTAAGGGAAGAGATTAGTATACTTATCCCTGCCGCTGTCCCGCTGCCGCTGTCCCGCCGCCGCCATTGCGCTCCTCCAGCTTCATCCGTCTTCTTCCGGCTTCCTCCGGTGGGCGCAGGCTTTGACGTCATTGTCTGCGCGCCAGAAGAGGAAGTCGGAAGACGCTGGATGAAGACGGAGGAGTGCGATGGCAGCGTCGGGACAGCGACAGCGGCAGGGATAAGTATACTAATCTCTTCCTTTACAGGATTGATGCACAAGGGGGGGCCCTGTATACTGATGGGGGGGGGGCTGCTGTATATACCACTGGGGCTGCTGCTGTATACTACCACTGGGGCTGCTGTATATACCTCTGGGGCTGCTGTATACTACCTCTGGGGCTGCTGTATACTACCTCTAGGGCTGCTGTTGGTGTGTTGGGCCATGGCCCGAGGTATGGAATTTGAATGGTTGGACGAAGAACTTGACGTTGCTAGAGCTTTCTCCGATTATAGTGGCCATATATGCTTGGCCCGATTCGTTCAAGAACCGAAGACTTCGATTTTGGACTGATAACGAAAGCGTAGTACATGCCGTAAATAATTTAACCTCGTCTTCCGCGACTGTGATAAACCTGTTATGGCATCTGGTCCTTCGTTGTTTGCTGCTCAACATATGGTTTAGGGCGAGACACGTACCGGGCATTGAGAATACTGTTGTTGATGCATTGTCTTGCTTTCAATTTCAGAAGTTCAGGGAGCTGCTTCCAACGGCGGACGAGGTGTTCCCGGAATCGGTATGGCAGATTCCTTCGGGCCATTGATGCCTTTGGTGAGAGCCGCGCTTGCTCCCTCGACTTGGAGGGCGTACAGCAAGGCTTGGGGCGAGTGGGAGGCCTTCCTGGGTAGTGGGAGTGCACTCGGCATTTGCAATTGTACCGTTGGGAATGTTCTTCAGTACTTGTCCAAATTACGGTTGAATGGCTTAGCTGGAACGGCGGCACAACACCGACTGTCTGGTTTGGCTTTCCATTTTAAACTGAGGGGTTGGCCAGATGTTACGAAGCATTTCTTGGTTTCTCAGGTGATGAAGGGTTGGAAACGGGAAAAAACGTACCCCGGACATGCGTCGCCCGATATCTTTCGCTTTGCTGCAGCGCTTGTTAGGGGTATTGCCCTCGGTTTGCGCTTCGGGCTACAAAACAACCCTTTTTTCTGCGATTTTTGGTTTGGCTTTTTTCGGGGCCGTGCGCCTGAGCGAGCTGGTTCCGAGGTCTTCCGCCGGCGAAGGGGTTCTGTACGACGACGACGTCGTTTTTTGCCAGAATGGTTCGCGTGTGCGGCTTCAAAGGTCAAAAACCGACCAGGCCGGCCGGGGAGTATGGTTCCCTCTCTTTGCCATTCCGGGTCCTATTTGCCCATTCAATTTAATCAGTCGCTATGCGTCGGTAAGGGTTCTCGGACGGCATTATTTTTTACATGAGGATGGTACACCGGTTACTGCAACACAGTTTCAGTTTATTTTGAACGATGCGCTCCGACACGCGGGATGTCGTCCGGAAGAATACGGGACCCACTCGTTCCGTATAGGCGCGGCGACGGAGGCGTCGCGAGCGGGGCTTCCGGACGATATGATTAGAAGAGTGGGTCGCTGGAAGTCCAAATGTTTCCGCAGATATATTCGTCCTGAATTGATGTGAATTTGGCCGTTTCAATTTATCATTAGCGGCATGGTATTGCAGTACTTGTATTGTTGTTTTTTCATAGTTCCGAGGTGTGGTATTAATTGATTTCTCTTATAGGTGGATTTCGGCCGAGTGTGTGTGGATCCTTGGCCACTCATATGTGTACTGGGCAGCACATCACGCTGAAACCCGTCCCGAAGGTCGGGCGCTCGGGTTCCACGACGTCAGCATAAACTGGAGGTGTACCAGGGGGTTGGTCTGGGCACAAGTGCTTCCAGAGGTAGTTAGGATTTCAAGGATTGACCCTGGTCCTGTGGTTTTGATCATTCATGCGGGGGGTAATGATTTGGCTAGTTTTAGGTTGGGAGAGCTTTGCACCCTGATGAGGGCGGATTTGGATAAATTCCACAGTTTCTTTACAGAATTGACCCTGGTTTGGTCTCAGTTGATTCCCCGGGTGGTTTGGCAGGGAGCAAGAGACGGAGAGGCCCTGGAAAGGTCCCGTAGGACGCTCAACAATAGGATGTCGCAGTTTGTAGCTTCTAAGGGTGGATTTTCTATACGGCACCATCAGCTGGAGATGGATATCGGTCGTTTAATGCTCAGGGACGGGGTCCCATTTAAATAATATTGGGCTCGATATATTCTTATCTGGCTTGCAGGATGGGATCGAGCATGCTCTTGATTCTCTTGGGGGGGGTCGCAGCTCGGGCCATGGCCCTTGCTACTCCGTGGCGGTGTGAGTAACGGAGGCGTAAGTAACCTGTGCTGGATGGCCAGCAACAGAACACTTACAGTCACAGGTTTTTTAAGGCGGTTATGTGCCTTCATCAAGCTGCGGCCAATTTATATATTAAATTTCCCACTTAAGAGTTTAAAATTTGAGTTGGTTGTTGGAGACCCTCAATAAAAAAGTTAAAAGGTTAACATGGTGTCTGTGGTTATTGTCTGGCCGGGGTATGGTGGGTTATGCTAGTCTGCGGAGCACTGCTGCCGTACCGCTGCTCCCTGACTAGCAGGCCCATTAAAGGGTTAAATGATGCCGGACACGCAGACTACCAGATTTTGAATGTCCTATCACAATTGGTATTCCCTTTCCCTTGGATTCCGGCTCCGCCTCCTATGGATATAAGCAATGAGAGGCGGCCATATTGCTCTCCTGCATCTGAATCCCGGAGCGAACGCTCACCCTCCCTCCCTGGTGGTTTTGGAAACTGGTTTGTCGCAGCAGCGGTGTGAGTGACGGAGGCGTAAGTAACCTGTGCTGGATGGCCAGCAACAGAACACTTTCAGTCACAGGTTTTTTATGGCGGGTTTGTGGCTTCATCAAGCTGCGGCCAATTTATATATTAAATTTCCCACTTAAGAGTTTTCACTGATCTCAGGGAGACCAGTTCAAGAAAACACTGCGGGTAGCCGGCTAAAGCGCTCAACACAGTGAATTCCTAGGCCCATTGCCCCCTGGGAATTTTGAATATGCAAATAGAGTCTGTGGAGCCTCGTTTAGGAGTCTCAACACAGGACTAGCCAGATCTTCCTCTAGTGAAGGACCTAGCCATGATAACCACCATATTAAGTGGCCCTTTGAGTCAATATCCAGCTCTTTACAAGCTTAAAGACATGACAAGGGAATACCAAGGCCAGGTATCCATCCACAGACAGCTGTTTCGGGGTGTTGCCCCTCATCAGTGTGGAGTAGGATTCTGGCTAGGTGGGAGCAATGCCTAGTAGACCAACAAAACAAAGTATTCACTGATCTCAGGGAGACCAGTTCAAGAAAACACTGCGGGCAGCCGGCTAAAGCGCTCAACACAGTGAATTCCTAGGCCCATTGCCCCCTGGGAATTTTGAATATGCAAATAGAGTCTGTGGAGCCTCGTTTAGGAGTCTCAACACAGGACTAGCCAGATCTTCCTCTAGTGAAGGACCTAGCCATGATAACCACCATATTAAGTGGCCCATTGAGTCAATATCCAGCTCTTTACAAGCTTAAAGACAAGACAAGGGAATACCAAGGCCAGGTATCCATCCACAGACAGCTGTTTCGGGGTGTTGCCCCTCATCAGTGTGGAGTAAGATTCTGGCTAGGTGGGAGCAATGCCTAGTATTTTGAATATGTGAATTTGAATGTGTTGAGACTCCTAAACGAGGCTCCACAGACTCTATTTGCATATTCAAAATTCCCAGGGGGCAATGGGCCTAGGAATTCACTGTGTTGAGCGCTTTAGCCAGCTGCCCGCAGTGTTTTCTTGAACTGGTCTCCCTGAGATCAGTGAATACTGTGTTTTATTGGTCTACTAGGCATTGCTCCCACCTAGCCAGAATCCTACTCCACACTGATGAGGGGCAACACCCCGAAACAGCTGTCTGTGGATGGATACCTGGCCTTGGTATTCCCTTGTCATGTCTTTAAGCTTGTAAAGAGCTGGATATTGACTCAAAGGGCCACTTAATATGGTGGTTATCATGGCTAGGTCCTTCACTAGAGGAAGATCTGGCTAGTCCTGTGTTGAGACTCCTAAACGAGGCTCCACAGACTCTATTTGCATATCCACTTAAGAGTTTAAAATTTGAGTTGGTTGTTGGAGACCCTCAATGAAAAAGTTAAAAGGTTAACATGGTGTCTGTGGTTATTGTCCGGCCGGGGTATGGTGGGTTATGCTAGTCTGATATGTGTGATGAGAAAGGCTGTTACAAATGCGGGTCGGGGAAGTGTAAGTGTTGTGCATCCATTGTACATGGATGTACCACGTTTATCTCAAACACTACAAAAGAAATATTGAATATAAAACATAGATTTAACTGTCGGTCGAGGTTTATTATTTATCTTCTGGAATGCCCGTGCAGGCAGCAATATATTGGTAGAACCGTACAGAGTATGCAGGCCAGGTTAAATAAACATAGATCAAATATAAGAAAAAGTTTCCTGCGCATAGTGTATCTAGGCATTATGCCCAAATGCACGGAAGTGATCCATCTAGTTTGCGATTAGTTATTATAGATCAAATAAATGAGGGAATTCCTGATAGGTTTGATAAACTCTGCAAAAAGGAATCTTACTGGATCTTTAAAATGGGGACCCTTTCCCCTGAAGGGTTAAATTTAACTAGAGGTGATTGAACGCTGCTATGATAAAGATATAGAAGTGTATGATATATGAGAGCATTTTTTATATTAACACCAATTTTTTAATCATGTGTAATTTGTAGTAGGCATTTTTTTTTGTGTGTTTTTTTTTTTTTTCTTTGTAATTCTTTTTGTATAGTAATTTTATATTGTTTTATATGATGTTTTAATATTGGATTGTTTTTATCTATGAAATAATGAAATGGTAATAGTTTTTTGCACACCCTCCTCCAATGAGTTGTAGGCTCTTTGTGAATAAAAGGAGGAGGAGAAATAGAGGTCCTTATCCACTTGAGGAAGACGCATTAGTGTCGAAACATGTTGTGACGAGGACTCACATTTGTTAATATCCAATAAAGATCTAAAGGTAATACTGATCAGTGCAGTGTCCTTGTGTAGCGCTCATATTCTAAATACCACCATTTCTGTATTGTTCCTCAAATGAAATCTTGATCACACAAATTCATACTTCTCACTTTTAAACTACTCACTAGTAGCAAGATCCATTTAGGTAATCTATTGCGCTAATGTGTGTTCACTCATAATTGAACCAACCTATGTTTTAATGTATCCGTCCATTACTTGCTACTGCTATAACCACTCATAAGAACAGATATTTTACTTAATGTTAACTAAAGAGACTAGAAGTAATAAGTTACATATATTAGAATATTAGCAGGTCATGTCTTTGAACTCTCTGATGATTAAGTTATTTGAAATAATACAATTTGCTCATTATTAAGTGAACACAAATGAGAAACTTAAGATAAGGGACCCCTCCCTGCAATTACAGGGCCGACATTGAGTCATACTCAGTTAAAATCAATAGAAGATACAAATCGTTGCCAAGATTTCCTCTCAGGTTTGAATAAATTTACTGGCTGTGATGAGCTGCTGACATGTGGTTTATGATTACATTCACAGAAGAGGAAATCTGTATCGGACTTTTCTTCTGATCAATAATTCTGATGCCTTGGAATTTCTTTCCGGTGCTACAAACATTCTCAAAGATAAAGTTACGAAGGCAAATTACTGTAAAAAAAAAATCAGTCAATACAGTGAAAGGTGACTAAATGTAATGTTTTATTTATATGCATATTGTATAGTTTAAAGACATTGGTTAAAAGTAACCCGGGATTCATTCAACCTTTCACCTGATATCTAAAAGCAAAAGAAAATTTAGTTAGTGTGAAATTTAGTGAGAAAGTACGAACTTCAGTTATGTGACTAATCTGCAGGTTAATAGAATTCTGAGCCTCACAGCCATCTGTGAGTAGGTGCAGGGGACAAGGTTACAGCCGCCGACACTCAATATATACTAAAGAGAAACTGAACCTATGCCAACACCATCCCCGTGAATAAAGCCAAACACTGCTGGGAGGAAAAAAGTTAATTTCCTCCTGGCGTTGGGGCTCTAAATGCAAGCGCCAGGCAGGTTCAGAATGCTCCTAACTTGCAGACTAACCTGATATCTGCAGATTAATAGCATTTTTTTCATATGACATGTCCCCTGTAACATAGTAACTATCATCGATAATAATGTTCATCTCATTCCATCAGTTAATAATTCCAGGTGCTGTGATATCAAATTAAAAAGTAAATTATAGCACTATTTTGGGTAACACCTCTACAGAGAAAATAAGAGTGACAGCTACTTTCATTCCATTGACAGCAATGTGTCAGCCATTCAAATATCTAGTTTAAAACATATGGAAGCATACCTCTCTTTCCTTCTCTCTCATTCATTGACTGGACTGAAGAGATGTACAGTGGTAAGCGCCTACAGGCGACAGTGAAGTATGTTGGAGGTTCCTTACAAGTTTGGGACTACATTTTAGCAAATGGAGTATGGAGTCTGTTCAGGATTAATGGAGTCGTCAGGGAGTTACTTAAGTTAGGTTCAATTTGCGTTTTTGCTGTTATATAGGACAGATAGAATACATAATAGGATAGTTTGACTGATTCTACAGTTTTCCGCTGCTTGCTTCTGGGGCCGCTCATTAAGCTTCATGCATATTCACTGTACTGACTGGCAATGGACAATCACAGAGGCTCTCTCTCTGTGAGAGACTGCGCTCCTAATATCTATATGGTGTCTGTGCTTGGTTTCCATACACAATAGTGTATGGTAACCAATCTGCTATCATAGTGTGTAAAATAAATTAATGATGGACAAAAATATTGTGTAGGGCTTCGCTGTATTTTTCATTCTCAGCACTGATAAAGTAGTCAGCTGCCACCTGCCGCCCTCAGCTGCCCAGTTTTACCTTGGCTGGCAACAAAAAAAAATGCATGGGCTTTGCCCTATTTTTAATTGCCAGCCAAGGTAAAACTAGGCAACTGAGGGCTGGTATTCTCAGCATTGTGGGGGTCCATCATTATTGGACTCATGCTATAGAATAGCAGCCCTCAGCTGCCCCAGAATTTGGCACATTCATTAGTAGCACCAAATATCTAGCGCTTTACTTGGCTCTTTCAATGGCCCTGGTGCCGGTGGTAAACTTGGTAATAAGGGGTTAATGCCAGCTTTGTATTGTCAGCTGGCACTAAACCTGTGATTTATAATGTCGGTGAATGTTAGACCCAGCCATTAGGAATCTTTATTAAATAGTAAATAAGACACAACACACAGAGACAAATCACTATATTAGAACAAAACACACAAACACATATCTTGAGTCCATCTTTGTTACGCCCTTGAGCCTAGAGGGTCCTAAAAATCCTAATGGCCTCTATGAAAATAGCAATTCTGTTAAAAATGTGTAATAATTGGGAGCCCTTGGGACCCGTGAGCTTTAAATTACACCACTGCGCTGGCCTGCCTGCATTACAAATCTGGTATTTGCTGCATCTTCAGATTGCACTTTCCTCTCACCTTGGGCAGAGACTTTCAGCCCTGAAGAGACCTGTGATGGTTTTACACTTGCAAAGCCTCAACAATTGTTGTGATGTCATGACACCATGACTTTTTGCATAATCTTGCAGAATGGGGATTTCAGAAAGAGCAGTGGTAATCTTAACATGCCGTTTTTAAACATTTTAATGGCATTTTACACTCGTGATTTTGCTAAATTCATGCAGAAGTGAATTACAAAAAATATGCATTTTGGTGAATGCAATTTTTAAAAATTCCAAAGAAATTCAATCTCACTCAAATTAATTAGCTAACCTTTAGTTGTCATAATCTATGGTTAACTACTAAAAGCCTAGTTTAAAGCCATACTTTATATTTGTTCAACAAAAAACAATGCAAAGCAAAAGTAATTTCCATAAAATTCACATTTTCTGTAGTCTACATTTTGCTAAACCCTGTAAATACTGGTTTTATATTTAAAGAGAACCTGTCATCAGGATCATGCGTGTTAAACTAAAGGTATAACTATCATGTCAGGCCCTTACGTCCTATATCCCAGCAGCTAGTGACAAGTGTACGTCAAAATCCCTGCCTAACCAGCCCTGTCTAATGCTATTTGCTAAAATCAAGCTTTATAAAAAGCATTTAGGCTGCCTTCACACTTGCGTTTGTGTCTGCATGTGGAGGGAATCTCCGCATGCGTTCACATTAGTATGGTCCCCGGCAAGCCAATCAGCTGTCTTTGGGGGCGTCCGGGAGGAGGAGATCAGTGGCAGAGATCTCCTCCTCGCAGCCACAGCTGATCTCCCGCCGGTGTCAGCGCGGGAGATTTGAAGTTACAGCTGATCTGACAGCTGTTTAAATCTCCCGCGCTGACACCGAATAGAGTGATATCGGTGCAGGAGATATGAAACAGCTGATCGCTGCTTCAAATCTCCTGCGCCGACATCACCTATTTGGTGTCAGCGCGGGAGATTTAAACAGCTGTCAGATCAGCTATATCTTCAAATCTCCAGCGCCGACACCGGCAAGAGATCAGCAGTGGCTCTTGCTGATCTCCCGGTGGCCGCCGGGAGAGATTTCAATGAGATCCGCAGCGTTCTCCTGCGCTGACATGCGAAGGACACTGCGGATCCATTTTTTTGTGCGCTTGCGGGCACTTGCGGATAAAACAAGCGCCCGCGAACGCACAAAAAATGCAACAGGGCTGCGTTCGGAGTGCGGAGGAGGGCGCATAAATTATGTGCATCCATACTCAAATGCAACTGAACGCAGCCAAAATGCAGGCACATGCGTTCCCATGGTAAACATAGGAACGCATGTCGCAAGCGTTTGGCTGTGTTCGGTGCGCTGCATGCCAAACGCAAGTGTGAAGGCACCCTTATAAAGTGTGCTTTTCTTATGCTAATTAGGTCTTCAACTAGTCAAACAGACATTGTTTCCCTAGACTAGTTGGCCTCTTTCAATGTTGTCACACCACTGCGGTTATTTATAACATGAATTTCCAAGATCTGGTGTCATTGCATTTCCTGTAAATATTCTGCAGGCACGCGGCACATTTGGCAGTGTTAGTGCGTGTGACAGAATAGCTCTGAAGCCTGCATTCGTACAACCAGCTGCAATGTTGC